>VXBP01010662.1:614667-677029 GCA_013400115.1 Rhinopomastus cyanomelas
CCCCCCCTTTCCTGCTTTCTTCTGCAAATCAAAGCCGCCATCTGCTGTGACAAGTGTTCCCATTCACCTTTTCCCTCTTATCTGCTCCCTCGCAGGAAAGTGCTCAGGAGGCTGACAGCCTCATCTCCCTGCTGATGCTGCACTTCTGCAGCCATTCCCCCCAGCAGCCCCCCTCCTTTGGGGAAAAGGGGGCTCTGAGGTCTTGGGAGGGGGGTGCTGGGGCTGCTGGTGCGTGAGGTGAGGAGAAGAGAAAGGGGGTTCTTCATACCTTGAGGTACCTCAGCATCCCACAGCATCCATCTCTGAGTGTTCACCCCTCATTCTATTGGTCACAGTTTTGAGGCAGATACTGGGGGGGAGTGAATTTTGCTCATTTCCCCTCTCCCCCTCTTTCCCCAAACTTGCTGGTGTTTCTCATTTGTTGAGAAGAAATCACTTGGGTGAGTGAGAAGCTTAAGTTAAAACGTGAACCAGGCCCTGATAAATCACAGCACTAACGGCAACGCAGCAGATCGCACAACATGCTGGGGGTAAATATTTTCTTCTTTTCCACCCAGTCAGCTCCTGCTGACACATCTGGGGCTGCATAGGTGTCGAGAGAGAGAGTTATTTCCCTGCATGAAAGAAACCTGAGAAGGGGAAAAAAGAATAAATGACAGAGGAAGGGACAAGGCGCTCCTGTGAGTGCATTTTCCTGCTGTAGGGGAGAGGAAAATACATCCGTCTTTGTTTTGTTCTCCTGTCTGGATGTGACATTTCATACTGTTTCCCTTCTCTTCTCTCTTACCCAGTTTGAAAGGCTATGGGGACCTCACACCAGCATTTCTGTGGCAGGTTGTTCACCACCCCAGTGTGGGCAGGCAGCAGCAGCAGCAGCTCGATGGTCAAGGCTTCACCTCTGTGGTGATTCCTCGGGGCTTAATGCTGTACTTGTGAGTAAACACTGCTTCATTGTAGGGTAAATCCCACACTCTCAGCTTGTCACACCCTTTAGCCCAAACCCCAACATCCTGGTCTCCCTCAGTACAAGGGAGAGGTGCTGGAGTGAGTGCAGAGGAAGGCAATGAAGCTGGGGAAGAGCCTGGAGAATAAATCTTATGAGGAGAGATTGAGAGAGTTGGGGCTGTTTAGTTTGAGGAAGAGAAGGCTGAGGGGAGACCTCATGGCTCTCTACAACTATCTGAAAGGATATTGTAGGGATGTTGGTACTGGTCTTTTCTCACAGGTCATTAGTGAAAGAACCAGAGGAAAGGGCTTCAAGCTTCAACAGGGGAGGGTTAGACTGGACATGAGGAAGAAATTCTTCCCAGAGAGAGTGTCCAGGCACTGGACTGGGCTGCCCAGGGTGGTGGTTGAGTCCCCATCCCTGGATATGTTTAGAAGTAGTGTTAGAGGATCTGCTTTAGGGGTGAATTTGTAGAGTAGGGTTGATTGTTGGACTAGATAATCCCAAGGGTCTTTTCCAGCCTGAATAGTTCTGCGATTCTATGATCTCCTTGCACAGCAGCACAATGAGACCTTTCCATCCACTTGAAGCATTGGAGGGAGAAAGTACTTTGCAAGTTCAGCAAAAGCAAACAAAAACCCCATCTCTGATTAGAGGTAAAACTATTAGTAGCTAGTAACTGATAAAGTGGGATCACTCGATGGGTTTACAAAGGACCAGAAGAAAATGAAAGTCCTGCCTTTGCCTCTGCTAAACTTGGCTTGAGGCTGGCTGCAAGTTTTGTTGCCTTTTGTCTCTTACAGTTGCTTCACCCGTGGGAATGCACTGCGTTTTGGCCACGATAACCCCATGCAGCTACAGACTAGGGCATGAGTGGCTGGAGAGCAGCCTGGCAGAGAGGCAGCTGGCAGTACTGGTTGACAACTGGCTGAACAAGAGCCAGCAGGGTGCCCAGGTGGCCTGGAAGGCCAATGGCATCCTGGCTTGTATCAGGAATACTGTGGCCAGCAGGACTAGGGATGTACTGGGCACTGGTGAGGCCTCCCCTCAACTACTGGGGGCACTTCTGGGTCTAAGGTTCCTAATATCCTGTCACATAAGGGTACCTGAAAATGGTCTTCAGGAGTTCTGCCCCCTTTTTCCCACTGCTCCACATTCATGTGGGAACCACTACAGGTCCCTGCTAGATTGAAGTCTGTATGGGAGGACACAGCTCCGCATCCAACAAGTGCTTTTAAATAACAGAAGAGGTAAAAGAAAACGTGTGCCCAGGGCAGCACTGAGGTGCTGAGCAATACATTTTCTGAGCATGAAACCTCTGGACAGAAATTCCCTGTCTGGCCAGATGGGATTATGATAAAGTGCCCTGGCTTCATCCCCTTTGCTGCTGCGCCGGGTTCTTGTCAGTCGCTTTGCTTAGGCTAAGAGTTGTCACATCAGTGATAAGCAATTCTCAGTTGTTCCTGATTCAGCTCTTCCCTTGTGTGTGTGTGCTGTGCTCTGCAAAGCAAAAGGGTGCAGGGTGGGGATCTGGTGAGCTCTGGCTGGGGTGGAGGGCAGTGTGTGGGACTGAAACCTCTGTGCAGTTGGCTTGTGAGGTGTTGGGATGGGTGCCCTGCGGAGCTATGGGGGTGTTGGTTGACAGGTGGCTGAACTTGAGCTGACCATGTGGTGGCCAGCTGGTCAAGAAGGCCAGTGGCATCCTGGCCTGTATCAGAAACAGCTGTGATTCTGTGATCCTGACCCTGTACTCGGCCCTGGTGAGGCTGCACCTGAGTACTGGGTGCAGTTTTGGGCAATGCAGTACAGGAAGGATATGGGGATGCTGGAGAGGGGGCAGAGAAAGACAGCTCAGCTGGTTAGGGTCTGGAGAACAGGTATGGTGAGGAGAGGCTGAGGGAGCTGATCCTCTTCAGCCCTGAGTGGAGAAGGCTGAGGGGAGACCTCATTGTTCTCTACAACTACCTGGAGGGAGGTTGGAGTGAAGTGGGTGTTGGCCTCTTCTCCCTAGGGACTAGTGACAGGACAAGAGGAAATAGGGTGAGATTGTGTCAGAGGAGAGTCAGATTGGATCTTAGGAAAAACTTCTTCCCAGAAAGAGTGGGGAGGCCTTGGAACAGGCTGCCCAGGGAGGAGGTAGAGGCAGTGTCCATGCAGGGGTTCAACAAACAGACAGACAGGTTGTTTCAGGAGATGAGTTAGTAATTGGGGGTTGCAGTGTGGTCAGTAGGACTTGATGATCTTGAAGGACTTTTCCAACTTTGATGATTCTATGATGGATACAGGCTGCATTTCAGCTGGATTTGCATTTCAGCAGCGCTGCCTCGGTCATGGCCCAGATGCTCTTAACACAGCAGCAACGCTGAAGCGATGTGGGAAGGACTGACCCAGCTCTGTGGCAAGAGCAGAGGGAGCTGCTAGGTGTCTGCAAGCGTGAAGGACGTTTCTGTCACCTTTCAGGAAGCTTCTCTACCTTGAACTGATTGGCAAAGGTTAGACTAAACTTTTTGTGCTGGATAATAAAGCCTCTGTGGACGGGGTCCAAGCCAAACCTGTGAACAGCCTCTATCTCTGATTTTCAGTTACAGCATTTACATTAACTTGGAGATAATATTATCCTAAAGCATTAATCTAATACTCTGAATTATGAAGCAGTAGCAGTTGAATGAATGTCTTTTTTACAATAAAGTCTTATTTTGATACCCCTTATGTCCAATTTCCTGAAAAATTCTCCTTTCTACCTGGAATTTGCATATCTGGTTTATAACCAATCTCGCAGAGCTGTTTGACAGAAAGTGTGAGGTAGATTAGCGAAGGCATTTCACAGGTTTAGGCACGAGCAAGGAGCTGCAGAGGAGGGATTTTGCAAGAGCTCGGTCCGTTTTTAACCCGTGTCTCAAAGTTGTCATCGTGTTTCGGAAGCACGAGATGCAGGAGATAGGTCCCGTTGACTTTGAATTTAAATCAGGTAGGCATGCAGCAGGTCACCTTGGGAGTTGTTTAGGAAGAAGTCAGTTCAAGGCCACAAGATAAATTTGGCACACATTTGCCAAGGTGAAACTGTAGGACCCAACAGCCAGGAGGCTTGTTAGAAAGGCAAGGTAATTGCGCTGGGACATCCTAAACTGAGGTGGCACTGGAGTCAGCAGCATGTATAATCCTATTACTGAATGCACTGGGGCTCTCTCCTGGTTTCTGGTGGCAGCAAGGCAGACCAGGACCTTGACACTTCTTTGTTGAACATTATTCCAGTCCCCTTTTCCTCTGTGGAGGAGATACTTGGTGTTTATCCACTACAATGGGCAACACCTCAAATACCCACATTAGTAGAGTAGCCTCAGTACACTTCGAGGTCCACTTCTAGGTGATCCTGCTGTGGCAGGGGGATTGGACTGGATGATCTTTTGAGGTCCCTTCCAATCCCCAATGTTCTGTGATTCTATGTAACCCAGATGAGAGAAGACCTCAGGATCATTCCCGCATGGCCCAGCCTTCAGAGGACCCAAGTAGTACTTTGTACATAGAGCAGATCTACAGTAAGAAGTGACTTGAGCTGTCCGAGTTGTGTGTTCATTAGGTAAGTTCAACCCAAACCTTTCATGATGAGAAAGCACAAAGGATATAGATTTGGGATTTTCCTGTTTGCTGTGCAAATGAGTGATACCTGGAATGTGTCCAGAGGAGAGCAACTCAGACAGCTAGAACACCTGCCCTATGAGGACAGGTTGAGCAGGTTGGGGTTGTTCAGCCTGGAGAAGAGGAAGCTTCCAGGTGACCTTCAAGCAGCTTTCCAATATCTGAAGGAGGCTGCAAGAAAGCTGGGGGAGGGCTTTTTACATGGATGTGTAGCCAGAAGACAAGAGGAAAAGGTTCCAGACTTGAAGAGGGGAGGTTGAGGTTGGCCATGAGGAACAAATTCTTTGCTGTGAGGGTGGGGAGATGCTGGAAGGCAGCCCCATCCCTGTCAGTGTTGAAGGGCAGGTTGTCTGGGGCCCTCAGTAACCTGCTCTAGTGAAGGTGCCCCTGCCTGTGCAGGGAGGTTGCAATGAGATGATCCTTAAGGTCCTGTCCAACGCTGTCCATTCTGTAATTCAGTGATGTCAGTGAGTATCTCTAAATCTACAGGCTACCTCAGAATACTCCAGGAATTGTCAGCAAAGTTTGTAGTTCTATTTACTCCCTGCAGGAGCAAAAAACACAGCCTGGCAATGTAGTTTTGTAATGATATATATTCTTAATATCCAGATAAACTCCTAATCCTCGCTGTTTGTGGGTTTTTTCTGCTCCAGCCGTATCTGTTGAGTTACCTCCAGAAGTTACTCGCTCGTTATTTAGAAATAAATAAATCCTTTTATCAGTTTTCTATTGAATGCTTCTCAATTTTTTGGTAGCTATCTCTTGTTCTTTCATTATGAGAAACAGCAGATAACACAACAGGAGGATTTCAGTGTCATCGAGGCCAGCGAGTCCCTGTTTTCATTACTTCTCTAAAGCAGAAGTCCTGTTCTTTTCAATCTCTCTTCCCATGGAAACTTTCCTCACATCTCTAATAATACAGCAGAGAATTACACAGCAGTGAACTGGAACAGGATGTTTCCTGTCGTGCAATTAGCTTTGATGAGCGGAGCTGCCAATACTATTGACTATCAATTGTTAGTTTATACAAGGACTCGGGGTTCAGCGTTTCGTGGGGGTGGGGAGAGCTGACACTCTTCCTGATGGGAAAAGGCCAGGAGGGATTTGCTTATCTAATTTTGGAGCGGATGGTAAGCGGCACAGTTGAGGGGGCAAGGTGCCAGCTTCCTTCAAAGGAGTAATTGTTGAACATGCTCTCAATAAATCATCTCTTGTTTCTGATAAACTCACCAGTGTTTGTTCTGCCTCTCCTCTTCCCAGCAGGAGGATCAGACAAAGCAACACCAGCAGTATTTGAGCCCTTTCCACTTCTTAATCCTGGTGAGATCGGTGTGTGCTACGGGAACCCTGTGGGAGCGGTGCTGGCCAGGCAGTTGGATGACACTGCAGAGGATCATGTTGGTTGTGCTGGATCCCCAAGGTCTGGAGCAGCTGCACACACCAGGTTTGTCTGACGTGGAAGCTCACACACTTCCCAAGAAGCAAGGTGATCCTGCCCTGGCAGATGACTAGATGATCTTTCGAGGTCCCTTCCAATCCCTAATGTTCTGTGAGAGCATAAACTCTGTGACCGTGGCTTTAACATGAGCTTCACACTGGAATATAGTTGCCCCAAGACTATCTGGGAGTTCCTCTACAGCTTTGGTGGCCCTCATTTCTGTTCTCTCTCCTGTCTTCTTCACACATTTTTAGACCAATCCATTCTCAAGCTGATTCCTAGTTTTTTGCTTCAGCACCCACCTCTGCCTTTTCCTCTCAGCCTGTCCAGTTGCCCAGTTCCCCTCTGACCCCCACCTTTGTCCACAAACTTTGTCCTCATGGCAATTTTCCTATCACTCAGGAATCCCTGTGGTATCTTGCTTCTCCACCAAGTCCCACAGCTCTGTATTAGCCCTGTAACAGGAGCATTCCAATGTGCAGAGCAAATGTTTTGGGAGGTACTTTGGAAGAGTGTTTAGATGTTGTCTGGGCATTTTCTAAGACAAATAACCCTGGTTATTGCTCTCTACAACTATCTGAAAGGGCATTGTAGAGATGCTGGTGCTGGGCTCTTCTCACAGGTCATTAGTGACAGAAGCAGAGGGAAGAGCTTCAAGCTCCACCAGAGGAGGGTTCGATTGGACATCAGGAAGAACTTCTTCCTAGAGAGAGTGTTCAGGCACTGGACTGGGCTGCCCAGATTGGTGGTTGAGTCCCCATCCCTGGATGAGTTTAAAGTTGCTTAGCTGTAGTGTTGGGGGCTATGGTTTAGGGGTCACCTTGTAGAGTAGGGGTGATGGTTGGACTCGCTGATCTCAAGGCTCTTTTCCAACCTGAATGATTCTGTGAAAAATCTCCGTTTGTGTGAATCTATGTTCACACAAAAGTTGCTTCCCCCAGAACTCTCCCTTCTCACACAGTAGGTGAGGAGGCTGCTCCTGCTGCCTATTTACTACTTCTACAAATGTCAAAAGCGGTCTTGACTAAAATGTAGGCACTAGCAGAGACAGTTCTGTGGTGGACTTGAATGAATGAAACAAGATTTCATTTGGTTTCCCTTCCAAACCCCTTGGTTTTCATGCAAAACCACAGCTCTGGCTATGTGTGCTTTGTGCATACCACGATGCTTGGCAGGCAGGGAGTTGGCTTCGTGGTAAACCGGTTTTAAGCTTCATACAGTCATCGATTTGTGTCATAACAACAACCAACTATCCAGATAGTGTTGCTCAACCTTTTTGATCTGACAGTAGTAAAACTGATAGTAGATTCATTTAAAGTCGTGGCTTCTGGCTTTTATATTGTGTGTGTGAAGACATGGCCGTGGGGTATGTTTTTTCCTACGGACATAGATGTATTTGTGGTTTCTAGGTTTCACCCTGAGTGTACTGCCTGGAATACAGAAGAGAAACACAGAAATGTCTCTACCAACCCCTGCGTGACCCTGCTGGAGTGGCCCATCGTCCCTGGCTTCCTGGCTCTGAGAGCATATTCTTCTAATGATCACTGGAAAGGTAAGTAATTGTATAGAAAATGAGTGTGTACGTGTGAGATAGAGGGAGGCAGGCAGGGAAAGTTGTTTCGAATTAGTGTTTTACATCTGCAGTTTGCAGCAAATGAAAACACATCACTGCATGAAAAATACATAGAGATAATCATATAAACGCATGCTGTGTTTATATTTCTGTGTCTGACTACCCCAAGGAAGGGAATGTGGTTCACTCCCATAATTCTTCTCATCCAATTGCTGAAAAAGCCCCTCTTGTCTCTCGCATCTGTCATTATAATATCTGAAATATGAATGTGCGTCCAGACGGCAGTGTCTGGGCAGTCTGCAGAGAGGCTTGTGCTCTTCTTCTTTAGCACGGGAGACTGACTCACAGAATCATTCAGGTTGGAAAAGACCCCTGGGATCATCAAGTCCAGCCGTCAACCCTACTCTACAAGGTCACCCCTAAACCAGACCCCCCCAACACCACACCTCAGCACCTTTTAAACTCATCCAGGGATGAGGACTCAACCACCACCTTGGGCAGCCCATTCCAGTGCCAAATAGGTCTGTGACAAAATGGGCCAAAAACAATACAATCACCTTTTTCTTTCAATTCTTTTCAGTTTTTATTTTGCTGAGACCAGTTTTGATAGTTTTCTGTTGTGATTTTTGCTTCTTTCACATCAGCTTGTTTTTTTCCAGTGCAGAATAAAGCGGAACTGTGGGGGAAAAGCAAAGGAAAGCACAGAGAGGAGCCGGCTTTACTCACCCCTAATTTTGACATAAATCTTCAGAGGAAACAGTGAATGGATGAAAAAGTTTATCCCAGAGCTGTCAAAGGAAAACCCTGGAAGTTGTTACAGTCTTTGAGGAATTTGCATTGTCGCCGCTTGATCAGCTGCGATCACTTAGCAAATACCGTGAGTGAACTGGGGATTCTTTTTTTCTGGCTGTTGATGTTGAATTTCTGGCACTGCTCATCTACTTTCAGAAACACTCCATTCCTGAGGCACAACATTTAGTGAGATCCTCAATGTAGCGATGATTTTGGTAGATTAGATTCATTTCAGATGCCCTGGTGAAACTCATTGCTGTAGTGCAGAGATTCTTGGCTGGTCCCTGCTTTTAACATGCACGTTCCTCAGTTGAGAAACCTATTGTTCTGCCTTAAACCAGAGAGATCAAACCCTCCAAACTCAAAGGTCTTCGTGGGGAGTAACCTTCAAAACAAGCATTTGTGCTTGGGGAGGCGTCTGTACTTTGTACAACCCAAACCATTAAGGGGGTGAGAATCTTCGCTTCTGAATGCAGACTGTGGTGCTGCACTCACTGTTCCCATTGCAGATGATCTTTGCAGATCATCAGTGTCCTTAGTGCCACCAATGCATGGATGCTCCCAGCAGAAGTGTTTGTGTGTGAGTGGATTTTGAGAGGGGTTACTAAAACTGCTATCTTACACTTCCGGAGGGCAAACTTTGGCCTGTTCAGGAGACTGATTGATAAAGTCCCTTGGGAGGCTACCCTGAAAGATGTAGGGGTCCAGGAATGCTGGACAGGCTGTCTGGGGAGGTGGTGGAGTCACCATCCCTTGAGGTGTTCAAAACATGAGTCGATCTAGCACTTGAGGCCGTGGTCTAGGAATTAGGGAGATGTTGGGATGAGGGCTGGACTTGATGATTCTGGAATTCCTTTCCAGCCACAATGATTCTATGAGTCTGTGATTACAGAATCATTAAATCTCTTTGGTTGGAAGAGACCTTTAAGATGATCAATGTTGATGGTTGGACTGGATGATCTTGGAGGTCTCTTCCAGCCATAATGATTCTGTAATTCTAAGTCCAACAAGTGACCCAACACTGCCAGGCCACCACTGTAGTGTGTATTTGTGTGTGGATGGCAAGTAAGGACTGTTAGAGGTGTCCTTTGCCAAACACAACAGGGAATATTTAATGGAAGACTGAAAATGATGCTTTCAAGTACTGGTTATGCTCAACATGCAGTGCCAGAAGATAAACTCTCCATATGCTTCTCCTTGTCCTGTGATGTTTAAGATGTTCTGTTATAGCTGTCCTTACCTTGCCTAATTCTACCATTGCACTTGACATCAAACAGTCCTGTCGCGGCGGGTCCCTGGCAGTCTTTAATATGACAAAACAATTTGGGCTTCCTGTCATCCACTTTAAATCACTCTTCTACCCACACGTCCAAAAAGCTCCGTGATGGCCACGAGCAGAACACGGCTGGTCCCAGCCCAACGCTCAGCTCCACGGTGCTGCGTTGTCATCGTAATTGGACTTGATAGATTTTTCACTCTGCCTTACTAACATTCCATTTGTAATCGAGTCAACATGCCACTTGCTGCTGAAATTAAATCAGCCCCGAGCAACGGCAGCACGCGTCGTTTTTAAAAGCGGGGGTGTGTTTTGTGTACACAACACACCTATACACACGCCCCTCCACCTCTAAATAAAAGAGAAATGCTGCCTGAAGAGGGCAAGCGCCCGGCTAAGACTAGAAAAAGAAACCCCCCCATCCCTTTGGTTGCTGAATTGCGCCCTGATCTCCATTTTCTCAACCTATGTTGTACATTTCCCCCCAGCTCAGCGAGGGTGAAAACATGAAAGCAATGCAGCAGGGAGGGCTTCCTTCCTTACACTTTCTACTTCTGTCAAGCCACCTGAGAAGTTGATATGAGAAGGGCATTTTAGAATAAAGACATTGCTCTGACAGCAAATACAAATGAAATAAAATTGGCCTAAGGCTTTGATGCCAGAACCTGAATGGAGAGCTGAGACTTGGCAGCGCGCGAGTTTAATACACCAGAGAAATAGAACTGGAATAATTTGTAATGCAGTATGATGAAAGAAGAAAATATAACAAACCCAGAGATTAAAATAGACTTTCCAGCCTGTATGTATCCCACACTGACCCACAAACACAAGTAAACCTGTGCTTTTCATTTCTTTTGGGACAAAGCTCTTGTTGGATGTAACCCCGCTCTGTAGGTGATCCTGCTCTGGCAGGGGGATTGGGCTGGATGGTCGTTTGAGGTCCTTTCCAATCCCTAAAGTTCTAGGGGCGAACTTGTAAGGTAGGGTAGATGGTTGGACTTGATGATCCCAGGGGTCTTTTCCAACCAGAGTGATGCTGTGATTCTGTGAAGTGGAGGGTTAGGCATGTCAGGAGCTTGGCCCCAAGACTCCAAAGGAAAGCAATTGAGACTCTGTCCATTTGTCGAGAAGTCTCCTTCATGGCCATTTCCCAACTGGAAATAGCCACCACCAGTCTGCATTAAGCCATCACTCTGTTTGCTGAGTAGACCAACAGGCTTTGTTGTGGAAGAGAAGGAATATTTGAGAGAAAGAAGTCACTTGTAGGACACCCTACAATGCATCAATGGGTTTTTTTCCCCATACATGTGCACAAGATCCCCAGCTTCCTCCAAATGGAGTTTCTTTCATTACAGAATCACAGAATCATTCAGGTTGGAAAAGACACCTGGGATCATCAAGTCTAGCCATCAACCCCACTCTACAAGGTCACCCCTAAACCAGATCCTCCAACACTACATCTAAGCATCTTTTAAACTCATCCAGGGATGGGGACTCAACCACCACCCTGGGCAGCCCATCCCAGTGCCTGACCATACTCTCAGGGTAGAATTGTTTTCTGATGTCCAGTTTAAACCTCCCCTGTTGGAGCCTGAAGCCCTTCCCTCTGGTTCTCTCACTAATGACCTGTGAGAAGAGCCCAGCACCAACATCCCTACAGTGTCCTTTCAGAGAGTTGTGGAGAGCGATGAACCTCCTCTTCATCAGACTAAACAGCCCCAGCTCTCTCCTTCTCTCCTCATAAGAATTAGTATGAAACCTCCTGCTTTCAGGGTTATTTGGGGTTTTAGGGTTGTGCAGCATTTACACCCAGAAGTGATCCTGTGTGTGATCCTGAACGCTGCAAAGAGAAGAAACTAATAGCCGATGGGTTAAGGACTGAGTGGGTTCGCGTTAACATGCGGGGCTGTTTATTTTCATACCCTCCAGAAGACATCATTTATTGGTCTCTAATGTTTTTCAGGCTTATATGACCCAAATATGAATTGTTTGACTTTTTTTGCAATAGGCATTTTGGCAAGTGCTGAATTCATTTTGTGGCTTTAAGTCAGCTGTAGAGAAAAATAAATAAATTGTTGAAGTATCAGAGCCAGTTATGGGCACTGGTTCATGTGCTGGATTCCACACTTCTCCCTTAGATATTTAAATGATTCCAGTGCACAGGCCCCAGCTATTCCAAGTCTTTGGATGTATTTAAAGCAGTTGAAAAATCCCTTTTCAACACAAAAGTCAAAGAGTGTTAGAGACTCTTTAACAAATACCTTAAGATGATGATAGGATGGCAAAGACTCAGGGGTGACCTCATTAATGTTTATAAATATATGAAGGGTGGGTGTCAGCAGGATGGAGCCAGGCTCTGCTCAGGGGCATCTAATGATAGGACAAGAGGCAGTGGGTGTGAGCTGGAACACAGGAAGTTCCAAATCCATATGAGAAGGAACTTCTTCCCAATGAGGGTGACAGAGCACTGGAAGGGACTGCCCAGGGGAGTTGTGGAGTCTCCTCCTCTGGAGACATTTAAAACCTGCTGGCCATGTTCTTGTGCAACTTGATCTAGGTGATCCTGCTGTGGCAGGGGGATTGAGCTGGATGATCATTTGAGGTCCCTTCCAATCCCTAATGTTCTCTGATTCTGTAAGTTTTTGGTATGAAATCCCACTTGCTGGTAAAAGGGTGTTTAAGCTATGGAAGAAAAGTGCCATGAAGTGCAAGTTAGTACTAACACAATAACTCTAAAAAACAAAAGAAACCTAGGTTAAAAGACCCCACCACCTTCATCTCCTGATATAAGTCACATTGGTGTCTTCAGATGTAGATCTCTATTGAACAGAGAGCAATTTGCAGTGGGTAAATGTAAGACGTGCAGAATTATAACAGCCCTCTGCTAAAGGGAGACTGTGCTATCAGCTCTGTCACACAAACTATCCTTAGGAAGGAAACCAGCCATTCAAATAAACCAGTCATTAGTAAGTCTGAACCCTCCAAGTCATTAATTTTGGGTGGGAAGGGCGAGAGTACAGCTATTGTCTGGTTCTGTCAGCAGCGTAAGAAAAAGGAGATAGCGGTGCTCTCTAACGCATCGGGAATTCACGTGCGATAGGAAAGCAAGAACTTTGCCTCGAGTACCCAAACCATCACGAGAAAGCAGCTTCTTCAAGCCTGGTGGAAAAAGCACCAGTGCGTTTGGTTGAACCTATTTTTTCACATTGATTGAATTTGTGTTTTCTTCCCAGATATAAAATCTCCTAAGGTTAGGTTGTGAAGGAAGGGGAAGCTTGCAAGCAAGAGCTGGCCAGCTGGTGATGGAGGTTATTAACCGAGGACAAAGCAGACATTTACAACAGTGGGGCAGGGAAGGGAGAAGGAAACAGAGATCTTTAGTTTTTATTTTTCTCCTTCAGAAATATCACTTGGTCCGTGGCTGTTCAAACACTTGGGAAAACAGAGGAAAAAAGGAAGAAAAGTAATAATAGGAATGTTTAGGCTTCCCCTAGGCATTTTCCATGCTCTAGATATCCCCAGAATGTAACAGAGCATCCTGGCTCACCACTGAATAATGTCTCAAATATGCCTTTCCCCCTCGCTGGCTGGAGGGACTAATTTATGAAGAGAGATTAAAAGAATTAAATATAGATAGCTTCGCTAAGTGAAGAGTACAGTGGGACAAAAGAATCGCCTGCAAATACATGGAGGGGGTAAATTCCTGAGGGAGGTGAATTATTTAGGACAATAGGAGTGGGTTTAACTAAGAGTAATGGGATGAAATTAAGAATAGGAGAAATTAGGCTGGATGTATAAAAGAAACCTTCTCGACAGCAAGATCTATTTGGTCATGGCTGACTGTCCCTTGGGAAGTGATGAAAGACCCATCGCGTGGTACGGTTAGAGGCAGGCTCCGACAAAACAGCGGTTCATGCGCTGTGGGGAACAACTGGCAGGGAAATATGTGTGAGGAGTTGATAGAGATTGTTGGTCTCCTTTAATTGCAGCAAACCAGCCCTCCAGCTGAGTGTGTCAGCTTGGCCATCATCACGTTTGGACAGCAGGGACCCACCGATCGCTGCATGAGAGCCACGCCATCCCACCCATCTCCTTGCCCAAGCTATGGTTGGTAAATCTTCAAAGGTCTTCTCTTGTTATGACTTCATTTGGCAGGTCAAGGTGCAAATGATGGCTACCTCCGTCGCAGGGCTCCTTTTGTGGCTTAGATACTGGATTAGCCTTTCCCTCCCACTTATCTTATACCACCCCATGGAGGTCCTGCAGCAGCTGCTTCTTTAAAATCCTCCAGCACAGACAGCTTCACTTTGAGAGCTCCTTGAACCCTCAAATGCTTGAAACACCTCCCTCTTTTCCAAATGTGTGTTGGTGTCACGTCCCACCCATGAAATATGGTTCTTACCACCAGTAACAGCCATAAGCACTGCATCTTAAGAATGAGATCCCTTCCAATCCCAAATCATAGAATCATTAGGGATTGGAAGGGACCTCAACAGATCATCTAGTCCAACCCCTCTGCCACAGATTCTGTGGCATTGCCCTGGAGTTTTGCGGTCACTAAAAATTGATGATGGCTTAACTTTATTTTTAGGAGGAGAAAAGACATGGTTTCTGCAGGACCTTCTACCATGCCATGTGCCTGGGCATCAGAAGGTGCTGCGGTCCCATATAGTTTGTCCATAATTATTTGTTATGAAAACTGCTTTAAATATAGAGATTAAGCCAATCTCTTCTAAAGCAACGGTACACAGACATGGTTCTGCTGGTCATGCAGACCCTCAAAGCAGTGATCATAATGAGGTGTTGGGATGGGAAGGTGTGACTTCCTAGGCACATCTGAGCTCCATTATCTTGAAGAGCTCCATTTTGACACTCTAAAATCATTAAGGCTTCCTACTCGAGATGTGGAATGTTCCTGTATAACCCAATTCTCTCTCTCACCCTAAGTCTCAACGTGAACCTGTCGATTCCCAAGGACTGTGCCACCACCCTGAGGGACAAATGCCCTGCGGGAAGGGGGTTTTGACAAGGACCAGCCTCCCACAAAATGAATTCAGCAACTCCAGTTTGTCATTTTGCCCTTCTTTTGCAGAAAGGGAAAAAAAAACCCAACATACCCACCACCAACAAAAAAACCCCACGCTAGTGATTTCTTTTGACTTAAACTGGGCATTCAAAAAGCTGTTTTTATTAATGAATCATATTAAGCCATCAGTGAAAGGCTCCCTGACTCTGTTTAAATAACAGGCTATGATTCCTCCCTCCCGCACCCCCCTTCCCTTTGGCTCCACTGCTATTAATTGAGGAGTTTCTTTGTTTCTTTTCTAATGAAGCTAACAGAACACATCTGTCAGGTGCTTGTATTCTTCACCCGTCTATAGTATGTAATAGCCCAGCTGGAGGCTATAATGCTACACAATACCCCTGGCCGTTACAGCAACTATTTATTCCTGGGCTTTTCCTCAGATAGGGATTTGAAAAAAGTCTGAAATTTGGGCCTAATTGCTATTTACATAGCGATAGACACCTGTTCTAGCTGAGACACTGGCTCATGAATCCCACACCTGAGACCTTAGGGAAAGCGAAGGGGAAAATTTCCAGCAGCTGCCAGTCCGGTTCAGCGGCGAAGAGCTTTTTCTGCGCGGCGTGTACGTACAGGACATAAATCCATGGCTGTGCATCGCCATAGCCGCTGCTCCTTGGCCAAATGTTCATTTAAAGGCTTAGCATATGCTGCTGGGGTGGACACGCGTACACAGCCGGGAGGAGCCGGAGTCTGCTGCCTTCACTCCGATGCCTTTTTCTTTATTGGACTCTCCCGGATCAGCTGTGCCAGGATTCCTCTCTCCCAAAGGCTGGTGGCCGCGGGTTGCTGCCAGCCGCCCAACTTCCACGCTCGCCTCATGTCGTGCGGCACAATCGCCCCGGTTTTTTCCCTCCCCTTGTTTCTGAGAAGGATCCTGCTCTTCCTCTTTGTTTTCGTTCGGGGGAGTTTTGCTCTCCGGGGCGACGGTCCGTGGTGACAGAGGGGGCTTTGTTACCCTAAAGCTGCTGGGACACGGTGTAAAACCACACGTGGATCGGGCAGAAGTTAGCAGCCTCTCCGAGGCATTTAAGTGCTCACATTGATTAAAATGCAATTAGCTCATAAAACTCCCTGTTTATAACACACAGAGCTGAAGAAAAGGGTTTCTCTCCTTTTCTCTCCTCTCCCAGTCATCATCATTCTTCCGCCCCCGCTTGTTTCAAACAAGTTTGGTGAGGGACAGAAATAAAACCCTATTGCCCTGCACCTGTGTTCTCTGCCTCCGCTCAGGGAGGAGCTGGGGTGTCTGCTGCTTAGAAAACTTTTTCCTGCGCTCAGGAGGGACCTCTGAGCTTTTTGCTTGAGACCCCTCCTTTGTGGGAACACCCTAGGTTAGTCTATTTCTTTAATGGGGCAGTGGTCTGTCACCCTGAGCCCACCTTACAAAGAGTTGGGGGCTTTTTTTGCAGGGGGAAGGGGAGAGACAAGAGAAGAGCTTGGATAATTAGCTGGCAAAATTGGTTCTTATGTTCAGAGAGCTGCTGAACATCAAATGCAAGAAGGGAAGATGAGGAATAAGAAGGTTAATAGAAGGGGTTTAGAAAAAAAAGGTGAGAAATGCTCACTGAGGGGATGAAATAAGACGATGAGCCAAGCCGAATATTCTAGAGGCTTTTGAAAAGGCTTGTATCAGAAAGATGAGTCAAGGAGCCAGCAGAGCTTTTAAGATGAGTTGGGGAACCCAGATTGGTGAGAGACAGAAGGGATGGTGCTAATATGAATTATTTGCCGCAGGGGCTTACTGAAGCACTTCAGAAGCTGAGGACAGAAAGAGAAAATCATTTCCCAGAGGAGGAAGAAAGGAGTAGTGAGTGATCTCGGGGTCACTCCAGAACAGGTGATAATGAAATTAGAGTTAATGAAGATTAGGAAGGCGCTGGGAGCAGATGAGCCTCCATCCCGAGATTATGAGGACGGTGCTGGTAATAAATACTCCCTGCATATGAAGATGAACGTGAAAGGTAGAGGAAAGCTATGGCTGCATCTGCTTTAATGGGAGGTCTGGGATATTAATAAACCTTAGTTCTTCGTTTCTTCTAAAGACTGAAGTTTTAATAGGTGCTGAGTAGTGAGGATCACAGGCTCAGCCTGGTAGTGCTGGGGACGGACCTTCTCCTTCTCTGCAGCAGCCTTCAGATTAAAAACAACAGGTAATGCTGGGTGGACTAGGTGTATTCTCCTTGGGGTTTGGCACTGTCTGGCACCGGGGCAACTTTCTGCTGCATATATGTGTGTGTTTTTGTCATCAAATCATAGTGTGGTTTGGGCTGGAAGGGACCTCAGAGACCATCATTTCCAACCCCCTCCTATAGCCAGGGCCACCTCTCACCAGATCAGGTTGCCCATTTATTTTTCCCTGCAGAAGCTGTACATGTTGGTCAATATGAGACAAAGAAATAAGGCAAAACCAAGCAAAACTGGAAATGCATCCTCCCTTGCAGAGACAAATGAAGTGATGAGATGATGGCTCTGACCCACTGCTGGCTCGTGCCAGGGTGATTTAGGAAGACACTGCCTCCAGCTGTAGCCTGGCCAGTGGGTAGAGACCCACTGTAGTGACACTGATACAATTTTATATTCAAAAGGGTGCTGCGTGGGGCACTGCTGGGGATGTGCTGTCTGTTCTGCTGCCTGCCTGATCCCCTGGGGATGGGTGTGTTGTCACTTCACGTCCATGAAGAGGAGACTCTGAGTCTGGGATTCTCGCTGAACAAAACCCCTGCTGATTCACATCCCATTTCTAGCAGGACACGTGGTTTTTCATCATTTTTCAGTGCCATGACACCATGTTAATGTCCTGCTCACCTCACCCATGTTCCACCAGTGTGATGCTCTTATTGGTCTGTTCTAGACTTGCAGTTTTGTCCTCAGAATCAGACTCATCCCTTGCTCCTCTCTCAGAATCACAGAAAATTAGGGATTGGAAGGGACTGCAAAAGATCATCCAGTCCAATGCCCACACCACAGCAAGATCCCCTAGATCCAGTGACACAGGAACATGTCCAGGTGGGTTTTAAACATCTCCAGTGAAGGAGAATCCACAACACCCCTGGGCAGCCCCTTATAGTGCTTTGTCACCCTCACCATGAAGAAGTTCCTTCCGATATTGATGTGGAACCTCCTGTGTTCTAGCTGACACCCATTGCTCCTTATCCTATCACTAGATGCCACTGAGCAGAGTCTGGCTCCATCCTCTTGACACCCACCTTTCACATATTTATAAACATTAGAGAAGTCACCCTTCAGTCTCCTCCAAGCTAAAAACGCTCAGCTTCTTCAGGCTTTCCTCATCAGGGAGATGTTCCATGGATGCCTATATATGCTTTATTTGACCCAGTTTCATACATGAACCATCCCCTAAATTTTGCTTCTGAGCCCCCCTTGCATCTGCTGCAGATCCAACCGCCTTCCTTCCCATTTCTGGTATCACAGATGTCTTCCCCTGAGCTGCAATAAGCTGGTCCTCCAGGCAATCCCTTGCAATGCTTCTCTACTGGGGAAGTTGTGCAGGAGAGAGCTTTGATTTTATTTTAATTTTTTTTTTTTTTGGCAATCAAGTAAATGACTTCCTAATTGAGAATTAAAACATTATGCTTTTGAGTAAATTGTCGTAATCCTCTCCGATAAATCAGCTTTTTGTATGAGGCTGCCTCAAAAGCTTTCTTGTTGTCTAGGTAAATAATGCTCAGCTGCCTCCCGTTGATGCTGGGTGGTAGTTCTGTGATGGTTTCTCTCAGCGTGGTTGGCCATAATGTTTCTTCATACAGACAAGACTGTTGGTTTGATTGGACTAAGCCCCACTCCAGCTCAGTGTGGCTGGTCTCTTCCCTCTTATGGAAATCGAATTTACAGCTGTGAAGCTGCCCGGGGGGGTTGTGGAGATGTGTTCTTGTGTGTCTTGATCTAGATGATCCTGCTCTGACAGGGGGATTGGACTGGCTGATCTTTCAAGATCCATTCCATTCCCTAATGTTCTGTGATTCTGTGGTTCTCGTTAGTTTAGCAGTTTCTAATGTTCACCTCTCTTTCCTGTGTTATCTCTCTGACCAAAATTACTATATCAGGACAACGTAGTCCTTAGGGTGCTGTTCCTGGCTCTGCTTTCGTTGTCATAGGTTGTGTTACTTGTGTAAAGTGTAGGGTGACCAGCACTGGCCTCAGCAAATGTAAGGAATTTTTTAGGTGATTAGTGCAGGTTTGGGGTGACCAAGCAGGCTGTGTGATGCCATCAGCATTTTGGTTTAGCTTGTTAATAACGGGTGAAGTTCCAGATATAAAGGGAAGATGTGAATAGATTTTTAAGGCTGTCTTCATCTGAAGGGTCCCACTCAGAATAACCAGCAGCAGTGGTTTGTTTCCAGCTCTGGCTGTTTCCAGTGAAATCCTGAAATCAGTGAGACTGTCTGTAAGGGCATTGCACGGCGTAAGCCAAGGTGGCAAATCTCAGAACTTTTAAAAGTCTAGAAATCACATGAATGGACTACAAAGTGCATGGGAAGAGGCTGGTGGGGGCTTCTTGGGCTGTGATCTCTTTGGAGCCAGGACCTCACAGCACCGTGTGCTTGCAGCCTGCCTTGTGCAATGGGGATTTTGCCTTTTTGGCTGAGTCAGGCACAGTGGTAGTGAAAATGATTAACAGTGACAGCACATTTTAGTGGGACCCACGGGGTTGGTCCTTCCCACATGCAAATGTCTGGCCATGCAGACCATCTCCAACTGCAAAACCTCCTTGTGGCCAAGGCAGTAATTGCTTACAGATGAAATTATTGTTGGGAGAGTATTTAATGTATTTAAAGCTGCCTTTTAATGCTGTTTAGCAGGTGGAAACAAGAAAGAGATTTAGCAGCATGTGCACAGCCAGTTCTCTGTGGACCACCAAAAGGCTGGAGCAGCTGAGTTGCGAAAGCAGAGACACTTCCAGATGTTGTCCAGCAGCATTCGTGTGTGGAGTCACAGTGGAGTCCAGATGTGATTGAGCTACGTCTGAGTTCTCAGAGAAAGAAACACTCCTGGACATGATATAGATGTTCTACGGTTGCTTGGCATAGTCCAGGAGTTTATTTTACATCCAGCTTTTAACCTCTTTTCCCCGCAAGGTACAAATGTCAATATTGGATTTTCTCTGGTTGAATGAATGTGTCACAGTGCAGATTAACCGCTGGCAGTGATAAAGGGCTTCCACTTGCCAAAACGAGATTTCCACAAATGGATCAAAATGGTCAGTGGTGCAGAAAAGAAGCAAGACAGGAAATCTGGCCAAATTTAGGCAGGATGGTTCATTACACTGGTTTTAAGACCTCGGCGAACGTGTTTTATCTGGGAGCGCCTGCTCTCGGCTGGCTGGGGTGTGCTGGTGTGTCTGTGTGTGCACGTGCACGTTCGTGTGGGGATGAGGTGGCAGGGCATTAGACAACAACGCTTAGCACAGCAGAGTTCCTCAGAAGCTCACTATTCCCCTTGATTATTCCCCTTTTCCCAGTGAAGGCTGAATTTCTCCCCTTGCTCTTGGGGTAACGTTGCTGATCCACCATGTTTTGTTAATTGCAGAGCAGTGTGTGAGGCTCATGTGGCTGTGAGAGGACCTGATCACAGAATCACAGACTGGTGGGGGTTGGAAAGGACTTGTGAAGATCATCTAGTTCAACCTCCTCGCTACAGCAGGATCACACTGGCACACAACCAGGCAACTTTGGAATGTCTGCAGAGAAAGATCCTTCACAAATCTCTGGGTACCCATGAAGAAGGCTGGGACCTTTGCTGCTGGGGGAGCCCTGGACATCCCATTGGACTGGATGCAGCTGGTAACACTCCTGGAAGTCTAAATGCCTCAAAAAATACAGCTCCTTCCCCCACCCCATAAACCTGAAACAGCATCTCTTATTCTCAGGTAAGGGATCTCTCCTCTTGTTTACATCATAAGACAGGTTTTTTAAGTGAGCTCAGCTCACCTTGTATTTCACATTTGCTGGAAAACCAACCTGTCCTTGTTATTTACCGTTCTTTCCATTTTTGTGCTCCCTGCAAAGCTCCACAGCAATAACTTTATATGTTCTTCTGGTTCACTGAGTCTTTTTCTTTCCTTGCTACCATTTCAGAGGCCTTTATCAGTTTTCCACTTCTGTGATTTTTAAGTTTTACGTGTTTATTGCCTGGTTAATTATCATGAAAAGAGGAGTGGAGGAGAGAAAGGGGAGGAAAAATAGGGTACACATGCAGCTGTTATGAACACACAATGGATACGGTGATGTTGTCCCGATTGTTCAGCTCCAAACGCTGCCATTCACCACGCTGACTTGTGAGGGAATGTGTTATCAACGTGTGGCTGAGTGCAAGATTCAAAGCACAGATCTGCTTTCTGTTTCCTTTGACTTTACACGACTCTGTTCGCTGGGAGATAATTGCAAACACAGGCAGCTGATAGGCCGTGGAGAAGGTTACACCACAGAGCTGTGGGTCTGATGTTTCTGGGCTGTCAGAGCACACACGTAAGGTCAGAAGTGGTGTTGCTGCGTTTCAGAGCCGTGAAAATGATGAAGGGAGTGGAACATCACCCTGATGAGGAAAGGCTGAGGGAGCTGGGTATCTGTAGCTTAGAGAAAAGGAGAGTGAGAGGTGACCTCATTAATGTTGATAAATATGTGAAAGGTGTCAGGAAAATGGAGCCAGGCTCTGCTCAGTGACATCTCATGATAGGACAAGGGGCAATGTGTGTGAGCTGGAACACAGGAGGTTCCACATCAGTCTGAGAAGGAACTTCTTCCTGTGAGGGTGACAGAGCCCTCGAAGGGGCTGCCTAGGGGAGTTGTGGAGCCTCCTTCTCTGGAGAAGTTTCAAACCCTCCTGGCCATGTTCCTGTGTGACTTGATCTAGGTGGTCCTGCTGTGGTGGGAGGATTGGACTTAGATGATCTTTCAAGGTCCCTCCCAATTCCTATTGTCCTGTGATTCTGTAATCAAAATTTATTCAATATTTTAAAATTAGCAATTTTGTATAAATTCAGAGGCTTTTAGAAGATTGTTGGAGCCTTTCTTGTCTTTGAAAAGTGTGGGAGCTCCAGTAAGGTGGGATGAGGTGGACTTGATGATCTTTCAAGATCTTTTCCAGTCCCTAATGTTCTACCCTTCTATGATAAGGTCAGTATTGAAAGAGATTCCTCACTCCATCATGATATTGGCCCAGAATCTTCTTTAAGCTAATGGTACTTTGAATCACCTTGATCACAGAATCATCACTGAATCCAACCTGAGCCATTCTGAGCCATTGAATCTACCTTTAGCTTGAGGCAGATTCTGGGCCAATAATGTCAGGTTTGCTAGTGACATCAATACGTGGTAAAATTAGTCTCAAGGAAAACTACGTGATGGGTAATTAACTTTTCTTTAAGAAGCCAACTTGATGTGTTCCAGTGGTGAGATTTCAAGTGTGATGGTTGAAAGTACCTGTAGACACCTACAGATGTTGAGGAGAGGATTGGTCTTGGTGGAGTCTGGCTCCAGCATGAAATGAGACCCAGCTCTCTCTCTCTCTCATGGTGCCTCAAGTAGCTGAAGGTTGATCTTGAGAGGAGATTATGATATTTTGTTCTTGTGTAGCTGCTTGCACGTTTGCAATTGAACGTTTGACCCTGACTGAACAGTACCTGAGGGAGCTTTTCACCCTCCAGCTTTTATTCATCACGTTGCTTTGCAGTAAACATGTCTGGTGTGGTCTGTTGCTGAAATCTGAGGTGCTGTTGGTGGAGGGAAATCAGTACAAAAGCAGCTGTAGTGCTTGTCACCCAGCACAAGCTCTAGGAGTCCTGAAAGGAGGGATGTGCTCTCTGCCAGCCTGGCCACTGTGCCAAAACAGCGCCAGGGAGCCACTTGTTGCAGATGTGAGGTAACGCCCCTCCAGCAGTGCCTGGATTTAGGGCTGGATCATGACTTGCTGGTTCAGGCCAGGCTCACAGGAGCAGCAGGGAGGGTTTGGCTCTGGCAAGCAGCGGCTGCCCGCGAGGCAGGTGGGATTGTCAGAAAGCAACAGGGCAGGAAGTTCTGGCCGTGCGGTCAATGAGCCTGTGCTCAGCATGTCACTGCTCCTGGTGGCCCCAGTAGACCCTGCCTGCAGGACACTCTACGGATGGTGCCGAGAGCACCAGGCAGGTTTTCCTTGACAGATTTGCTGTGCTTGGCGAGTAAGGAGAGCCCTTCCCTCTCCCAGGGCCAACAGCTCTGCTTTTCACAGTATCACAGTAATGATAAGGTTGGAAAAGACCTTAAAGATCATCCAGTCCAACCTAAATCCAAATAAACCAAATAAACCTAACANCATCATCACTCAGCTCGCACGCAAAAAACGTGTATTGATAACTTGAAAAGACAACATCAGTGATTGGAGTCGGAGCCGTAAAAGTGAAGAGCACGGCTGCTGCCAGGCTTCCTTCCCGCTCCTTGGTGTTCTGGCTCCAGCATTCAAGCGATAGATTTAAATATAAACCAGATCATTAACGGCTGGCTCAACATCTGCTAATATTATTTTCCTTGCATTGTCTGCGCGTCTTTGTTTATCTCAGCGTGCTACTTTGTTTTTCCCCCTTTACAATAAGGATCATTCCTTTATTTTAAAGCGCCGCGTCAATCCTCAATGGCTCGGGTTTGCGGAGCCTCCCACGCTTTGCCCACACGCTTGCGCCGCGCGGAGAGGTGGAGAAACAAAGCGAACGCGAGGCGTGGGATGATTGTTGCTTCAAAAAACAGTAATTAAGAATCTGTTAGAAAAATAACAACGGGGTTGAATAAGAGCTTAACTTAGCTGCGTGAGCTGGACGGAGAGAGGTTCCTGGGCGGCTTCGGAGAAACCAAGCAGCTCAACTCCTCAGGAGTCTTTCAAGTGACATTGGAGTGGATTCATGAGACTCCAGTAAGAGGCCGTTGTTCTTGTTCCTGGAGAGATGACTTGCCTGTTCCTTTAGAAAGGAATCATAATAACGAGCATTGTAATGAAAATTCAAATACAGAAAGCAAAAGCTCGGGTATAAAACCTACCCTTATACTAAGGTAGCTGATTTATGTCACCAAACTCCTGAGCAATCCCTAGTTAAGCCCCCACAGCCTGTTGTTATTATCCATCTCCCTCTACCTCCATACCATGGCGCAGATGATACAATATGCAAAATCACCAGCTGTTCAGATATTCATAGACTACTTAAGCTAAATGAGTTGAGGACGGAGTGTACTTTTTTACCTTGAAATTCCTCTATATTCCTTTTGTCTCCACTCTCCCAACTTCATATCTCTTCAAGTTCATTGCATTTATCCTGATGAAAAAGAACTAAAGATAGAAATTAGATCTCTAAACATCTACTGAGCATAACTTGCCTTGAAGCAGATGGACTTATAGCATGGTCTTGTATGACTGTCTTTTGCTTAGAGATTCTCTCTTGAAGAGAATCTCACTCCTTACTTGCCAGAGACAAGTGAAGTACTCACAAGCAGAGCCAAAAAGCCCTTTTCCTCTTCCTAGACCTCAAGACATCTTCCATTTCCTCAGGAGGTCTTTCATAGCACCAAAAGGTCTCTGGTTATCGAAAGGAGTCCTTATCCCTGAAAGAATCACAGAATCACAGAGCATTAGGGATTGGAAGGGACCTTGAAAGATCATCTGGTCCAATCCCCCTGACACAGCAGGATCACCTAGACCAAGTTGCACAGGAACACATCCAGGTGGGTTTTAAACGTCTCCAGTGAAGGAGACTCCACAACTTCCCTGGGAAGCCCCTTCCAGTGCTCTGTCACCCTCACTGGGAAGAAGTTCCTTCTCATATGAATGTGGGACCTCCTGTGTTCCAGCTCACACCCATTGCCCCTTGTCTTATCATTAGATGCCCCTGAGCAGAGCCTGGCTCCATCCTCCTGACACCCACCACAGGGAATCTTCACTGATTTTAAGACATGTTCAGTTCAGGAAATACAAGTTCAATACTTCATTGCTGGTCTCAGGCCAGGAAACACTGCAACACCCTTCACGCTCCTCACTTGGACTTGGGGCAGCAGTCTTGTGGCACCAAGCTTGTTCCTTGCCAGAAGACATAAAGCAGTCAAAACCCCTTGCTGCACCCTCTGTTCCTTCAGAGGTGTCCCTTGCCTGTTTTTGTCTTTGGTGCTCTCTGGGATTTTGCCGAGACTGGTAGTAATTACTGTACATCTGCCCTTGAAGAAGTCTCCCACCAGCATGGACTGTTTAGTGTCACCCAGAGAGCTCTTAACACTCCTCCTCTATGGTAACACATTGCTAGCTGCTGTTGTTTTTTTTAGGGTCCTTAAATCTGCAAAATAGCTGAAAGGTGACAGTAGCCCATTAGTGGTGACTCCACAAGTGAAAACCAAAACTGCTCTGCCTTGCCATGGCTGTTTCCCTTCTGCTACCTCCGTCATGCTGAGGTTTTACTTGGCAAAGCCGCGTTTCTGAAAGCTTTGATCCATAAAATGCTGCCTCGAGTTTTGTGACAGCTGGCAACCAGTTCATGCCAGGAAGAAATGCAACTTATATTACCCACTCCCTCCGGATGGCTGGGCTGGAGGAGAAACAGACCACTTGCAAAATCCACCCTGCAGTGACAAAAGCTGAGGCCCTCTGTGCTGCTCACCCACCCTTTGGCTTAAGGAGGCATTGAAAGACCCTTCTTGGTGGTAACTTCACTGTTACCTCGTTACGGGGAAATGCGAAGGCAGTAGTTGCAGTAGCTCAGTCAGGATAACTCAGTAGCCTGAAGTTCTCCTTTGAGTGTCTCACACGGAACACTTCAGAAGCTGAGGCACGTCACTCTCAGTGTGAAGCAGTAAGCTGAAGTTCTGCAGATCCAGATGCTGACTTCCCACTGGATTCACTGTAAATCACAGACATTTATAGTGTCTGAGGCCGGGCAAGCAGCTCGCACACGAGGAGACAAGTTACGTGCGAGTCTGCGCAAACAAACTGACGCCCCGAGCTTGATTCACCAGCGACAAGTCCAGTCCTAGCACAGGTGGGGAGATCAGACTCTCAGCCTCTCTGCATGGAGACTGGGGGATTGGACTTGACGATCTTTTGAGGTCCCTTCCAATTTTGTCCCACGCTGCTGTGATCTGAGGGTCTTCTTCAACCAGCTCCCATGAAGCAGGTGCCTCTCAAGTTCTCTAGGCTTCTCATCAAAGCTTGTTTTGTCATCGTAGAGAAGGATGTTAGAGAAAGTTATTGAGATATGAAAGAATCTTTGTTACCTGTGCTAGCTGAGAGGTAGATGGAGAAGGCATCCTGGCTTGCATCAGGAATAGTCTGGCCAGCAGGACTAGGGACGTAAATCTCCCCCTGTACTTGGTAGTCCCCCTTGTCCTTGATACTGGGGGCAGTTCTGAGCCCCTCACTTCAAGAAGGAGATTGAGGGGCTGGAGCGAGTCCAGAGGAGCAACGAGGCTGGGAAAGGAACTGGAGGGAAAGTCTGATGGGGAGACGCTGAGGGAGCTGGCTGTGTTTAGCCTGGAGATGAGGAGATGCAGGGGTGACCCTTCTCCCTCTCTACAGCTCCCTGAAGGGAGGTTGTAGTCAGGAGGGGTCAGGCTCTTCTCCCAGGCAACTAGTGCCAGGACAAGAGGGCAGGGCCTGAAGCTGCCAGGGGAAGGTCAGGTTGGATGTTAGGAAGCTCTCTGTCCTCATGGAGAGGGTGATCAGAGCCTGGACCGGACTGCCCAGGGCAGTGGTGGAGTCCCCATCCCTGGAGGTGTTGAAGGCCAGCCTGGCTGTGGCTCTCAGTGCCCTGGTGTGGCCACTGTGGTGATGTTAGGTCCTGAGCTGGGCTGGATGAGCTCAGAGGGCTTTTCCAGCCTCAACAGTTCTGTGACTGTGTAAAACCTCACGGAGGTTTCCTGCAAATTTGAGCCTGGTGTAGCTACAGCCATTTTTGCAGGGAGTTAAGCACTCGCTGTGAGCCCTGGCTGTTCTCATACACACTTTTTCTCATCTGAGCAGATTCTCTGGGATTTGGCACCGCACTGGCGTGGCCACATGTTTCTCGACTGGCTTGGAAGTGTGGTTAGATCAAGCTGGAGTCTGCCTGCAAAATGCTGTGTCGACACAGCCTTTGATGTGTTCCTGAGCCAGATGTAGCACTTTCCAGCATAAGGAACGTGGAATAACAACTTTTATGACATCTGGCTGTACAAATGTTGCCCCAGATTGAACACTGGTTCCTGCCCAAAACGATCATCTCTCTTTGTGGGCTGCACTCACTTAGGGTCTGTATCTCCAGCGTGCAAGGGTTTTCCTCGCAGCTTGCGTTTGCCTACAGTGAGTAGGTGCTGCCTCTCATGTACCTGCCTGCAAACCGGCGATGTGCAGGTGGAAACTACTCCTCACAGCTGGAAATAGTGAGAATCCCAAAGAAGCTGGTGCTCCTGAGCTACAGATCTTGTCAATAGTAGAGGGAAGAAGTGGTTGCGTGTAACAGGGCTGTGTATTGTCCCCGAGTTAAGGGATGTTTTCTTGGCTGTGCAGTGTCTCTGACAAATGACTCGTGAAGAGCTTTGTTGTGGCACAAGTCAAGGTCAAGAAGAACCAGTATTGTTGGAGGCATTTTGGTCTGACATGGACTCTTTCTGCACAGTGACTGGACTTTGTGCTCTGCAGTGAAGTGCATGTGTGAGTGCTCACAAGCTAATGCAGGCTTGGGAAGAAGCAAGATAGTAGTAACAAAGCTGTGAAAGCTTTTGGGGATGAGGCTGAGCAGGGGGAAGCTGGACGTGATGTCTATGGGACCTGTGGGCACTCAGCAGCTCCAAAAAGTCAGACCTCTGGTGGTGGTGCTTAATGTATTGACTTGGCTGCTGAGCTGCAGGCACAGGAGCACTGACCTTCTAGGGGGGATCTGGCAGTCTCCTTGTTTCTGCTTCTTGGATGTGTGGCAGGAGACATCTAAGCACATGCTCATCATACTCAGTGCTGCTCAGACGACACCTTGAGTTCTGTGTGCACTTGTGGTCCCCACTAGACAAAAAAGATGAGGACAGGCTGGAGAGAGTCCAGAGAAGGGCCAGGAGAATGATCAAAGGATGAGAAGCCCTGCCATCACAGAATCACACTGCCAAGGCTGAGAGAGCTGGGTTTGTTCAGCCTTGAGAAGAGAAGACTTAGGGGACGACCTTATCCCCATGTCCCACTACTTAAAGGGTGGCTGCCAAGAAGATGCAGACTCCCTTTTCACAAGGGATCTCACAGAACAGATAAGGAGTGATGGATGCAAATTGCTCCTAGGGAGATTCTAATTGGAGTCCAGAGGAATGTTTTTCAGTGTGAGATCAACTAGACCCTGGAAAGGTCTTCCCAGGGAAGTGCTGGGTTCCTCAATTCTGGACAGTTTTGAGACTCAGTTTGACAGGGAGCTTGTTTGAACTGTATTTCATGAACTTAAAAGGTTGGACTGGATGATCCTCTAGGTCCCTTCCAACTTGGTCTGCTGTGAGGTGCTGTAAGACTGCTTGTAGAGAGAAGCTGAGGGAAGCAGAGGTAGCTAATACAGTCAGTGTTCTCAGACAGTTGTGCATCAACTCCTTTACTTTCAGCAGGACCATGATGTAGGGCAGTGAGGACCTGACATGAAAACACATGGAGCCAGTCAGGAAAAGTCAGTCTGGTCATCCTGGATATTTGTGGAGAGCCGTGATCATCCTGATATGGGAATGTCACTGCTGACACTGTTGGGATAGAGTCCCATGAAAATCCTGGGGATACAGTGCATGTAGCATCTTGTTCTAAAAGTGCTGTGTCATGTGAGGACTGATACCCCTCATCTTGCTGATGAACTGCTCCCGCACAAAGGGTACCCCGCTGCCCCTCCCCAGCTCAACAGCTGCTACTTGGAAGAGGCTTTTTTTCCCCCATAATTGGTATTAGATGATGATGATGCCACAGGCTTTGAAATATTGGAAGGCAGCGCTGATCACGCTTACAGATAGCTGAACAATGCGGTGCGATGTAAACTAGGCAAACAAATCCATCTGGGTTGCCAGAGAAGGCAGAGAAAAGCTCTAATCTTCTAGAAGCAGCTGTTGGCCAAGCTGACACTGAAAGGCATTATTTTTAAAATGAAAGCTTCTGTGCGGGTGATGAAAGCTGCTGGGTTTCTTGCTTTGGACTGGAAGCACTTGTCAGTAGCCCAGGCAGAGATCAAAATCGCTGAACGCTGCAGAGCAGCAGTAACAAGCAGGACCCTCTTCAGTGGGAAATGGATTCCTGTCCACGCTGGGACATGGTGGGTTTTGTTAGGAATAGCTGCTTGCTGGGGCAGGGTGGGAGCCTTGCTGAGCCAGAGCAGGAGAGCGGATGGGGCGGCTGAGCTGGCTGAGAGCTGGGTGGTGGTACACACTCTGCCTCAGATGCTCACCCAGTGGTGTGTGGTGAGAGGCAGGTATCCCCATCCCATTCCTCCTGGAGAAGACCCAGAGCATAAGGAAGATTACAAACAGACACTAGACCAATATGAGCCCTAGGGTGGACCTTGTCAGGATGATTAGGTGAGAATACTTTCCTCTGGTACCTATTGCAGCCCCTCAGTCCTTAAAGGGAGCCTAGAAAAGAGATGGGGATGGATGTTTTAGCAAGATCTGCTGTGACAGGACAAGAGGTGATGGTTTTAAACTAGAAGAGGTGAGATGTAGACTGGATATGAGGAAGAAATCTTTTAGAGTGAGGATGGTGAGATACTGGCCCATGTTGCCTAGAGAGCTGGTAGAGGCTCCATCCCTGGGAACATTCCAGGTCAGGTTGGATGGGGCTCTGAGCAACCTGGTCTAGGTGAAGATGCCCCTGTTCACTGCAATGGGTTGGACTAGATGACCTCTAAATGTCCCTTCCAACCCAAACCATCCAATGATTCTATAGCCTGTGGCAGCAAGCGAATGATATCAGGAGTCTGGATGTGCTGCTCATCTGGACCAAGACACCTGCAGTCAAAGCAGCTTTGCTCCAGGACTGGTGAGTCAAGCCTAGGACTTTTTGCCAATATAATACTGTAAAGAAGAAAAAACCCCTAAACTCTGAAATGACATCATCAGACTGGCAGGTGCCTTTAGAGGCTGAGAAGTTCTGTTTAAAGAAAGCAAATAATAGTTTCATTTATGAGGATAACGTTGTTAGCAACAACAGTCTTGTTGGTTTCCATCCAAGGTGAGATGCTACAGTTCAAGTGTGGAGCAGTGAATGTCTCCCATGTGCATGGTGCTCTGAGCAACTTAGGGAATCATAGAAACACAGAATGTGTTGGGTTGGAAGGGATTTCCAAAGGTCATCTAGACCAAGCCCCCTGCAACAAGCAGGGTCATCTCTGAGTAGAACAGATTGCTGAGAGCCTCATCAAGCCTGATGCTGGTGGCTCCAGGGATGGGGCCTCCACCACAGGTAAAACAGGTGTAATTTGTGTTGGTTGTATCCAACCCCTAGCAGGATAAGCAGCAATATTATCCTGCAGACAGGAATACTGAACTATGGAAGTGCTTCTCAGACCTGTGGAGCCACAGCAGGGCTGTCAGACGTTTGCAGAGGCAAGACCAGGGTCCCGGTCTCCTTCTCAGAGAAGACACTGCGTTGGGGTCTGTCGTGAGCAGTTCCCCTGGAGTAGAAAACTTGACTTAAGGCTTCTAGCCTGGAGGCTGGAAGAGGAAAAAGAAGACTCAGGGTTAGTGCTAAGGCCCCTCTCTGGAAGCAAGTTGTGTCCTTTGGGCATTGGTGCTGGTGGTTTGCGTGGCAGGAATGGAGGGACGAGCAAAACGTTTCATTATCCTCCTTGCCAGCAAGCTGAAGGAACCTGACAGGGAGATTCGTTTAGCTGCAAACCATATAGACTGTATTGTCTAAATACATTTTGTTTTCCTGTTAAACTCCATTTGTAAGAGTGACAAGAAAACTAATAAAATCTACTAAGAACAAGGATGGTAATTTAGCACTTGGAGAGTGAGGGAGAGGAGCTGTGGTGGAGGATTGCCTACGCTGCTCTCGTGTCTTCAAGCCGTGCTTGAAGAACAGATATTTCTTCTCACTAGCTATTAGCCTCTACAGGAGGGGTTTTTTTCTATCACTTCTTTTTCTTCTGGACAACATCCCTCTCTTTTGAGGTTTTTCATGTGAAGTTATTCCCAGCCAGCTGTACAGAGAGATGCTAAAAGGCTGAGTAGGTAAAGTGATATTGCTACCACCTCCCTGGGCAGCCTGTTCCAGCGCCCAACCACTCTCTTAGGAAAGAACTTCTTCCTAAGATCCAGTCTAAACCTCCCCCGACACAACTTGAGGCCATTTCCCTTTGTCCTAAACACGAACAGTTGGGTTAATCGTTCAACTTGATGTTCTTAAAGGTCTTTTCCAACCTAAATGATTCTGTGTTTCTATCTGCTTAACCAATGGCCAGTCAATGCACTGCCCTTTCCTAACAAAACCTTCAGCGGTTTTGTCCTCCCCTATTTGCTTGGCCCTCTTGGCTTTTCCACATCATTTTTGAAACAAAAAAGGTTCATTTTCAATGAGTATTCGACAAACAAATTCAATATTCTTATTGGAACGTGTCAGTGTACTTAGGGAAACACAAGGGGGGAAAGGAGTGGAAACCAAACCCCAAAACAGAGTGTAATGGAACCATTTGACAGCCAGACTTGAGATTTACGTGGTCCTAATTTTTCCCCGTGAGCAGCCGCTATCTCCACAGCCGCCGCCCAGCGCTGCTCCGAGGTCAGGTTGTCTGTGGCTAAGCAGCTGCTGCGCTCCGACCAGAGGTGGAGGCATTTCCGTGATGGTCTGAAAAGAACTAGTGTACGGTATTTGTACAGCTCTTCGGGGATCCTCCTGGATGAAAGGCACTATTATACGGGTAAGATCATTATCATTATCATGAAAAACCTTCTCAAGGAAGCAATTCCACCTTCTGCTTCTGACACCTCATTTCTCTGTTGTCTCAGGAGCCTCTTTTGTATCTCCTAGGAGTGTCAGTTCACATCTTAATCTCTTTGTATGTAATCTCATTACAGATAATCCCATTTGCTGGAGATGTCAGTACTTCTCCACCACGTGAGGAAGGATTTCCACTCGGCTCGTTTTGTAACTGATCCCAGCTACAGTCACTGTGCAAAACACGCTGGCTGGAGCTGGGGTCTCCCTTAGGTTGGGTTTGATGTGGGAAGGGAAGTGGAAGGAAGGAGGATGGGAGGAAAGAAAGTGGAAGGAAAGTGGAAAGACAGAAGGAGGAAGGAAAGTGAAAGGGAAGTGGGAAGAAAGTGGAAGGAAGGGAGGAAGGGAAGGAGAGGAAAGAAGGGAAGGAAGGAAAGAAGGAAGAGGAAGAAGAGAAGAGAAATGGAAAGGAGAGGAAAGGAAAGGAGAGGAAGGGAAAGGAGAGGAAGGGAAAGGAGAGGAAGGGAAGACTCTTCTACTAATAGTATTTAATGATTTTTTTTCTCTCCATTTCACTCTTTACTTGAGTGAGAAATTTTCCCTTAAAAAATACATCAAGACTCATGAAAAGGTGGTAATAACAGAAGTTTGGAAATTACTTTCACAGCCATTTGTGTTCAGTCAGATCAGCTCGGTAGAGGCAGATGCACCGTGAGCTTTCTTCACTTTGATTTCTTGCCTTTTAGTAACTCTTGTCAATTAGGGAGGATATAGTCTACTCTCAATTCATTAAGTGCCCCACAATTGTCAGTTAGTGACAGGCTCAGGGGAGGCCAGGGCTAAGTAAACATGGAGGATAAATTGTAGAAGAGCACAGTTTGGAGCAAAATGTGGCCTCTTTATGTAACACCCTTATCCTTAAAATCTTGAGTAAGCTCCTCTTGTTGATAAAAGTCCAAAACCTCCTATTCTTAAAGGGAAGATTGGAGGGGAAAAAAGAAGCAGTCACTCTCCTTTGATGGTTTGAAAAAAGAAAAGATGTTTGTACCACTCACTGACTGGCTAATGAATAATCAGATTTCACAGCTTGAGTGCTGGGGTGGTAATTTGGTTGCACGCCATGCTCCAAATCCATGGAATAGTGCTTCATTAATGTGAAGACCTGTATAATCAAACAATTAGCAGTCTCTCTGCTGCTAAAGCAGCTTTTCATCAGCATATATACTTCGTTGTAAGATGAGTCTCAAATTACTGGATCTGACAGCAACTAGTCTTTTACTAAATCACAGCAGTAGTAGAGTAGGGTGGACAGAACATTCATTTTTTTAACCCATTTCTACATCTGCAAGAGGTTCATTCTATCCGTGCCACGTGCCCTAGACAACTACCATTGGGAAGTCGAAGATGTGGTAGGTGAACTGAAATCTCATTCCAATGACTGAATCACTGATTACATTTTTAACCAGACTGTTCAAATACAATAAATTAGCAGAGATATGTTGCTGCTGCTTGATTCACCTCCTTCTCACTCCATTTATCTTCCTGGAAGTAGGCAGAGTCCTCTACCCGTATTCCAGTACCAGAATGTACCCTTTCCTTGTCTGGGATTTAAGGAGGGCCACCAGTTTCTGCTCTTCTTCTCTACTTGGACATCAGCTTCTGCTGAGATACAAGGGAAATCTCCCTCTGCTTTCCAGTTAATTTCAAAATCTCACAGCTATGTGAAAGGTGGTGGAGAAAATGAAGAAATGAAGATAAGTGTCCAGCAGGAGTAGGGAGGTGATTATGCCCCTGTGCTCAGCATTGGGGAGGCCACCCCTTGAGTACTGGGTCCAGTTTTGGGCACCTCACTACAAAGGAGATATTGAGGTGCTGGAGCGAGTGCAGAGGAGGGCAATGAATCATGATGAGAGATTGAGAGAGTTGGGGCTGTTTAGTCTGAGGGGAGACCTCATCGCTCCCTGCAATGATCTGAAAGGACATTGCAGAGATGTTGGTGCTGGGCTCTTCTCATAGGTGATTACTGACAGAACCAGAGGGTAGGGTGTCAAGCTTCAACACGGAAGGGTTAGACTAGTAATCAGGAAGAAGTTCTTCCCATAGAGAGTGTTCAGGCAGTGGAATGGGCTGCCCGGGGTTGTGGTCGAATCCCCATCCCTGGATGTGTTTAAAAGTCACTTAGATGTAGTGTTGGGTGACCTTGTAGAGTAGGGCTGATGGTTGGACTCGCTGATCCCAAGGGTCTCTTCCAACCTGAATGATTCTATGATTAACAATCATTGCTAACCTGGTGTAGCTGGTGAGATCACACGTGATAGTCTCTTCACTGTCGCAGGCAAAGGAAAGGGAGTCCACTCTACCCACTGAATGTGCTCATTAACGTTCTCGGGTGTTTGTCTTGTTTATAACTATTTGGATGTGTGTGCTGAGACTTACGAACCCATTTATTAAGTGGCCTTGCTGCATGTGATGGTGTTGTGACACATTTCCTCCTGAGACTCTTCTCTGTCCAGTCCCTGCCTGGAAAGCAACTAGGAGCATTTGTCTGTTGCGTTTACAAACGTCCTCTGTGTTTACTTCCTTCCTCTCCAGCCCTGCAAGCAAAGACGAGGTGGTGGGTTGTCTTCTGCAGCTACCAGGCAACATGGAACTCACCCTTTACCCTTGTTCAGAGGCAGTGCCCTGCAGGGATGGCAGCTGGTGCCATTCAGCAGCATCCCAGAAGCCCCACTCAGACCAGCTGGTGTTGCCTAAACTTTCTAGAATCTTCCACAGCAGTTCATGGGGAAAGGAAAGCTGGGACCACCTGCTGACAGGATGTGATGCAGTGAGCTCTGGAAGGGGAAGCACTTATCCTCAGGAGGACAAAGTGGTAAAAGGAGTAAGATTTGACAAATGGCCATGGGGAATTAGACAAAAAGTCACGACACAGGAATTATGTGTCTACAGCTCACCAGTGCCTTTCTAATCTTGTCCTTGAGCCACTTGATCTCAGCTTCACCCTCCCATCCTGAAAACTTTCCTCATCAGGGAGATGCTCCACTCCCTTAATCCCAAGTCTGCTGCAGGGAATCAAAGCCAGCGTCTTGCGCTGTAGTTTTCTGCTTCAAGATACTGCTCCTTGAGACAGCAACATCACTGGAAGTGTGATACCACTTATATTACACCACACACCTCCTAAATCACATGCTTTTACCATAAATTTTGTTTTTTCACTATGAATTCCTCATCTGTCAAAATTAAAACCCACCTGGATATGTTCTTGTGCGACTTGGTCTAGGAGATCAAGCTCTGGCAGGACTAGATGATCTTTTGAGGTCCATTCCGATCCCTAATGTTCTGTGAGCTTCTTGTCCTTGTCCTACGTCAGGACCCACACACTGCTGTGTGAAGTCAAGTGTCTCTGCCAGTGTAACCCATGGGATAGGTAAATCCAATCCCCCTCCCACAGCAGGATCACGTAGATCAAGTCGCACAGGAACTCATCCAAGTGGATTTTAAACATCTCCAGTGAAGGAGACTCCACAACTCCTCTGGGCAGCCTGTTCCATTTAGGTGATCCTGCTGCAGTGGGGGGATTGGACTGGATGATCTTTCAAGGTCCCTTCCAATCCCTGATGATTCTATGATTCTATGATCCTGCTGTGGTGGGGAGATTGGACTAGATGATATTCCAAATCCCTTCCAATCCTTAATGTTCTGTGATTCTGTGATATATAGGTTAGGAAAAAAAAAATCAATCTTTCTCTGTTGTGGATTGATCACAATGAAACCCAACGGTTTGATATTAAACTCTTTTCATTAGCTGTTGATTTGTAAATAACCATATAGTTATGTTCAAGACTAATTATTTAAGGTCTCCAATTCAAAACAAGTGTTAAACCCCCACCTTGCTGTAAGGGTATTCATTTTACCCTATTTTTTGGGTGGAAAAAATACCACAAACAAACCAGCTTAGCTTTCCTTCCCCTTTTTTTCCTCCATTGCATAAAACTTGTGTCTTAACAAATCGCTGCCATGAGCTAACCCAGATCTGAATCCAGAAAATGCTCTCAACATTATCCTTCTCTGTTCACATATATTTGAAGTAAATTACATCAAATTGTATTTGAAATACCAAACTGGCATTAATGGAAGCTTTTTTTGCTCCAGGCACCATTTTAAAATAGATGAGCATAAAAATGCAGTCTGCATCATTAAGTTTATATGAAACTAGTGAGAATAAAAATCACCATGTAAAGTTCTAATAAGATGTGTTTTTCATTCCGGTTTAATAACCCAAGACTATATTCATCTTCCACTATAATAAATACACTGAAAGGAATTCATTCTTTTGTGGGTTTTAACATGTCGAAGGCTTCAGAAGATGGAGTTTGCTGGGAAGCTGGGTGAAGAAAATTCTTTAATATGGCAGTGCCGGGTATTATTATCATAAATAATTGATGTGCACAGCAGCAGAAAGCTGAGATTCATTAATAATTCTTATTTCTAGTTGGCATAAGCTGGAGGTGCTGGATCTTCTTTCATCCGACCCGTGTCAATTGCCGCCCCCCAGCCCCTGGTTTTAATTTCCTAGATGGTAAATTGGTGAAGGTAGGCTGCGTGTCGCGATGGCTTTTTGTGTTGATGGCTTTGCGCTACCATCCATAGGATCGCTAGTTCTTAACCATTGAGGTGTTTTTAGTTGCTGGTGAGGAAGGAAGGAAGAGAGGAGGAAACAATAATAATGATAACAGGAGCCAGGCAAGGTAGAGTGGGCATCAGTGTCAGCTCCTTTCATCTTTCATTTCCCTGTGGGACCAGTTAAGATGCTGCTTTGATTAAGACCTCAGGAAATATTAAAAAGCTCTTCCGCGAATTTCATCTCATCAGACTTGTCTCTGTTTATTCTCTTCTCGATACCCAGACAATTCACCTCCCGCGTTTGGAGAGCGCTGGTCCCCTCCAACCCAACGGCACTTGTCTGCTCCGCCAAGTCACCTGTCAGCGTGGCCGAGTCTCTCTCCTGGCAAACGCGGGTGCTTGATTAATGCCGAGTCGAGCTGCTCCTGAACGGTCCTGATTAGCACGAACGAGGAAATAAAGATGACGCTGCCATGAGGTGAGTGCAGGTAGAGTCATGGAGCGGTGGGGTCGGGAGGGACCTCTGGACATCACCCAGTGCAACCCCCTGTAGTGCTGGGCCATAACAAAGGGCACCAAAGTGACACTTGGTCTAAGTGATCCTGCTGTGGCAGGGGGATTGGACTGGATGATCTTTCGAGGTCCCTTCCAATCCCTAATGATTCTGTGACATCTGAATTCAAAAACCCACCAGATAAGGGTCGGGGGGGAAGCAGTTTGTCTGCAAAATGCACGTGGGAAGGAGATCATGACCCTCCTTGCAACTTTGGAAACCCCAGTACCATGGAGATGCAATGGTAACCTGCGCCGATTCTTCGAAACACATCTGCAAATATTCTTGTTAATCAGTGCAAATGTTAGAGCTGATTGAAAAGCAGTGTGGGACTTGCTGGGGTTTCTTTTCCCTCTTAAGTATTTTAAAGGAAAATATGTTTGGGATTTTGTTTTTCTCCTTCTAAACTGTTTTGAGCTGACTGGGGAAAAAACAAACGATGCCTTTCTCTTGGTTTTCATACTTGTCTCTGTTTTTTAACTGTTTCCTTTCTTTTATTTTTCTTGAGTTCAAAAGAAGATAAAAACAGAGAGGTGGAGAAGAAGAAGAAAAGACAGAGATGTGGAGAAGAAGAAGAAAAGACAGAGATGTAGAGAAGAAGAAAAAACAGAGACGGAGAAGAAGGAAAACCAGAGATGGCGAAGAAGAAAAAGCAAAGGTGGAGAAGAAGAATCAAAAAGCAGAGGTGGAGCAGAATCAAAAACCAGGCAGAGAAAAAGAATAAATAAGACATCACAGAGATGGTGGGAGAAGGAGCACCCTGTGAAAATAATAACTTGAAGGTGAGGGGAGAAGGAAGCCAACATAAAGCAAACTGCATGAAGCTGCTCAGTTGGTAAAAAAAAAAAGCCATTTAAGCCTAATTTCCTTTGGGATGAGAATTTTAAGCTACTGGCAATGCTTCCAATATTTGAAGAAGCCCAGGTAGTCATTTCAGGCACAGCATCTTCAGTCATACACTGATGCTCCTTTTACAATGGATTTCTCTTTAGGCATCCTCACAGCTTTTCCTTACATTGGGCATTTATTATTCAAAATATTTATTATTATAATACACAGTCAATACATAATATATTTATATATAGTCAATACATATTTCTTTATTTTAATCAGAAACATATTAAATATATAAAATATATTGGTGTATATATTTTAATATAATAATTCTATTTATGGTTTATTTATATAATAACAAATTTAATGTAAAGATATGCTGCAGCTTGTGTCCTGTTGTGGTTTGGAGATCCAGGCTGGGCAGAACAAATTTGGCTGCAAGCAGTGAAATCCTGTTGCTTCTGTGTGTGTCTGTAGACACATAAACCTCCCAAAATTAGTGATGCTGCTCATCCCTCCTTCAGAAATTCAGATGATTCATTTAGGCATGACCAGAAAGCTGTGGCTGCTTAGCCGTGAGCTCCCATGTGTCTGTCAGAAGTGCCACGGGAGCTGGACAGTGGTCTGCAAGCATGAGCTGGGACTTGGGTGGTCACAGATGTTCCGGGAGGTGGCACGGAGCAGCCCAAGAGATGGTTAGAAGAAGTCTCCCCGTGGTGTGCAAATCCAAATGACTGCAGCACCCCTTAGCAGGGGGGAATAGAACAGTCAGGGACCGTTTATTCATAGGGTTGCTGCTTTGCTAGACTTCAAGCCTGTCTTCAGTCTAGCAAAAGTGCTTCAAGCCCTTACGACACTCAGAAATATTTGCAGCTTCTGCTTTTCTGTCTGATTCACTTCTCCCTCCTTTCTCTCAGACAAATGGTCAGCTTGTGCCAGTTCAGAAGGTGACTGCATATCAGGCATCTTCCCTTCCGAGGCTTCACGATGGCTTCCGAAAGCCGCTGGGCAGGGATTTTGCTGCCTATTGTTTTCATTTACTGCGAGAGGTGACATCGCAGCGTTTTATTTGGGCATTTGCTGCCGTCGAAGGGGAAGAAGAAGTGACAAAACTTTGTGTTCCGACAGCAGCGCGGTGACTAATCAGCACACGCAGCCCAATTAAACAATAGGTGCGAGGCATGGGCTTGCATGCTAAAATCTGCATTTCCCTGCCTTCTTTATTTCCTATTAATCCTCTGTGACAATGGGTTTATTTTGCAGGAAAATATGCAAATACCTTAATCTGGTCGAACAGGATGACAGTCTGAATGTGGGTCTCTTCACCACACATTGACAAACACTTGTTCAAGAGGAGCAGCACTAAGGAAATGAGAAATTTCTGAGTGCAAATGCAGGATCTCTGCAGAAACACTGCGCAGCCCTCTGGAAAAAAAACCTGAGCTCGATGGGCATTGAGGAACAGCCTCTCTGAATAACAAATGGCCATGTTTGCTGAGATACATTTCATTAGGAAATGGGGACTTGAAGGAATTGGGGCTCTGCTGCTGCCTTCCGCACTCGCGTTGAGAAAATCCCTCATTTCAGAAGGGCTGCTGCCCCTTTGTTTTCCTTCACACGTTAATTATACAGCATCAGCTGTTGGAACAACACTCCTAAAATACCCCTGTAAATGCTGACCCTCTCTCTGCAAAGACTTTTTTAGTATTTATTGCTTTTCTTGTTTTTTTTTCCCTTTCCAGCAACATCTTAATTTGAAGAGTGACTTCAGGACTGATTGGCAGTTGGCAGAAAATGAATGATAATGAACTCATTGCGATCGAGATGGACCAGATACCGTGCCGGCTGTCGAAACTTTCCAAAGCTGGTGTCTCTCCAGTAAACGTGATCCTGCAGGCTCTGTCCATCTGCCTGTGAGAACAGAGACGTTCCGCGTTCTGCGGGGACGCTGCTGAGAAAACACTGCCGAGAACTATTGATTCCGCGATCGCTCGTTGCTCTGAGCGAGGAAACTGGACGACGATGAACTCCACGGCAGAACAATGGTGCTGAGCTCCTCTGCTTTTATTTTGTTCTCTCTTTTTCCTTTTCCCCTCCATTTTTTTTCCTTTTTTACTCCCATTTTTTAGCTTCTTTTTTGTTTCCTTTTTGCCTCAGTCCACTTCAGGGCAATGAGGACTAGGTATGTTTGCCGGGCAGAGGAGCAGCAGCTCGAGCAGGGCTGAGTTCTCCCCACAGCAGGGATGCTCAGGGGTGGCCCAAAGCTATGGCTTGTGAGGATGGTTTGATTCTGGCCTCACCCTAATTTTTGCCAGTGCAAACCGAGTTGCAGCCACCACATTAAACAGCTCAAGTGTAAAACTGTGCCAGCTGTTCGGCCTCTCCCGTTGCATGAAATTAAAATAGCTCTGAGATTTAAGGAAAATGGCATGAATTCACCCCAGATACGTTTGGGAGCAGGTTCCTCCTTGCCTGGAGCGCACCAGCCCATCTCAGCTAAGGCTGAGGCAGCCAGCACCTCTAGAGGAGCGTTCAGGTGATGCTGTCCCACAGGCGGAGGGATCCCCTATAGTGATGCCCACCCCAGTCCCGGGGCAGATTGGCTCACAATGCTCATTTCTCACTTACTCTGTTCCATTGCCAAAGCCTGACACCTTTCTCTCAGCAAGAGATGGTTCCTCTGTCTCCCTTGGGTGTTTTCCAGTGCTGCCCCATCCTGATCCTTCTCCCCACCACGTAGACCCCATCTCCACACCTCCCCTTTCAATCAAGCCCCCCATAGATTTACCTTTGCACAGCATCACTGCTACACGTTTAATCGGTGGTGAAACAAAGGCAACGAAGGCTCTCTCACAGCATTTAATGAGTAACGTGTGGCTAAACCCCGTGCCTTATCCTCCCCTACAGACGTGAGCAGGGTGGCAAGCACCTACCCAGCATGTTTTGCTGTGGTCCTGCCACCCTTGTTAAAACTCGGTGGAGTTGTGGTTGTACAAGGCCAAAACAAAACGAAGGGGAAGTCCTTCTGCACAGAACATCGAATTCTCTGCTACATCGGTTGTTAATTAAAAAACTTGGCTCGTTCCTGTCCCTTTGCACGATCAGAATGATGTCAATAAGAACCTTATCCAAAAGCTTTTAAAATTCGCTTTAAAAAAAAAAGAGGCTGGCTACAATATTTGTACAATATTTGCAGCCGAGCAGAATGAAGCAGGGAATAACTACATCTTCAGCTTCCCAGTTCCCACGCACGGCCACCGCAGTCAGCTTAGATCTGTGAAGGCCTGAGGAGGTTCTTGTGTTTACGGGGCTGGATGCTGGCAGATGGCTCACACCTGCCTTTACTTGGAGCATTTGGTTCCAGCCACTGCAAGAGGCAGCCGTCTGCGTGTCCAGGGTCATGAGCTGCTTCATCTGGGTGAAGACAGTGACCCCACTTCTCTTCATCGTGGACGTAGAATCATAGGGATGGAAGGGACCATCCCTGGTCCAACCCTGCTGTAACAAGCAGGGACATCCGCTCCCCAGACCAGATTGCTCAGAGCCCCATGCAGCCTGACCTTGAGTGTCTTCAGGGATGGGGCCTCCCCACCTCTCTAGGCAGCCTATCCGGATCCACCACCCTCAGATTCAAGAACATGGAAGGATGTTTCTCCAGGCAGGGCTTAGGTCCTGCTCCCCAGCCAGTGCCTGTGGCATGTCTGGGGCATGAACAAGCCACGTTAGTGGGAGATGCAATGTGTTTCACAGAGGTCAGAGACCACCTCCTCCCTCCTAGCTGATTCCCAAGACTATAAAAGTGAGACCAGACCTCTTCAATCCCTATATTTCACTCCAAATGCTTTGTTATCTATGAAACTCTCTGATTTGTGTGAAAGATAGAGATAAAGGAGTTGAAGTCAAGCAGCAGCTTTTGAAATGAAAGGTGTGATGCTAAAAACCAGCTCATTACAGCCCCGAAGCGAGGGTACAGTGTCATGATTTATTGCACGTATTACGGCAGCTCCACACAGGCTGAGCAAAGAGTTGGACCTTTTTGTGTTTTACTCGCAAATGGGCTTGTTAAAAGCCATCAGAAGACACATTACTTGTCCCAGAGGATTAGCTCAGCTCTCACTAACGCTTTCATTCCTGTGTTCCTGCAGCTCAGGCACACGCAGAAGCAGCACTCAGGCTTTATTTCACTGCACCGGTGAGGGGCAACACCTACCTGCTCAGGAGTTCTTCAGAGTGTTGAACACAAGGGAAAAAGCCTTTCATCACCCTGCAGAAGATCTGTAAGCTGCTCATCACAGTTGAGTGTCAGCCCTTGGTGCAGAGGTCCTGGAGCTCTGCAGGAGGTGAGTGTGCATGATGTTCTTCCCACTCTGCCTTGAGACCTCATGGGGAAGCCAACTTGCTTCATGGAGAAAATCCAGCGCAGAGCCACAGAGATGATGAAGGCAGTGGAACATCTTGATGAGGAAAGGCTGAGGGAGTTGGGTCTCTTGAGCTTTGAGAAAAGGAGATTGAGGGGTGACCTCATTAATATTTATAAATATGGAAAGTGTGGGTGTCAGGAGGATGGAGCCAGGCTCTGCTCAGTGTCCTCTAGTGATAGGACAAGGGGCAATGGGTGTCAGCTGGAACAGAGGAGGTTCCACATCAATATGAGAAGGAACTTTGTCCCAGTGAAGGTCACAGAGCCCTGGAACAGGCTACCCAGGGCAGGTTGTGGAGTCTTCTTCTCTGGAGATGTTTCAAACTCACCTGGAGATGTTGCTGTGCAACTTGGTCTAGTTGATCCTGCTGTGTCAAGGGGATTGGGCTGGATGATCTTTCTAGGTCCCTTCTAATCCCAAATGTTCTGTGATTCTGTGAAAGGACACTGACCCCAAAGATGTTTCTGGGATCTTGACTGCCTAGTACTGGTTCTCCCATCTCATGGGCAGCCTTGCCCTCACCCACTCAAGTGTTCTTTCGCCTCACAGTCACAGAACATTAGGGGTTGGAAGGTACCTCAACAGATCATCCAGTACAATCCCCCTGACACAGCAGGATCACCTAGACCAAGCTGCACAGGAACCTCCCATCCCTAGAGCAGCAGAGCGACTATTCACTGATGGGAACCCTGCTGAGAAATATGTAGTGATTAGGACAGGGAGGAACTGGAGTATCCCAGCTTTCCTGGGTGAACCTATTTCCTCACATCTCTTCCATCCAACTGGGATTTTTGGCCACCATGAGAGTGATCTGGGCCCAGCACTGGCGACGAGGGGAACCGCTGTAGCGTGGATTCATTAAACCCATCTCAGCTCATCTCTGCTTTTATTTCTGTTTTTAAAAATGTTTTTCTTTTATGATTAAAGGAGTATGGAGTAAAGCAGGGCAGAACGGAGTGTTCTGGGAAACTGATAATCAAATGGCCTAAAGCTAATGTTTACTTTTTTGAATGTTTTACAGGAGCATTACTTGGAGATGTATTAAAAACAGGGAGCAAGCGAGAGAGAGAGGGAGGGAGGGAGCCTAATAATAGCCTTCCAGTTACAGAAATAGAGAAGCAGCATAGATATGATAATTGAATTTGGTTTGGATGGGTGATAATCCGCCTTTATGCTACAGCTGTAGTTCTCAGATTGGAGCCTGGCTGGTGGCAGGTGTTGGGCAGCCTCCCCTGCCACAGGAAGGCTCCAGCATCCCGCACCCCAGCGCACCCGCCCCGTCCTTCTCCCGGTGGGGTCGCTGGGTGTGTGTCTGCTCTTATGGTTTTCCTCTGCGTTTGCAGGGGTGGTCCTGCAGATGACCTACAGCATCTCTTGCCTCCCTGGCCAGAACAAGTCACTAGTGAAGCTGGAGGGTTGTAGTTCTCCTCCCCAGCAACCTCCACGCTCAGCCAGTCGCTGCTTCTCCTCCCTCCTAAATTATTCAGCTCCACACTCGGGGAGCTGACACTGCTAGTAAACCGAGGAGTTACATATTTTTGGTTGCACTTGGAGATTAAGTGCCACTTGAGTTATAGTGTCTGGATTCCCAAATATTTGTGTAATTTTAGATCCCCATTTCTCATTCCTGACTGTGTTTAGTATAAATATTTATTCACACTGCTCTGTCTGTTAGATCCCATGGAATAAACTGGGGGTGGGGGGGTGGAATAGGGAGGTGCCTGCAGGCTGGCTCTGTATGTGAGTCCCCTTGCTGTCTTGGTTCCTGCAGCAGCTTTCAGCATCTGTGAGACACACAGCTCTCTCATGAGAGGTGTGGGCTGGGAGGCTGTGGGTGGGATCACTGGGCTGCAGCAGGTGGACAGCAGGGCCACTCACTCTCACAAGGTGACCTTAAAGATTTTATGCCATAGACAGGGGCCTGTCTGCATGCTGCTGTTCCACTAGCAAGAGGGGTGGGAGAAGGGTGAAGAGACAAAAGCAGAAGAAAAGGTCACCACATTCTTCCTGGGTGGCAGGAGACCACCCTAACACCCCTGCTGCCTTCCATCCTCCTCCAAGCTCCAAGAAACTTGATCAGTCTGTATTATTTCCTTGGTTTGTTTTAGCAAAAGTACCTCTGGATTACATTTTGGCTGCACAAGAGCTGGCCTCGTCAGTGGAGCTGCTCTGCGGGTCACCGATATTGTTCCCCGTTCAGCCACTCTCATCATCTGGGTCATTACGATGGACAGTCACAGCTGATGCCTGAATGCAGCTCCCACAGCACTCAGCTGGCACTCAAACGCCACCTCGAATGACAATGAAGAGCGTGATGGCTGCTGCAGCACCTTTTCTCCAGCTATCCCAGATGAGCGCTGTGGCTGTGATGAAATTAGCCTCCTAATGGCCGTGTGAGCAGAGAGGTAACGTGCGGCTTTCCGAGGTGAAAACCCAGGGGCACTGAGCAGGTATGTTCTTAATTTTCACAGCCAGAGAGCTCAGGTTACCTCGAGTACTGGGGTCAGTGCTGGGCACCTCAGTACAGGAAGGATATTGAGGTGCTGGTGTGGGTGCCAAGAAGGGCAACAAACTCCAGCACGTGGTGTTAGTTCAACGCTGTTTTCTCTTACTGCTCATTAATGTTCTAGTCTGCAGTGAGAGATGATGCCAACATCTCTCCCATTTGGGCAGAAGATGCCAAATAGCAGAATGACCCCACTCCCTGTCTTGAAAGACCTTCCCATGTGTCCTGTCCTTCCTCCTAGTGAGGGAGTTTTTCCATAGGATTCAACAGTCATTGATTTACTTTTGGGATGTGCAGAGAGTTCAGCACAGAGCCACAAAGATGGTGAAGGGGGTAGAACAGTTCCCTGCTGAGGAAAGGCTGAGGGAGCTGGGTCTCTTCAGCTTGGAAAAAATGAGATTGAGGGGTGACCTCATTGATGTTTATTAATATGTGAAGGGTGTGTGTCAGGGGGATGGAGCCAGACTCTGCTCAGTGTCATCTAATGATAGTTCATAGGACAATGGATGTGAGCTGGAACACAGGAGGTTCCACACCAATACAAGAAGGAACTTCTTCCCAGTGAGAGTGACAGAGCACTGGAAGGGGCTGCCCAGGGGAGTTGTGGAGTCTCGTTCTCTAGAGATGTTTAAAACCCACCTGGACATGTTCCTGTGTGACTGGATCTGGGGGATCCTGCTGTGGCAGAGGGATTGGGCTAGATGATCTTTGGAAGGTCTCTTCTGTGATTGCCCTGGCGCTGTGATGGTGCAGCCACTGGAAGGGACTGCCCAGGGGGGTTGTGGAGTCTCCTTCTCTGGAGACGTTTCTGCCCGGCCATGTTCCTGTGCGACTCGATGTAGGGGATCCTGCTGTGGTGGGGGGATTGGACGTGGCGACCTTTGGAGGTCCCTTCCAGTCCCTCGTGTCCTGTGATGCTGTGATGTGCTTTTGATCAGGTGATTTTCAGTGTCCACATCCATCCGGTCTCGAGCGCCGTGCCGTTATTGGTTTTTAATCTTTCTGCAATAATTATTTTTTGAAAAGGAATCCGGCGCTCAAGTACAGAAACAAATTAAGGTCAGAGAGAAGCACCCAGCTTTATGTAAGTGTTTAGTCTCTCCTTGTGAAGTGGCTGGTTCTGCATGAATTACCGTTAATAATAAAGCGCGGGTGTGATAGTGAGAGCCAGTGCGCATGTTCGTAGCTCCCCATTAAGCCCTGTTCCCTAAAAAGGTTTCCAGGTTTATTTAAACATGCAGGGAAGGATTTAATATTAAACAGAAATAAGATGTAATAGAATTATGTCAAAACACCTCGGGGAATTTTGGGTACCTTTAAGGAATGAGCTCTGAAGTGATTCATAGCTAAGGCAAGGGATAATTTAGCTGCTATATTGAGAAGAAGGGGGAAAGAAAAAAAAGGAGAAACGAGTTAATTCTTCCACCGCTGTGAAAAGCCGCCGTGCACAGGCTCCTCGGGAGACTTCCCTCGCTTATAGGTGTTATTTTGCTTTTGGATGCTGAAAATTAGTGGAGTGATCTTGCTGGTGCTTTCACGTGTGTTTAGCACAAGCGCACGAGCAGCTCCCCGGGGTCTGGAGGCACTGCCGACACGAGGGGAGTTAGCAGATAATAGAGGGGTTCGGAGGCTTGGATGCTGTTCTGCCATTTCTGGAGGTGAAGGTGAGATTGAGTCGCAGCCTAAATAACAACGTTCAGAGGCTTGGATGCTGTTCTGCCATTTCTGGAGGTGAGGGTGAGATTGAGTCGCAGCCTAAATAACAACGTTCAGAGGCTTGGATGCTGTTCTGCCATTTCTGGAGGTGAGGGTGAGATTGAGTCGCAGCCTAAATAATAAATCTCACTGCGTACTTCTCAGGCGTTTCAGATCTTGTAATGGATTAAAAGCTTTATCCTGTATCCTGTCTGGGAGGTTGCATGCAGAGCAGATATTCTGGTTGGGACCAAAAGCTCAGGGCACATAGGGTTTTGGCCTCTTGTCTTAGTAACTACTGACAAAACCTGGGGTTTTGTCAACTCTGAAGTTGAGGCAGGGGAGGTTTGCATTGGAAGAAATTCTTAACAGAAAGAGTGGTTGGGCACTGGAAGGAAGGGTCTTCTCAGGGAGCTGGTTGAGTCACCATCCCTGCAGGTGTTAAAGAACCGTGTAGACATCGTGCTTCGTGACCTGCTGTAGCAGCAGGCATGGAGAGGGCTAGTTTGTTGATCAGTCAAGTAGTTAGGTCCTTTGTTGTTGTGAGTCTGGTTGGACTCACTGATCTAGGAGGATCTTTCCACAGAATCACAGAACCATTCAGGTTGGAAAAGACCCCAGGGATCATCAAGTCCAACCATCAACTCTACTCTACAAGGTCACCCCTAAACCGTAGCCCCCAATACCACATCTAAGTGACTTTTAAACTCATCCATAGATGAGGACTCAGCCACCACCCTGGGCAGCCCAGTCCAGGGCCTGACCACCCTCTCTGTGAAGAATGTTTTCCTGATGTCCAGTCTAAACCTCCCCTGTGGAAACTTGAAGCCCTTCCCTCTGGTTCTGTCGCTAATGACCTGTGAGAAGACCCCAACACCAAAATCTCTACAGTGTCCTTTCAGAGAGATGTGGAGAGGGATGAAGTCTCCCCTCAGTCTCCTCTTCCTCAAAGTAAACAGCTCCAACTGTCTCCATCTCTCCTCATAAGGTTTATTCTCCAGGCCCTTCCCCAGCTTCACTGCCCTCCTCTACCCTCGCTCCAGCACCTCAATGTCTCCCTTTACTGAGGTGCCCAAAACTGGACCCAGCCCTCAATGTGTGATTCTGTGCTGCTCGAGTTGTTGGCAGCTGTAGGTGCAATGTAAGATATTCCTATTTAAATTAATATTTTCCAAGTCAGTTCAGCAGCCTCAGCACAGCACTAATGATCTCCATATCCATTACAATCAGTTCAAATGCACCTCAGTGTGGCTTCCTTACCCTCTCCTCCTGATGGTATTTTTTTAATCTGATCTATAGCTGATTATTTTTATTATTCACAAATGTCACAGGCCTTTCTCTCCCTTCTGGGATTGTTCTTCTCATGTTTTAGGTCTTTTCCTTTCTTCTAATGTTGCTTTGGGAAAGCTCTGGGGATATATAAAGCAAAATAGACAGATGCCTTCACCTACCAGATTGTTGTGAATAATAATAATCACCTCTTATATATCCCTTTTCATTTTCAAAGCACTTTGCAGCAATTAACTGATTTGTCTTTACAACTCTCTCTGATAGATAGATAGAGGAATTTGCATAGCAGCTAGTTATTTATTTATTTATCTCACCCAGGATAAAATTGTAGTGGATTTGACTTTCCCCCCCTGCCTTTACTTCTCTCATTCTTCTTTTGCTGGATAGTTTTGCTGCCCTTCTTTTTCTGAAAGGTAAATTTCCGTGGGGTTGTTGTGCCCATTAACACTCCTAATCACTGAACCTAATTAGTGTCTCACAGAAACGAAAGCACCCGCCAGCAACAGATGAACAAATTCCTTCCAGGATATCAGCCGCGTCTCTACGGCAGCCAGGTGTGGCTGGAGAACTGGGAGTCAAACCCAAGCCAAGCTTAAGACAGCTGGTTCGGCTACCAGCAAGGGAGGGGATTGCTAGCCCAGGGGGGTTGTGGAGTCTCCTTCTCTGGAGATGTTTAAATCCCACCTGGACATGTTCCTGTGTGTCTGGATCTAGGGGATCCTGCTGTGGTGGGAGGGTTGGACTAGATGATCTTTCAAGGTCCTTTCCAGTGCCTGATGTTCTGTGATTCTGTGATCTATCACCATGCAAACCACTCGCATGGTCCAACTTGCTAAAGGCATTGACCTACAGAGTATGTGAAGTAAAAAAGGTATAAAAGCGGCTCTTTTAGGGATAAAACCCCATAAATGCCAGAAAATATGATCTCCTAAATCTATCATGGACTTGCACTGTCTATTTGGGTCAGCAGGCAACTGCACCCAAGAAGGGTCTTGGTGATTTCTGCAGCCCCAGTTCACCAAAGAGAAAACTCTTAAGTAAGTAGAGTAGACCAGACCTTTTCATCCTTCTTGTCTCACGTTTTCAGCCTGTTGGGCACCACATCAAGCTTGCAGCTAAAACCTCTTCCATGGCCCCTTGGTGGGGTGAACTCTCTGTGCCATGTTTAGGCACAAACTGTGTTTAGGATGTTGAGGGAGACCTTGTTGCTCTTTCCAACTAGCTGGAAGGACGTTGCAGAGAAGTGGGGGTTGGTCTCTTTTCCCAAGTCACCAGTGATAGAGGAAGAGGAAGCAGCCTCAAGTTGTGCCAGGGAAGAGTTACAGTGGGCATCATGAAAAATGTCTTTCCTGACACAGTCATCAGGGGTTGGAACACGCTGCACAGGATGGAGTCAGCACCCTCAGAAAGTGTTCAAAAACCGTGTAGATGTGGCCCTGTGGGACATGATTTAGGGTCAGGGTGAGGTTGGGTTTATGGTTGGACTGGATGATCTAGTAGGTCTCTTCCAACCTGAATGATTCTGTGATTGTGTGACTGTAATGTGGATTCCCACAAGCTAATCCAGCGTGTTGCACTGGATGCCTGAGGGTGATGGCAGCCTTCTACGGCCTCCTCCTCTGCAGCCCACCCAACAGGGAAGGGGGCTCTGCAGCACAGCTTGTCTCACATCCTGCTGCTCAGGACAATCCGGACACCCATGTCCTGTCATCTTCCCAAGACCAGTGACCAACACTGACCACAGTGTTCATGCCACTGCCAACCCTTGTGCCACCCCTTCGCCCCCTTTTCTCTGCCTCGGACCATCCCTGAAGGACCCTTTTCCCCATTCTCTGTGCATCAGATGAATGTAAAACTTCCTCCACAATGGGGCAGGGAGCAGGTACTGATGCTGACATCAGAGACAGCCATCCAGGAAAACAGCTTTAATGTGGCTTTTACAACTAGCATGGCTAATGGCTTTTGAAGCAACAAAGCTGCAGTGAAGGAGGTTTTACTGGCAGATCCTAACTTGCACAGAAAGAGGAAGGAAGCCCCCGCTGTACTATCTTCATGAAGTGTTAATGCAGCAGGGATCCCCCGTACTTTGGGCTAATTGAACCATAAAATAGTTCAGCTTTATCTAGAAACTCTCCAGTGCAAAGCTTCGAGTGCACAACTGTTTGCATGGTTCCTGGAAAATTAGGTCAGCTTTTCGTGGAGAAAGTGTCAAAGTAGAAAGCAAAGGAAGAAAGGGAGTGAGAGACAGAGAGAGAGAGAGAGAGGAAGAAAGAGAGAAAGAAAGAGAAAGAGGAGGAAGGAAGGAGAGAAGGAGGGAATTAAATAAGGAAAGACAAAAGGAAAGGAAGGAAAAATTAAATAAGGAAGGAAAAGAAGGAGGGAAGGAAGGAAAAGAAGGAGGGAGGGAAGGAAGGAAAAGAAGGAAGGAAAAGAAGGAGGGGAGGAAAAGGAATAAGGAAGGAAACAAATTGAATGAGGAAGGAAAAAAATCAGTGAAGAAGTAAAAAAAAAAATGAGGAAGGAAGAAGTCAAATAAGGATGGAAAAAATAAAGAAGGAAAATAAGGAAGGAAAAAAGAAGCAATAGATAAGGGAAAAAGAAATAAGGAAAAGGGGTGGGGAGGGGAGGCTTCCTCTAAGGAACTCTTCCAGCCCGGGTAGGAAAATGTCACCACATCCTCCCAGCAGTATCGGCCCCGCTCGCGAGCCAGGGAGGGAGCAGGGGCCGAGGAACAGCGGGCAGCATCCGCGCTGGGCTCCTCTGAGCTGGAACACAGCTGTGTTATGGCTGTGTCATCACTGCGAGCGAATTAGAAGAAATGGAAACATTAACTCTGTGGAATCTTTTCAGAAGCTGGTGGTGACTAAACCGGGAGGCACTAACAAAGGAAAGCTTTCAGCAAGTGTTTGGCATTTGGAGAGCAGCGCGCTCTTTCCATTAGGCTGTTGTGAGGGTTAAAATTAATCCGCATTGTGAGGGGAGAAGGCTGCACAATGGATTTGTATTGTGGAGCAAGGCACCTGGAGATGTGTTGTGCTGTCGGGAGGCTTAAAGAGTTTGATTCCAAAATTTCACAGCCTATTAAAAGAACCGCAAGAATCTGGCAGGGAATATCCCTGAATTTCTGAGCATGTCTGCAAACCAACTGAAAATTCTTGGGGGACGGCGATGGTCCCAACAGCAGACCTGGAAACTCAACCACAGGTTTGGCCCCTCAGCCCACAGTTGGTTGCACAAGCCAGGAGGTGAACATCCAGCCCTTGCTGCACAGCAGTGTCACCCAGTTTGGTCTCGAATCTCTGAGCACTTCTCCATCGAAGGGAGAATCCTAGAATAGTTTAGGTTGGAAAAGACCTTCAAGATCATCAGGTCCAGACATTAAGCCAACAGTTCCAAGGTCACTACTAAACCCTGTCCCTGAGCTCCAGATCTCCATGACTGTGAAACACATCCAGGGATGGCGATTCAACCCCCTCCCTGTGCAGCCTGTTCCAAGACCTGAGGACCCTTTCCATGAAGAAGATTTTCCTCAGGACCAACCTAAACTTCCCCTGCCACAACTTGAGGCCATTTCCCCGTGTCCTATCACTTGTTCCTTGTGAGAAAGCACAGTCCTGGAGGAAAGGAGGTCAGGAGTGCAGGATGCTGCAACATCTGGCACCTCACCATGATCCTTCCCATTTCCAAGAGCTGTGACAGCGCATTTATAATTTCCCAGATGTGCAGGCTGCATGTGTCCTAGCATGGAAACCTGAGGGATGCTGAAAAGGGAAGGAGCAAGTCAGCCCTGCCGCATCATCACTAACCCATGTCCCTCAGCACTACATCCACTTGGTCTAGGAGATCCTGCTGTGGCAGTGGATTGGACTAGGTGATCTTTCAAGGTCCCTTCCAACCCCTAATGTTCTGTGATTCTATGACGTCCTTTAAATACCTCCACGGATTATGACTCTACCTTCACTCCCTGGGAAGCCTGTTCCACTACTCAAATCCACTTTTAGAGAAGAAATTCTTCCTAATATCCAATCTGAGTCTCCCCTGGTGTGACTTGCAGCCATTTCCTCTTGTCCTATCATTTACTACTATGAAGAAGGGAATGACCACCACCTCACTCCAACCTCCTCTCAGGTAGCTGCAGACAGCAGTAAGGTCTCCCCTGAGCCTCTGGGCTGAACACCCCCAGTTCCCTCAGCTGCTCCTCACAGAGCACTGGAAAGGGCTGCACAGGGGGGCTGTGAAGTCTTCTTCTCTGGAGATGTTTAAAACCTGCCTGGCCATGTTCCTGTGCACCTTGGTCTAGGGGATCCCGCTGTGGCAGGGGGATTGGACTAGGTGACCTTTCAAGGTCCCTTCCAATCCCTAATGCTCTCTGATTTTGTGATTTCCTGGCATCAGTTTAAGGGAAAATAAGTGTCCCCAGGCTGGTAAAGCACAGGCTGCTGTTCCAGGACCCCTTTGCCTCTGCAGTGTCAGCCCCAGCCTGCGTCACAGTTCGTCAGCACTTTCCCGGTGCCGCACAGGATTTGTGAAGGCAGAAGGAGCTTCTACCTGCTAGCAGAGATGGAAAGTCAATGGCAGCATCGAAGAGCAAGTTTTATTCCCAGAGGCAAACTGGGACAGCCAGACAAGCCAGACTGAGGTGATGTGGTCCCAGCACAAGAGAAGCCATCCCTGCATGCTGTCAGCCCTTACCAGGTACGACAGCAATCTCACGCTTGTCCTCGTTACGTGGAGCAGCCACTTGGCTATTTGCCTCCAATATGATGCTCCATTAACTTAAAGTCAGGGGTGACTACTGATCACCTTTGCGTGTGCAAGGCGAGCAGCGAGGAGCACAGAGGTTCTCCTGCTCTCAGCCTGAGCAGGGTTTGGGCCGTGGCTGTTCCACGGGGTGAAGGCTGGCAAGGGGCACGGAGAATGCGGCCCTTTCTCCAAAGCTGCTGCAAAGAGAAGTTTGCGAGGCGGTGCCGTGCCACGAGTGGAGAGTTATGTTTGTCTGTGTGTCTCGCTCTGCGCCGTGATGAATTGCACATTATTTCCTTCATTAGCTGCTGTAGGCTTCAACCACTTTGCAGTGCAGACGTGAAAGAGAACACTGACGGTTTCAGGCTGGTGATGGCTGCATTTGTTGGTGCCACACGTCAGATAATAGCTGCACTGCACCTCTTTGCTCTGTGAGCTTTCCAGAGACTTCTCTCTTTCGTCAGGTATCACCTGCCTCCTCCTCCTCCTCCTCCTCCTCTGGAAGGTAGTTGTTAAGTGGATTAGTAGCTTTTCCTGAAGTGGCATAAGGGAGCGACACAACTGCGACACTCTTGTCCTGACCTTAGGAATAGACCCAGAGGGTTGCTAAGATCATAGGCTGCTCCAGTTCTTGCCAGGGGGAATTAATACACCATTTCATTCCAGCTAATACCCAGTGCCCAGGCCAGGGAAAGCCCTGTGGTACAGAATATTCCTGCAGAAACCAGAAAAACAAACCCTGCTGAAAATCTTAGCAGGTTTACCCTGCCGAGTCTTCTGTTCTGTGTAGAAATATCTTTCATGTGCTGTTTCATGTCAATGTGACTTCATATTCATTAACCTCCCCCACCTCACCCTGGGTATCTGAGAGCACAGAGTGATGGAAGAAGATGTAGCCCCTATCTCAAAGAGCTTGGGGCTCTAATGGGGCCAACACGTGTAGCAGAAGTGAAAAATAAGATAGGGGCATTCAAAGGTGAGAGGAGAAAAAGACTTGAGGTCTGGAGCTCTTTGCTCAGAGTGATGCTGGTCGTGTTTTTGCCTCCTCTTCGAGGCAGCAGAAGGACTAAAGGCTGAGGCTGCTGGTCAGGATAGAAAGGTGAAGACCTACTGTTATTCCTCAATGTGCTGGTTTGCTCTGTGACTGTTCAGAAGGATGTGTGAGATAGTTCAGAACACATCAGGGCTTTTAGCCCCATTTTCCCTCATTGCTCGTGGGAAGCCATCGAGGGAAGAGCTGCACGGCCCCGAGCACCCAGGATGTAAGGGAGGAGTGGCCAGGGCTGAGGGGTGATGGTGCCAGCAGGGAGTCGCAGGAACATGCACTGTTGGCAGAAGTTGATGCCATAAAGATTTAACATGCCTCACAAATGTCTGATATTGATATTTTTCCATTTGGAAATTTAATTTAGGGGGTCATTAGTATTGATTAAAAATTGATAGGGTGGCTATTGCTCGTGGCTAATGTTGGGCATTTAACCTCTAGTATCAAAATAGTGATGTGAAAATGTCTTTCCATTTGGGTTTTGAACGTAAGGCATGGGTTCTCTCTCTCTCATCTCCTTTGCTGCTTTTGTTCCCAGTATCACCCAGCCCTCACCAAGCACAGATGTTCCCTAACCCAGGGCCCATTTGTGTTTCACCAGGATCTTCAGAGATCAGCAGACTGCATCTCATTTTCTCGCTCCATCCCCCTCCTTCTGCTCTTCCTCCTGCTCCTGTGTGTCCCTGCTCACCCCATGTCCTCCAGCTCAGCAGCACTGCCAGAGCCTTGTCCCAGGGCTCAGGGTGACATCTGCAAGAACCTCTGTTTGTACTCAGCATCTCACTGCTTTCCCCCTCTTTGTGTAGCCTCAACAAATCCCATTTATTTGTCTGTGGAAGTGTAATCTCTCTCTTCCCAGGACTGAGGGAGAGGAATAACTGGTTCATGGTCAACCTCAGCAGATGCTCACGTCCTACAGATAAAACCAGAGCATTTTGCATCCAGCCATAAAAGAGAATCTGAGCATCCTGAGCGTCTGTACCTGCTCGCTGTCGGGGTGCAGCAAGGGAAGGGGATGCTGTCAGTTAAGCAGCTTCATTTCCCAGACTCCTGATCAAGGTTTGTACCTGGGATGAAGCAGTAGCCCTCCCCTTATCCATGTTCCTTTTAGGGTTAAGTGCACAGAGTTGCTGATGGAGCTCCCATCATGCTGCTCTCTCATTTCAGATGTTTTCTCTGCTAGCATTACCCCGAGCCCTGCACAGTGCTCGGCCAACCCCAGCAAGAGTCCCCACGGGGCCACTGCCTAATGCATCGGATTTAAGAGCGGCTGCAGAGGTGAAGGAGGGCTGTGAAAGTAAGAGAACAGTGCTGGAAACTGTGATGACCCTTTCCTTTCCCTGGCAAGCTGTTCCAGGAGGTGCTTGTACATGGTGTACAAGAGCCTGTGCTCTCCTGGGGATCCACGTGCTGGTTTACTGAGGTGTCACCTTGATGCTCCCTCCCTGCTACCTGCTGCACTTTTATTTCCTCCTGATGGTTCTGAATCTGTCTCTGAAAGTTCTGTGGGTTTGTTCAAGTAGGACAGGCTATTCTGGACTTCTAGTCATGTGAGAAGAGGGACGTAGCTTCCTCACACATCTCAAGATGGACTGTGTGTAGGGCCATGACTTAGTGCCGACCCGGCAGTGCTGGGTGAGCGGTTGGACTTGATGATCTTGAAGGTCTTTTCCAACCGAAGAGACGGTGCGATTCTCTGTGTTGAAGGATCTGTTCAGATATTGAAGTGTACTGAAGTTATATTCATGGAGCTGATGCTCCTTCGCTCTCCTTTGTCATAATTAATTGCATTAGTAATGCCCAACTCTGAATCTGGAGGGATTAAAGAGGCATTAATACTGCAGGGCCTTCATCCTGTCCTCAGGTTTAAGTAGAACTTCCTATTTACTGCGACGGGGGCTTTTATGGGCGGCACCGCGCAGCCCATGAAAATTAATCTCGTCCTCTTTTACGCCCCCTGGACTACAAGGGGAGGACGGAGCGCCCGTCACCTGGTGATTGGTGACACGTGAACCGTGTCCTCACACGGGCACCACTTGGCTGGGTGCGTGGTGCCCAAGGCAGGGAAGCCCAGCAGCATGTGCATAGCTCACTGCTTATCAGGAATACACACTGGCAGCCATACTGTAGGGCAGCAGCAGAAAAACAAAGCAACAATCAAGGGAGCCCTTTGTGATGGATTAAAAGGGTTTAGAAATGTCTGAGCCATGCAGTTTTCAAGCTCCAGCACTGCCAATGACTTCTTGACTGAAAACTAGAAAATGTGCTTACTGAGAGCACAGCCCCAGCCCTGCTTGTTTTCCCAAAGCCTGCCTTTTGTTAGCAGCCTTTTATCTGAGCAAAGTTGAGACGCAGCCGCTTCATAAAGTGACCCTTTCCTTGAAATAAATCTGGTTAATAATGTTAGAGCGCCGCGGCCCGTGAACCGAACAAAAGGGCTGTGTGTTCCCCTGCTATTGGGGCATAATTTTCTTTTACAATCCGCCCTTATCTTCTCCGTGCATCTCCTTTCCGTGCCCTGCTCCGGCTCGGCAGGCTTCGCTCCCCACAATGGGCATGTGATGAGGACTCAGAACAAGGACAGTCACCCAGGGGGACCTCCCTTCCCATGACTTCTCTTGCTGGCTTGAAAAATTCATGCATTCGGTGCTGAAGCCTTAAAACTGTCCCTGTCACCATCCTGAAATTCTGCTCAAGCCTGAACTGGCATCACCAAGGTATCTTTAGTGTCTTAGGAGGGGAAGATAATCTAGGCAGGATGACTCACCACTGATGTGATACGGTTCTCCGCTCTCCTTCCCCAAGGTGGACATCAGTCAGGACTCTCTAATGCCTCCTATAAATTCTGTCTGACACAGCAGAGAGAAGTGGGGCCAGGGGTGCGCATTTAAGGCTTAGACCTCAATGAAACAGCTCTTGATGGTGGGAGCAGCCAGCAACACGTCCTTCCAAAGAGAGACCCCCCCCCCAGGGCCATCAGAGAACCTTCTGGAGTCTCTCTTCACACTGAGATTTTGCATCCCCCATGGCCACTTGCACAGTAGGACTGATGATTGGATTCAATCCCAAGAGTCTTTTCCAACCTGAATGTTTCTGTGATCCTTTGATTTGGTGTTTTATTTCCGGGTGACCCAGGGTATCTGTTACCCGGGGTTTCCTGCAAAACCAAGGGACGGTGATGGTTGGGGCACTCGTGATGAATGATGCTGAGCATGGTCTGTGCCCTTAAACTTGACTCAGCATTTAGTCAGGAGCTGGAGGAGTGAACAGAGAAGCAGTTGGTTTGTGCTTGCAGTGACCCGTGCTGCTGAGCTGGTCAGCTGCTGTGCTGCAGACGTATTTTTGGCTCTTCCAGGGAAGCTCTTTTGTTATCACATCAAACTCTTCACTCAGCTGGCAGAAGGCATCTGAGCAGCTGTGAGCCTGGAAGAATCCAGCATCCGAGAGATGACTGCAAAGTTTGTTGGTTTTGTCTGTATTTTGTTCCCATCCCTGAAAGATTTGTGCATCGTTTTGCTGGGTTTGTTTTTTTAAAAGCCTGTGTTGTGCTTCTAAAATAACTCAATTAGATGGCACCAATAAGAAGACTGGCTATAAACTGGAGACAGAATTAGTCCCTCATTCTCCTAGTAGAGATTATAATCCCTACAGTGGAAATTCTCCAAAGAGAGAGACCTTTCCTTGGGGCAAGGAAAAAAAAATCAAGAAAAATCATAACTGGGGCTGCAGGTGACACAGGAGAAAGAAAAATAAGTCAAGGCAATTTTCTCCTTTGACTGCAAGCCCTGGGAAATGAAGCCCGTGCCCCGACCAGCCTGGCTGGGCAGCTTGTGCTCTAGCTGGTCGGGCAGGCAAAGCGCTGTCCGTATAAACAGATTGCCTAGATTATTTTCAATTTCAATTTCTGTCAGGATTGCTGTGGCCTTCTTGGGTAATGTGGCCCAAATAATGGTCCGTTCCCTTGGGGGTCTAAAACACCAAGAGTGGGGAAGACGTGACTTCAATTACCTCTGAGATGGGCAGAGCTGGCTTTTGTAACTCACTACCTTGGGAGCAATAGCGAGCTGGAATAGAAAGAAATGGCTCTGTCACGGGGAATTAATGGAGGGGTGATAAGTTCATATTAATCCCTATATGTTTTCTTCCAGGGTTTGACCCAGAACACTTTCAAAATAAAAGAACCCCTCAATTATAGTTGTGTAAATGTGCTGCAGCACCAGCTAGATCAGCAGGGATTGCTCTGCGGTGGTGCTGGTGCAGCTCGGGCATCACTGAAGTCTGCCTCTCGCATCTCGAGGGCACACGGGAAGGAGTTAGACTTACACAAACCCTTGAAAGATCATAGAATCATTAGGGATTGGAAGGGACCTCAAAAGATCATAGACTCATAGAATCATTAGGGATTGGAAGGGACCTCAAAAGATCATAGACTCATAGAATCATTAGGGATTGGAAGGGACCTCAAAAGATCATAGACTCATAGAATCATTAGGGATTGGAAGGGACCTCAAAAGATCATAGACTCATAGAATCATTAGGGATTGGAAGGGACCTCAAAAGATCATAGACTCATAGAATCATTAGGGATTGGAAGGGACCTCAAAAGATCATAGACTCATAGAATCATTAGGGATTGGAAGGGACCTCAAAAGATCATAGACTCATAGAATCATTAGGGATTGGAAGGGACCTCAAAAGATCATAGACTCATAGAATCATTAGGGATTGGAAGGGACCTCGAAAGACCATCTAGTCCAATCCCCCTGCTACAGCAGGATCCCCTAGACCAAGTTCCACAGGAACATCTCACTGAATGATGAGGGGACATGGGTGTCCCAACACAGGCATGACCTGGAAGCTGCAGGGATGTGTGCCACGAGGCCCTCAGCCTGTGCAATTGTCCCAGACACTTCTGTCACAGCTTCAGGTGGGCGTAGTGGCCCACTAGCCAGTGTTACCCGCATGGTTGTCTCAGTGGGGTGGTCTGGCATCATCTGATGGGAGGACACAGACAGCAAACAGAGACAGAAGTGCAATGTAATGCTGTGCATGTGCTAATACTGATATTTCTTGCCACGTTTTGGGTTGAAACAGGACCATCTACTGGCAATTTCACGTTCATTCCAGCATCCACACTTATGGGTTTGGAATCATAGAACCATCGAAAGCTTTGGGTTGAAAGGGCCCTTAAAGATCATCTACTCCCAACCCCCTGCCATGGGCATTGACACCTCTGACCAGAGCAGGTTGCCCACAGCCCCATCCAACCTGGCCTTGAACACTTCCAGGGATGGAGCAGCCACAACCTCCCTGGGCAACCTGTTATAGTGTCTCAGCACCCTCACGGGGAGGAATTTCTTCCTCAGATCTCATCTAATTCTGCCTTCTTTTAGCTTGAAACCATCTCCCTTGTCCTGTCACTACAGTCTCTTGTAAAAAGTCCCTCTCCAGCTTTCCTGTAGCCCCTCCAGGTACTGGAAAGTTGCTATAAGGTTTCCCCAGAGCCACCTTTTCTCAAGGCTGAAGAGCCCCAGCTCTTGCAGGCTGTCCCCATAGGAGAACAGGATTGTTTCCCCTCTGTCTGGAAAAGGAAGGTCACTCCTCAAATCTGCACCTTTCTCTAGATCACGTTCCCTTTCTTAGCTCTAAAACACAAGGGTGCAACTGGTCCAACACTGGTTACTGTCCTTACAAGCTTCTCTTGGTTCCTAATGGGAATAGAAGGAAGTTTCTGTTCTCTTAAAATCAATAGTCAATGGGGCAGAGGCATCCTGGACATGAAGGTACTGTCTGTGAAGATGGCAGGATTCAGGGCATCTGAAACTGGTACAAACTTCTGGGAAATCTTCCTTGGAATCTGTTGTTGAGGAAAATTTCTGGAAAGGTTTAACTGGGATGCTTGTTCCTGTTCCTTCCCACAGTTTTTAAAATGTCAGTGTGTTTATCTGATGACTTGAGGTGAGACTCTTCAAGAAGTTTCCCTTCTTACTGGCTGCAGGACTCCGCCAAAAACGTATAGACTCAGGAACCCATGACTTTTCCAAGGGGTGGGGATGTATTTAAGCTGCTGAGACCATCTGTGTGCATGTTTCTTGTTCTAATAGCCCCACAGAGTGCGATTCCTTTGGCAGTATTCCCCACAGAGCCCTCAAAACAAGGATCCCACCTGCTCTTCATGCTGTCACTGGTTTTGTACATAGAATCATAGAATCTTAGATTCATCATGGCTGGAAGGAGCCTTCAGGATCAAGTCCAGCTCTCATCCCAGCATCTCCCTAACCCCTAGACCATGGCCTCAACTGCTCCAGGGATGGTGACTCTACCACCACCCTGAGCAGCCTGTTCCACATATTTCTAGACGATGGGGCTTCTGCATTTTTGTTGCATGTTCCATATGTTCCAGAAAAAGCCTCCATTACTGAATGCCAAGGACACGCCTGTTGATGTACTGCAGACTCCTTTTGCTGTCCCACATCTGAGCAAGCACCCTGGAGCACTTGAGTAGACCCTACCCAACCTAACGGGGACAGGATGGTGGGTCTGAGGATTTCAGCTCCTGTATGAAGTGGCTTTACAGAGATTACAAACGTGAGTTGACTTTCTCTGTAGCTTAGAGAAAAGAAGACTGAGGGGTGACTTCATTAATGTTTATAAACACGTGAAGGGTGGGTGTCAGGAGGATGGAGCCAGGCTGTGCTCAGGGACATCTAATGATAAGACAAGGGGCAAATGTGTGAGCTAGGTTCCACATCAATATGAGAAGAAACTTCTTCATGGTGAGGGTGATGGAGCACTGGAAGAGGCTGCCCAAAGGGGTTGTTGAGTATCCTCTGGAGATGTTCAAAACCCACCCAGATGTGTTCCTGTGTGACTGGATCTAGGGGATCCTGCTGTGTCAGGGGGATTGGCCTGGATGAGCTTTCGAGGTGCCTTCCAATCCCTGATGTTCTGTGATTTTGTGGTTCTTTCTATTTCTGTCGTATGGAGACACAGAATTGTTGGTTGGAAAAGACCTTTAAGATCATTGAGTCAAACCATTAATCGCGGAGTCTGACCGTTAAATCTTCTCTTTTATTACTCATCTACACAATTAAACAGAGACACAGCCACACAAATTCTCGAGCACACTGTTGGCAGATGATTCACTTTAATGAACAGCTCTAACAGCTGATACATTTGCAGCCCAGTCCTGCTTCCACTACCATTTCCTATCGTGTCCTCAGTAACCTAAACATACAGAAATGCATGAAACCAGCTGCAGCAACTGAACCAAAAGCAACAGAAAATTTTAAAATCCTAAAAAGAAAAGAAAATCCTTCAGGTTGCTCTTGAATGTAAAATTTAGCGAGGGAATAGAGTAGCAGCCCACATCCATTTCTCATCCCTGACATGTGCTCATTGGCTCCAGTGTAAGTGAGAGCTGTTTAAATGTCCTGATTCAGGGAGCAAGTCACCCCGGGGCTCTCAGAAGATCTATGTGCCACCTGGGGCCTACAGGCACTTCAGCGAGGACTGTGCTTTTGCTGGACGTTGCTGTGTGATTTAGGTTAAACATCAGGGAGAGCTTCCTCATGGAAAGGGTCATGAAGCCTTGGAACAGGCTGCCCAGGGAGGCGGTTGAGTCTCCATCCCTGGACGTGTTTCACACTCGTGGAGATCTGGAGCCTAGGGAGAGGGTTTAGCGGTGGCTTTGGGACGGTTGGGTTGATGGCTGGACTTGATGAGCTTAAAAGTCTTTTCTAACCTAAACAATTTCCAATTTCATGCGTGAGTGTTAATGTCTCAGAGGAAGCCAGCAAAGCAGCTCCATTTGGAGAGCTGGGCTGTGCCGCCGCGCGACCCGTTTTGCCCACCCCAGCCAGTTTGGATGCAGCAGTCCCCATTTCACACCGTTCTTAACCCTCCGCGCAGCCACGGTCTCTTCCCGCACCGGCGCCCGCGCTGCTTTCCTTTACTTCACACCAGGGCTGAAGATAATCTAAGCACAGATTCCATCCGCGATGAGCTAATTTTGCCGCCTCGCTCTGGTTTGTTTCACCACACGGCAAGTCAGGAGGGGTGTGTGAAGTGTGGCGCAGCGCAGGCTCGCGCTCCTCCGATCAGGACTCGCGGTCAGTGCTGAGAGGAGCCGGGCTCAGTAATCTGCTTGCAAAGGCTGCCGCTCCACCTTCCCATCCCCAGTCCAGGCGCCTATTAAATTAATGAGACAGAAGCCGGCGCAACAGCAGTCACCATGTTCTGTGTGCGCAGCGCCGGTGCTGTTACAGTGCGCCTGTTTTTTCTCCTGGGATGTTTAATTTCCGCTTCTCAAATGAGCTGCAAAGCTGTGAAGCCTGGCAGTGTTCTTTCTAGACACTCTGTGATGCAGATAATGAGGGTACTGATAGGTGCCTAGGAGACTGCGATGGCTCTAAGCACAGCTATGGTCTGATAATGCTTTATGCCAGTAGTGTCACAGCGGAACCACTATCATCCCTCAAGGAATGGTTCATCTTTATGTGTAATACAGCAGCTGTCACCTAAATGGCTAATGGGGAAGCAAAGTAGAACCTTAGTGCTAGTAATCTTTGTCACTTAATAATTTTAAAGGTATCAGACTTTAGGAGTTCCAAGAGGAAGCGCGCTCAACGTTTCTTTTCGCGTGGCTTTGCTCGCTGCGGATTACGTGTAAATCAGGGAATCCGCGATGCAGCTCCGTGCAGATCTCATTTAGCACCATCTGAATAGCCAGGTAATTAAAATGTATTGTAGGTGTAAGGTGCCGGCACGGTGGCGTGTCTGCGTTTAAGAGGAAGATTTATTGGGCTCACTGCATCCACCGTGAACCTTCCGCAGCCGCATTAGCCAACATCTGTTGGAAGATACGGAGACGTGGGGTTAGGACGGATCCTCACCGAGTCTGCGTGTATCCCATGCAGGATATGGATACAGAGGGTATTTATATCTCTTTATAAGACCTATATAGCTGTGTAGAAGAGATATATATATAGATATATGCATATAAAAGACACATACACACGCATA
>VXBP01010662.1:677041-1014122 GCA_013400115.1 Rhinopomastus cyanomelas
ATCTATGTATAAGATATATCTGTGTATAAGATATTTAAGGCTGAGTGTATCCCACGCAGGATACAGATATAGAGGGTATTTATATCTATATATGTGACATATATATATTTGTGTATAAGATATATAGATAGAAAAAAGAGATATATAAGAGATATCTCTCTCTCTCTCTCATATATATATATATATATCTTACATATATATATAGAGAGAGATATATATAAGATACATGTAAAAGACATGCTGCCCAGGGGGATTGTGGAGTCTCCTTCTCTNGCTGTTTAAATGTCCTGATTCAGGGAGCAAGTCACCCCGGGGCTCTCAGAAGATCTATGTGCCACCTGGGGCCTACAGGCACTTCAGCGAGGACTGTGCTTTTGCTGGACGTTGCTGTGTGATTTAGGTTAAACATCAGGGAGAGCTTCCTCATGGAAAGGGTCATGAAGCCTTGGAACAGGCTGCCCAGGGAGGCGGTTGAGTCTCCATCCCTGGACGTGTTTCACACTCGTGGAGATCTGGAGCCTAGGGAGAGGGTTTAGCGGTGGCTTTGGGACGGTTGGGTTGATGGCTGGACTTGATGAGCTTAAAAGTCTTTTCTAACCTAAACAATTTCCAATTTCATGCGTGAGTGTTAATGTCTCAGAGGAAGCCAGCAAAGCAGCTCCATTTGGAGAGCTGGGCTGTGCCGCCGCGCGACCCGTTTTGCCCACCCCAGCCAGTTTGGATGCAGCAGTCCCCATTTCACACCGTTCTTAACCCTCCGCGCAGCCACGGTCTCTTCCCGCACCGGCGCCCGCGCTGCTTTCCTTTACTTCACACCAGGGCTGAAGATAATCTAAGCACAGATTCCATCCGCGATGAGCTAATTTTGCCGCCTCGCTCTGGTTTGTTTCACCACACGGCAAGTCAGGAGGGGTGTGTGAAGTGTGGCGCAGCGCAGGCTCGCGCTCCTCCGATCAGGACTCGCGGTCAGTGCTGAGAGGAGCCGGGCTCAGTAATCTGCTTGCAAAGGCTGCCGCTCCACCTTCCCATCCCCAGTCCAGGCGCCTATTAAATTAATGAGACAGAAGCCGGCGCAACAGCAGTCACCATGTTCTGTGTGCGCAGCGCCGGTGCTGTTACAGTGCGCCTGTTTTTTCTCCTGGGATGTTTAATTTCCGCTTCTCAAATGAGCTGCAAAGCTGTGAAGCCTGGCAGTGTTCTTTCTAGACACTCTGTGATGCAGATAATGAGGGTACTGATAGGTGCCTAGGAGACTGCGATGGCTCTAAGCACAGCTATGGTCTGATAATGCTTTATGCCAGTAGTGTCACAGCGGAACCACTATCATCCCTCAAGGAATGGTTCATCTTTATGTGTAATACAGCAGCTGTCACCTAAATGGCTAATGGGGAAGCAAAGTAGAACCTTAGTGCTAGTAATCTTTGTCACTTAATAATTTTAAAGGTATCAGACTTTAGGAGTTCCAAGAGGAAGCGCGCTCAACGTTTCTTTTCGCGTGGCTTTGCTCGCTGCGGATTACGTGTAAATCAGGGAATCCGCGATGCAGCTCCGTGCAGATCTCATTTAGCACCATCTGAATAGCCAGGTAATTAAAATGTATTGTAGGTGTAAGGTGCCGGCACGGTGGCGTGTCTGCGTTTAAGAGGAAGATTTATTGGGCTCACTGCATCCACCGTGAACCTTCCGCAGCCGCATTAGCCAACATCTGTTGGAAGATACGGAGACGTGGGGTTAGGACGGATCCTCACCGAGTCTGCGTGTATCCCATGCAGGATATGGATACAGAGGGTATTTATATCTCTTTATAAGACCTATATAGCTGTGTAGAAGAGATATATATATAGATATATGCATATAAAAGACACATACACACGCATATAAGATATATTTAGAAGACACAGATCCGTATCCGTGTATAAGATATAGATGTCTGTGTATAAGACATTTAAGGCTGAGAGTATCCCACGCAGGATACGGATATAGAGGGAATTTATATCTGTACATAAGACATATATAGCTGTGTATAACATATATATATATATATAAATAAGATAAAAATATTTATGTAAGATATATCTAGAAGATACAGACCTATATCCGTGTATAAGATAGATATATCTGTGTGTAAGACATTTAAGGCTGAGTGTATCCCACGCAGGGTATAGATATAGAGGGTGTCTATATCTGTTCCTAAGACACACATAGCTGTGTATAATATAAATATATATATATATATAAGATATAAATATGTNAGGTCCCTTCCAATCCCTGATGTTCTGTGATTCTGTGATCTGTATCTAAATATCTATATATCTCTATAAGATATATAGATATATGTCTTATACCTCTATCTACCTATCTATAGAAGATACATATCTCTACATCTCTAATATCTCTATCTATAACCACATAAGATATTTACATCTCTATACAAGATATCAATGTGTTAGAGATAAGGATGTAGAGCAATGTTTGCAAAACCAGCTGCTGGGGTGGAAGGCGTGTGGGCACCCTCCTCTCTGTGCTGCTGGGCTGCGTCCGTGCTTGCACAGAGCTCGTATGTGCGGACATAACCTGTGTGTGTGTGTCTGCACACGGGCGTGCGGGAAGCGCAGGTGAACGGGTACGCTTCGTGCTGTACGCGCGTGCAGGGAGAGAGGGGACGCGAGCAGCCACACAAAGGTGCTTCCATCGGCTTCTTTCCCAATTAGCACTGGTTTCCCACAGCGCAGGAGCTGCGCGTGCGTTCAGTTTCTGGAGGCAGGTAATGATAATAATTAATAGGGCGGTTGACACACGTGACGTGGGTATTGACACTGCGCTGTTAGTGTTTTCTGAAGGATTATGTTGTTTGTTTTTGCCTAAGTGCTCCAGATTAGAGCGGGTGATTTAGGGGGTTAGGGCAGCAGCTTGGCGAAAGGCGCCGAGCTGGCTTCAATCACACCTTCAGACAGCCTGATAATCTTCAGGGAGTTAACACACTTAGGCTGGTGAAGGTTAAGAGCAGAGCGGTGCTGGGACGTGTATGCCCAGTAATTGTCTGGGGGATGAGTGACAGATCCACACAGCCCACAATTCAATCTGCCCCCGGCTCTACAGGCGCTGTGAGGATAAATCAAAGGGCATTTCTCTGCTTCTGAGGCAGCAAAGAGGGGCTGCAGGACCGTTTTCTCGGCGCCGGTGAAGGAGCAGGATTGCTCCAGCGATGTGAGGAAAAGCGAGGGATCGGTACAACCCCCGTTACCACAACCTACGCTGAGTATTTAAGGGGATGAACCGAGTGTGAAACAGCAGCAGCTTGCACTATGGCTGGAGCTCCTGCCTGCCAGGCTTCTCACCTGAGTCTGTTGTGATCCTTTTGTGGGGTGTGGAGGGTGCAGGGGTCAGGTGTGGGCAGCCACAAGCCTGCTCTGAGCAGGTCCATGGGTCCGTGATGCTGGCAAAGGGGGTGCCCACAGTTTTCACACAGCTGCTGAGCATGGAGGTCACTGGCCACATAGATATGGCCAAGAAGAATGAGTGTGGAGGGCAAGGGCTGTCTTCTTGCTGCCTATTCATGGAGTCATAGAATCGTTTATGTTGGAAGGGACCTCAGAGATCAATCTAGTTCCAACCCCCTGCCATGGGCCGGGAGACCTCTTACTAGATTGGGTTGCCCAGAGCCTCAGCCAACCTGAATGTTCTTGGAGCTCTCTTTCACAAGACCTCTCTGAAGGAAGACCTCATGGAGCTCTTGCCCCATGGGTGGAAATGGAGGAGATGCGTGGGGCTCCTGAGGTGAAGGGATATACCTGAAGGACATCTACACTCACACTTTGAGTGGCACTGCTTCACTAGCACTCAGAAAGGTGCTTCAACAGCAGATCCTGCAGCCATCCACCACAGCACGTCACGCAGCTTCCACCAAAACTGCAGTTGCTGTTGGAAAGGAAACCTGCTCTGGAGATGCCAGGGGCCTTATTCAATATAGTGATTTATCTTCACTTTCATCACACCCATGAGGGACCTCACCAAGGCTCCTCACCTCCCAGTCAGAGAGCCCTGAAGGTCTCCTTGCAGCTCAGCTCAGGAGATGTGCCGTGTGCTTGACATGGGTGCTGCGATGCCTCTTAACCTCTCTTGGCAGAGATAGAACCACTGGCAAACAGACCTGGAGGACAACAGTGTGCTTGGGAGAGGTGACCTCTAGACATGGCAGACATCTTCATTCTGCCTCTATACTCAGCCCTGATGAGTTCCTTCTGAATTAGTGGAGCTCCCCCACAGTCAAGTGCTGGCGATGAGATGGGGAGAGGAGCACATGTGAAACCCACAACTGAGAACAGGATTCATTCTGAAGAAGGCATTTCCCCTTCCCCCTGCTTTTCCACACGTAGATCCTGGCTGTTGACTGGAACGCCATCAATCACAGCGAGTGGCTGCGCTGCGCGGACGTAGGTAAAGCAGAAACTCCTGATGAGTTCCTCTGCAATTTGGCATGAATTAATGTCCACTTAGTGTAAAATGTGACACCGTATTTTAGGTCAGCGCTTCGTGGCTCATGTCAGCTGTGAACACAGCAAGCAGCAAAATATTCCTGCGGGTGGGATTTTCCTGGGGTGTCTCTCTGGCATAGACTCATAGAATGGTCGGGGTTGGAAGGGACCTTAAAGATCATCCTATCCCAACCCCCTGCACAGGCAGGGACACCTTCACTAGAGCAGGTTACTCAGGGCCCCAGCCAACCTGCCCTTCAGCACTGCCAGGGATGGGGTGGCCAAAACTGCCCTGGGCAGCCTGTTCCAGCATCTCAGCACCCTCACAGTAAAGAGTTTGTTCCTCATGTCCAACCTCAGTCTCCCCTCTTCAAGTCTGGAAATCTTTCCCCTTGTCCTCTCTCTACCCCCTGTGTCAAAAGCCCTCCCCCAGCTTTCTTGTAGCCCCCTTCAGCAATTGGAAAGCTGCTAGAAGGTGACCTGGGACCCTCCTCTTGTCCAGGCTGAACAACCCCAACTTGCTCAGCCTGTCCCTCTAGGAGACGTGTTCCAGCCCTTGGATCATTGCAGCTGATCTCCTCTTTCCAGGAGCTCTGTATCCTTCTGATGTTGGGGACTCCAGAACAAGACACAGGACTCCGGGGGACTCCAGAACTAGACACAGGACAACAGGGGACTCCAGAACTGGACACAGGACTTCAGGAGACTCCAGAACTGGACCCAGGACTCCAGGTAGGGTCTCACCAGTGCAGAGTAGAGGGGGAGAATCACCTCCCTCGACCAACTGTCACTACTTTTTTCGCTGCAGCCCAGGACACACTTGGCTTTCTGGGCTGCCAGCGCCCACTGACGGCTCCTGTTCCACTTCTGGTCTCCCACCACTCCCAAGTCCTTCTCCTCTGTCCTCAATCCCTTCTCCTCCCAGTCTGTATCCATGCATGAGATTGCCCCGACCCAGGTGCCCTTGTTGAACTTCACGCAGCCTGCAGGACGTTTCCATCTGGGCACTAGACTGGCTCGGGGCTGCGCCGCACAGCACACACGGTTCTTGGGGGGCACCTGCCTTCGCCGCAGAGTAAAGTCAGGGGGACAGTTGCTACCTGCTACTCAGTGAAGTGTGTTTTAAATGTTTTCATTGCACCAAATACCAGCTGATGCAACTCTTATTAGTATAAATGGCGCAGATTAGTGTCAGGCAGTTTCAACAGTGAAAAAAAATTGCAGGAGCCTGCACGGCTCATTAGGCTCTTGTTGCATGTTAAAGAGGGCCAGACCTTATTAATAAGAGAAAAAAGAGGGGGGTGGAAGGAAAAAAGAGTATAATGGGAAAAGAATAAAATAGCTTTTTCTTGTGGGAGAAGAGGAAAAATGAAAGCTTTCTGGTTAGGAGAAAAAGAAAAGCATCAATTAACCTCTTCCCGGCTCTGAACGGTTGCTAAAGCCACCGCAGCCCTGTTTCTGCAGAGCCTATAGATCACGCGTGAAGATTTCACGCAGAGGGAGAGCGCTCGCGGTCGCGGTGCGGTGCGGCACCAGGGAGGGCTTCTGGTGATTGACTCTGTTAAGGGTCACAGTTTCCATCCTGCCCCAGGAAGGCATCGCTGTTTGGGCTCAGGCGTACACCTGCGACTGGGGTGAAGCTCGTACCCCACCGATGTGAACAGAGACTCCACAACCTCTTTGGACAAATGAGTCTGAAAAATGATAGTTCTAAGCACATCAAGCAAAATACATGATTCTTCTAGTCTTTCTTCACTGACCACAGGGAGGTTGTGGAGCCTCCTTGTCTGGAGACATGTAAAACCTGCTGGACTTGTTCCTTTGTGAGTTGATCTAGAGGATCCTGCTCTGGCAGGGGGATTGGACTGGATGATCTTTCAAGGTCCCTTCCAATCCCTAAGGACTGGATCTAGGGGATCCTGCTGTGGCAGAAGGATTGGACTGGATGATTTTTTGAGGTCCCTTCCAATCTGTAAAGACTGGATCTAGGGGATCCTGCTGTGGCAGGGGGGTTGGGCTGGATGATCTTTCGAGGTCCCTTCCAATCCCTAATGTCCTGTGATTGTGATGTGAGTGCACAGAGGGGCACATTGTAGACCTTGGCCAAAAGAAGCCCACGTTCCCAGCCTCTACATTAGCTGCTTCCAATCTGCAGCTCAAATCCAGGCTAAGGCAAGCACCAGAGCCCAGCGCATTGAGTTTTTCCCCCCTGCTTTTCTTCTCCCCTGTGTGATTAGCATTTTACTTGAGTCTGAGACATTAATCAATAAAAGCAATACCCTGTAAACAGAGCAAAATGAAAAAGCGAGCGCTGCATTTTAATAATACAAATAGAAGGCTGCGTGGCATGAGGGGCCAAGGCAGCACCTGCAATCTGAATGCCATCAGAGGTGGAAGGATTGAAGGCAAAGGAAATTTTCAAGGCTGATTGCACACAGATGAAATAAAAAAAGAGAGGAAGAAGAAAGAAAGATAAACTATTGAGCAGTGGTTAGTGCGGGGGGATGCGCCTGAAACACTTCATTTTGCTGTTCTTCAAACATTTTTGTCCTTGCTGCCATCGATTTTAAGGGCGAGAGAAGAAAAATGAGGGGTGGGGATCCCATAAATTAAGGAGAGCAACGTAGGGAAATGTTTCAGGCACTGCTGGTAAAGCAGGGCCGGGCTGCTAATAGCAGCTCTGAGGGGTTTGTTCGTTAAGGGCACTGTTGTTTAAAACCCAACTGGGTGTGTTCCTGTGTGACTTGGTCTAGAGGATCCTGCTCTGGCAGGTGGATTTGACTGGATGGTCTTTCAAGGTCCCTTCCCATCCCTAATGACTGGATCTAGGGGATCCTGCTGTGTCGGGGGGATTGGACTGGATGGTCTTTGCAGGTGCCTTCCAGTCCCTAATATTCTGTGGTTCTATGTAACAACAGGAGGTGATGGGACTCTACCGGGTTGCTTCTGCAGTGCAAACCACTGAGGGTGTGAGAGGCTTGAGGTCTTTCAGCACCCAGAGCATGAGTGAATTTTGTTGCATTGAAGTGGAGGCAAGGTCTCCTTGGGTTGTCTTCTACACCTGTGACCTTCAACTACAATAAGGACATTGAAGTGCCAGGATATATTCCTGTGCGACTTGGTCTAAGGGATCCTGCTGTGCCAGGGGTGTTGGACTGGATGGTCTTTTGAGGTCCCTTCCAACCCCTGATGACTGGATCCATGGGATCCTGCTGTGTCAGGGGGATTGGACTGGATGATCTTTGGAGGTGCCTTCCAGCCTCTGATGCTCTGTGACTCTGTGATGCACATGGCAGCACTTCTAAGTGAGCAGAGGCTGACATTTACCTCATCCTTTACTCCCTTAGTTTTGCCCTCTTGCCTTCCCTTCCTCCCTCTCCCCATCCTTCCTGTTCTCAGCGGTGCTGCCACAACTTGGGGAACAGCTTTTATTCCTGAACTGTGTTATTAATTAGCTTCTTCCAAAGCTGCAGCAATTAGCGGGGTGAGCTCTCAACATTTGTCTTCTGCTGGCCCCACACAAAGACTCGCCGGTTGGTTACGCTGCTGCTTTGTGGCAAAAGAAGAGATGAGTTTCGTGTTTAAGGAGAGTTACAGAATTTTAAAAAAAAAGGTGAGGAAAGGAAATTGAGAGCTGTGAAAGCCCCTAGCAGTGTCCTCTTGGAAAGAAGGGGTCAGGGAGCCTGAGCTCCCCTTGATATGTTCCTGTGCAGCCTCATCTAGGGGATCCTGCTGTGGCGGGGGGATTGGACTGGATGATCTTTCGAGGTCCCTTCCAATCCCTAATGATTGTATGATTCTATGCTTAAGGTGAAAAACAGCAGCAGAGCAGATGTGCTCCCTGCACAGCACGGAATGAAAGGAAACCTCTGGCCCTTGGCCCCTGAAGGCTATTTCTTGCCGAGAAGAGTAAATTAAAGGTGCACTGAAGACACAGGGACCCAGCTAAAGGCAACTGCTACCTTAGCAACCACCTCTAACCCAGCTCCTGGTGCCCAACACTCAGGGCATAAACGACTGCTGAGAGCGAGACGCGGCCAAGAAGAGGCATCCAAGCAGCCACAAACTTGCCGCCGCTGCTTTGTCCAAAGAACTAACTAAACAAACCATGGAAATCTTCACAAACAGTAAACAGAACCCCACCGGTTCCATCACTGTGGGATAAACCACAGCCTCTTCCTTTTGAACCTATTGAGCCAGGAATCGGCGCCTTCCCTTTGTGCTTGATCCCATCTATGACTTGAAGTCGCTGACGCGACGCCGAGGCAGGCGGTAGGAGTATTTCTCTTAGTGCTACATTTCGAGCACGTTTGCCGTCGAGCTGCTTAGCTTCATTATGTATCATGGTCTGGATCTACAAATCAAGTATAATTAGACTTAGAGAACTGATTGGATTTCTAATTAAGCCACATTGGAAACAACAATGCACAATCAGTAAATATTCTGACTGAGGTACGTTTTAAAGAGCAACTCTTGGGCTTTCCGCTGATGACTAGACACCAGTGTCATTAAATTTGTTGGTGGCAAGCAAATTTTAGAGCTAAAATAGAGGCAATTAGTAAAGATCTTGAGATATTTAATCGCGTTTGTCCAATTAGCGCGCAATTAGGCAGCGGTGTGGCGTGGGACAAACACTCCGCTCCGGCGTTTGGGGGAGAAGGATCCCTTTGAAAGCTCGCCGCTTCGTTTATTGATATATAAAAAGGGAGTTATGGTGGTAATTTCCAATTTAAAAAAGCACCGTGCAGATGGTCCGACCGTATATTTAGCGGCGTTAAACAAAGCTAAACAGGGGAAGCGCGGTACGGTACCTGAACTGACACAGCTGCCGGCAGCCAACAAGCCCCAGATCGCTTTTGGAGTCCAGCTGCGGGCGTCGAGATCGGGTAAAAGCAAAGCCCTGTTTGTTGGACCACCTCTAGGGGATCCTGCTGTGGCAGGGGGATTGGACTGGATGAACTCTCGAGGTCCCTTCCAATTCCTAATGCTCTGTGATTCTCTGGAGACATTGAAAACCTGCCTGGAGATGTTCCTGTGTGACTTGGTCTAGGTGACCCTGCTCTGGCAGGGCGATTGGACTAGATGATCTCTCAAGGTCCCTTCCAATCCTGGTGTTCTGTGATCTCCAGATGACTGAAAACACCCTTTTTCCCCCTTGAGCGTTGCCTCGTTGATTTGCATTCCTTCCACAGAGCCTTACATTGGCAAGTTCGTCGTGGAAAGTCAAGAGGTAACTTGGCATGAAGAAGCCACTTCAGTTTTATCTTGACTTCCCTTCTAATTGAGGGGTTGACTCCCTTTTTGGCAGGTTGTAGGCTCTCTTCTTCATTCACCACCATTCTTGGGGCCTTGATATCCAGACAGTTTTTTATCTCATCGCGGAATCACAGAACATCAGGGATTGGAAGGGACCTCGAAAGATCATCCAGTCCTATCCCCCTGCCACAGCAGGATCACCTAGATCCAGTCATTAGGGGTCAGAAGGAATCTTGAGAGACCATCCAGTCCAATCCCCCTGCCCTAGCAGGATCCCCCAGACCAAGTCACACAGGAACACATCCAGGTGGGTTTGAAACGTCACCACAGAAGAAGACTCCACAGCCTCCCTGAGCAGCCCGTTCCAGGGCTCTGTCACTGCAGGGTTTATTTATCCCAGCCTTGTGCCGTGCGTTTCCGAAGGAGGATGCTGTGGGAAACAGTGTCAGTGGCTTTTACCGAAGTCCAGATTTAGGGTAACGAAGCTGAGGAAGGTCCTGGAGAATCAATCTGATGAGGAGAGATTGAAAGAGTTGGGGCTGTTTGGTTTGAGGAGGTGGAGGCTGAGGGGAGACCTCATTGATCTCTACAACTATCTGAAAGGAGGTTGTAGAGAGGTGGGTGTTGGCCTCTTGTCCTTAGTAGCTACTGACAAAACCAGGGGAAATGCTCTGAAGTTGAGGTAGGGCAGGTTTGGGTTGGATTTGAGGAAGAAATCCTTTACAGAAGAGTGGTTGGGCACTGGAAGGGCCTTCCCAAGGAGGTGGTTGAGTCCCCATCCCTGGAGGTGTTTAAGAACTGTGTAGCCATGGTGCTTCACACCCTGCTGTAGTGGCAGCCATGGAGGGGCTTAGTTTGTGTTTGTTGATCCATCAGGTATTTAGGGTCTTTGTTGCTGTGGGTCTGGTTGGACTTGGTGATCTAGGAGGTCCCTTCCAACCAGGATTGTTCTGTCAGGTTCAGCTGAAGGTGCTGGCTGCTGCACCCTTCAACGTGCAGCCCCACGCTGACGGCGGCGGCGTGTTGGCATTGTGTTGGGTTGGTTTGCTCTGTGTGGGGAGGACATGGTGCCAGGAAACGTCCCCAGGTGCTGGAGCTTGATTTTCCCGGTTGTTAAGTTGTCAGAGCAGTTGCTGGCTTGGCTTTGGCTTGGGTCTCCCCAGGGCACAGTAGAGGGGGTGAGAACCTCTCTCATTCTGCTAACCACCCCTCTTTGAATCTACTCCTGGATGCCATTGGCCTTCTTGGCCACAAGGGCCCATTGCTGGCCCATGGTCACCCTGCTGGCCACCAGGACCCCCCAGGTCCCTGTCTCCTACACTGAGGTCCTCAACCCTCTGTCATCTAAGGCCGGACACACGCACCAGCCTCCCTCTGTGCGCACGCACACGCCGCACACGAGCAGGAGCAGAGAACTTCTGAAAGGAAAGGATTAGAACTTGTGAGGTAGGGTTGATGGTTGGCCTTGGCGACCCCAAGGGTCTTTTCCAGCTGGAGTGACTCTGTGAAGGTTTGGGAAACCCAGAAAAGTCCAACCATCAACCTGACTCTGCAGGTTCTCCCCTAAACCAGATCCCCCAACACCACATCTAAGCATCTTTTAAGCATCTCTAGGGTTGAGGACCCAACCCCCACGCTCACGTGTGGGAACAGGAGAAGCAGATCCCGGGGCAGAGGGAAAGGAGCAGAGGAACCCCATCACCCCTCCAGCAGCAGGACACCCTGCAGCCTGCGCAGCTGACCCAACATGCAGGCTCTTTCCTGCAGCAGTGGGGAGGAGATGGTTTCCCCACCGCCCCTCTGCAAACCAGGGAGGTTTCTCTGCCGTAAACCGTGCGGGTGTGCAGAAAGGGTCCGTGAAATTAATTATCCTGTGAGTGCTTGGGAACCAAATGAATTGTAAATTGTACATTATTAAAACAGCATCAGAGCACCGACTGATCTATTATTCTTTAGGGAAACGTGTGAAGATAAGAGCTTTATGTGCTTTAGGGGTCTGCCCAGCCACCTCCCAGCCAGCTTTGTGAGAAGGAAAAACAAACCCCAAGCAGCAGTGTTTTCTAGCAGCCTGACATGGACCCACAGGGTTTGTTTTCTGGTGACTTTGTCCCTTGGTTAAGACAGACGCGAGAGCAAACAGCACCGCGGTGACGGCCGCCTGCCCCGGCCCCTTCTGTCTATCCCGTTTCAGGTGGGGTTTGGGATTCATCTCTCTCAGTTTTACATCAGAATAGCAATAAAAATGAATATAAAGATAAATCTGCAGGTGAGGAGAAAGGAGAGAAACATTGAGCAGCTCTTCTGCACAGATCTCGCAACTCATCAGCCCTGTCCTCTTGCTCTCTGCTGCCTGCTGGTCCTGAGGCTTCTGAGAAGGGTGAGAGGGCTTGGTGAGGAGATGTTGGCTCAGGGAAAAACCCACTGCGTGGTAACAGGGAAGAAAAAGAGGATGGGTTTAGAATCACCAGTGCTGGAAAAGACCTTCAAGATCATCAGGTCCATCCAGCCACATTACAACCCCCCCACCACTAAGACATCTGGGCTGCATCAAGAGGGCTGTGGCAGGCTGTCAAGGAAGGTGAGTCTTCCTCTCTGCTCTGGAGAGCACTGTGCCCAGCTCTGGAGTCCTCAGCACAGGAAGGACGTGGACCTGTCAGAGCAGGGCCAGAGGAGGCCACAGAAATGATCAAGGGGCAAGGGATTGGACTGGATGGTCTTTCGAGGTCCCTTCCAATCCCTCATGTTCTGTGATATGAGGACAAGCTGAGATAGATGGGGTCTGAGTACCTGAGGGGAGCCTACGTGAAGGAAGGTTTGTACAGACAGGACGAGGAGCAGTGGGTTCAAGCTGGGAAAGGAGAGATTGAGGCTGGACACTAGATAAAAGGTCTTCACTGTGAAGGTGGTTCCAGAAAACCCTGCGTTCCAAAAAACCACATTCTGGAAGTCGTGAATAAATGGGTGATTGCTCTCCAAGAGGGGGATGTCGATACACTGGACAGAACCGCGGGCGCCATCCGAGGTCGTGCGGCCAGAGTTATCCACATCACTAACGCAGAGATGGAAAACTATGAAACTGGAGTTTGTACTGAGAAGGGGCTGGAAACTACCAAGCTGCTCGCTGAAACTGGTAAGCTTATTGGAAATGTTGTTCAATATTAACTAACTTTTGGTTAGTTCTCTGAACTCTGTAACTGAAGTGAGGCACCTGTGCCTGAGAACAAGACATAAACTAACACACTGGTGGTCACAATTACTGTCTTTTATTGCTACTCAGTGCTACTGCAGAAGTCATACTGACAGGAGTTGATCTAGGTGGTCCTGCTGTGGCAGGGGGATTGGACTAGATGATCTTTTCAGGTTCCTTCCAATCCCTAATGTTCTGTGATTCTGTGGTTGATGGCTGGAAGGGCTGCCTGGGGAGGTGGTGGGGGCCCCATCCCTGGAGTCATTTGAGGTCAGGCTTGATGAGGCTCTGAGCTGCCTGACCTAGGTAGAGTTGTCCCTGTGTAGGGAGGTTCGACTAGATGACCTCTACAGGTCCCTTTTGACCTAGAACATTCCGTGATTGTGTGATACTGTGATCAGCCTGGAGAAGAGAAGGCTCCAAAAAGGAGCCTCTAAGAAAGCTGGGGCCAGTCCTTTTAGCAGGATCTGTTGCAACAGCACAAGAGGTGGTGGGTTTGAACTAAAAGAGGGAAGATTCAGACTAAATAGAATGAAGATCGGACTGGATCATCTTTTGAGGTCCCTTCCAATCCCTTATGATTCTATGGTTCTATGATTCTAAGATCATGTGGAGGGTGATGAGACACTGGAACAGGCTGCCCAGGGGAGCGACAGAAGTTTCATCCCTGCAATGGTTGAAGGTCAGGCTGGGCAGAGCTCTGAGCAGCCCGATGTTGAAGAGGTCCCTGCTCGCTGCAGAGGGGTTGGACTAGAGGAGCTCTGACGGCCCCTTCCAACCCAAAGCGACCTGTGCTTTGCTCTTTCGTTCTGTGCTCGTTGCTCTTTTCCCAGTGTCTCAAAATGAAGAGGAGGTAGTTCATACCCCAGAGAACTCTCGTTCTCCGGAGCCCTTCCCCTGATCCTCCTCGATGGTTTGACAGACGGTGCCGCCTTCTCCAGGAGCCCCCAGCATCGCTCCGGGTGCGCCGCAGCCTCCGGAGCTGCACTGTGCCCCGAGCTTCAAGAGAGGGCAGCATCTTCCTGAGGCTGCCGGGAGCCAGGGCAGCGCTGCCGGCGAGCAGGGGGATGTCCGTGGCACACAGCACCTCCCGAGACGCCACCTCAAACGGCAGCTTCCCAGAGCTCTGCGTTTGCAAACCATAGAATTGCATTAAACGAAAAACCCGACCCCAAGCTCTGAATCGATTGATGATCGCTGAGGTCCCTCCCCACCAAAACCAATCCGTGACTCTATGATGCTATTAATGGAGTCGTCACAGAATTGCTTGAGTTGCAAGGGACCTCCAAAGGGCATCCAGGCCAACCCCCCTGCAGGGAGCAGGGACAGCCTCAGCGAGATCAGGTTGCCCAGAACCTTGTCCAGCCTCCCCTTGAATATCTCTAGAGATGGGGCCTCACCTCCCTCCCTGGGCAGCCTGTTCCAATCCTCAACCCCCCTCCTGCTAAAGAGCTTCTTCCTAACAGCCCGTTTCAGTCCCCCCCTTTCTGATGTGAAATCATTGCTCCTTGTTCGATCACTCTGGGCCTTCGTAAACAGGCCCTCTCCAGCCTGCTTGTGGCCTCCTCCATCTACGGCAGAGGGATGCTCTGCGCAGTCTGAGGTGCAGCTCTGCTGCTGTCTCAGCTCTGCCACCAGCTCTTACACAGGGACAGCCAACTCCTAATGAGCTGCAGCATCATGGAGAACTCGATGATCTTCCCAGGTCCCTTCCAGTCCCTAATGTTCTGTGGTTCTGTGATAAGCACCGTCCATGCATGAAGCGTGATGACCTTGGAGGTCTTTTCCAGCCTCAATAGTTGTGATCCTGGGTTTGCTCTGCTTGAGGAGCAGCACAGCACTGGCTTTTACAAGGCAACTCTAAGGAACAAGATCTATTTGAGGTAGAATCCAGACTGTGACAATATTAGAGGGCACCTTTTTCACAGCCCCTGCTCAGCATTCGGTGCGATACTGCCCTTGTGAAGCCACCAAGCTGCCAGGGCTGGCTCTGCCACCTTCAGCAGGGTTGCCTGCAGCACCGAGAGCCCAGGACAGGGCAAACAACCATCTTCCTTCTCTGTTTGCTGCAAACAAATAACAGCTGCTGCAGGACGGAGGACGTGCACCTGACGGGACTAACGAGGGGCTGCTAAACGATCCGCCCGGAGATGACAGAACCCTGCTAGCAAGAATTTACTCGGTGAGATCTGGGAAAGGTTGAAGTGGTGGCGATTCGGCCTCAGAAGGAGCCAACTGCTTGAAATGAGGGTCCCTTCTGGGATCTCGGGCTCAGGCTGCCTGACCACAGGGATTCAGGGCCAGGTTTGGCTGGAACAGGCTGCCCGGGGAGAGGGCTGAATCGCTGTTGCTGGATGTGTTTCCAAGTCGTGGAGATCTGGAGCTTAGGGACAGGGTTTAGTGGTGGCCTTGGGACACAGAGCATCAGGGATTGGAGGGACCTCGAAAGATCATCTAGTCCAGTCCCCCTGCCACAGCAGGATCAGCAGGCTTCTTGCAGGATTCTTGAGCAGGTATTTGAAGGTGGGCAGGATGCAACTGTGGTAGAATCACAAAGTCGTTCAGGTTGGAAAGGAGCTTTAAGGTGATCGAGTCCAACCATTAACCCAACTGTCTCTGCCTCAGAGAGTCCAGCGCAGAGCCACAGAGATGCTGAAGGGAGAGGAGCATCTCCCTGGGAATGAAGACTGAGGGAGCTGGGTCTCTTGAGCTTGGAAAAAACAGACTGAGGGGTAGGTGACCCCATGAATATGGAAAGGGTGGGTGTCCGGAGGATGGAGCCAGGCTCTGCTCAGTGTTATCCAATGATAGGACAAGGGGCAACGGGTATGAGCTGGAACAGAGGAGGTTCCACATCAATAAGAGAAGGACCTTCATGATGAGGGTGACAGAGCCCTGGCAGGGGCTGCCCAGGGGGATTGTGGAGTCTCCTTCTCTGAAGACATTTAAAACCCACCAGGATTTTATGCTCTGTGTTACATGTTCCTGTGTGACTGGATCTAGGGGATCCTGCTGTGTTGGGGGATTGGACTAGATGATCTTTCAGGGTCCCTTCCAACCCCTAATGAGTCTATGATTCCATCATCTCCTCAGGGACACTGCTCATCCTCAGGTGGCAGCCCCTGCCTGGTGGATGTGCCAGCCAATCCCTCTCAGCTGGAGAGGCTCTGGTGCAGCATCTCCAAGAGAACCTGCCCGGAAGCAGGGTCAGCCCTTTGCAAATAAACCCTCCCTGACCTGAGCAACACAAGCGGGCGCCTGCAAGATTAATTCCCCCTGTGCAGTGATAGGACCTGTGTTTGCACAAACCGGCGGCGAGCCGCCGTCTCTTATGAAACTACTCGGGAAGCTGAATGAAGATCTCGCCAAAGGAAGTAGGGCTGACGGACAGGAGCGAGTGCGGCGCTTCCTGGCTTCTGATTTGCCTCTCGCCCATCAGATTTGATATAAAGCTGCGAGCGGCGCTGGAAACGGACCAGCGAGTGGTCTAATTGTCTAGAACAGCCTCACATCGTTTGCACCGCTCTCTTAATTTCTGTTTTGTAGCCTCCGTGGCTGTCTGCAGTGAATCACTGCCTGCGTCTCTACTCCAAGAGCAGAGCAAGGGGAGATTATTCTCCCCCTCTTTGTTTCTCAGTTTCTCGCAAGGAAAAGGTGCCGATTGCAGCCAGGGATGGGGCTGCCTCGTGAACCCCTTCCGCCGCGATTCCAGGGGTCCTTTTACAAGTAGAGTCGAGGAGACGACGTCTCCTGTTCCCACGCTGTGTCGTGGCGCTGAGTTGTCTTGCTGTGGGGACACCCATCTCACCCTATAAACACAAAGAGGGTTATATGCCCAAACCTGAGATACCCTTCAGCACCTCCAGCGATGGGGACCCCACCACTGCCCTGGGCAGTCCAGTCCAGGCTCTGATCACCTTTTCCATGAGGAAGGGCTTCCTAACATCCAACATAACCCTCCCCTGGTGCATCTTCAGGTCCTGCCCTCTTGTCCTGTCACTAGTAGTCTGGGAGAAGAGCCTGACCTCCCCCTGACTACAACCTCCCTTCAGGGAGCTGTAGAGAGGGAGAAGGTCCCCCTGAGTCTCCTCTCCTCCGGGCTGAACACCCCCAGCTCCCTCAGCCTCTCCCTCCAGTCCCTCCTGGACCCAAGACACATCGCTGGAATTACCCGCAGCACCGAGAGCAGACCTGCAGCCTCAGCTGCGGAGAACTGCGCTCTCGCTGCCCCTTTGCAGCGCCTTCCCCCCGCCGCAACCTGCCGCTCCTCCCGCTCGCCCGCTGGCCACCCGTGCGCCCAGGCAGCGCCGCCGGCTGCGGAGGAGCGGCCCGTGGGCTCGCTGCGCTCTGGCGGGTGGCCTCTCCGTAGCTGCGCGGCTGCCGGCCCCGTGGTCCTCCGGGCTCTTTCCCAGCGGGGAGCGAGGAAGGCGCCGGTAAATCAGAGCCGCTCATTGTGCAACCTGTCGGGCGCCCGGGATGGCTGCGATAATCCCCACGGGCGAGCCCCGGTTGCTGCATGTACTGACTGCTCCCCCACCGCTCGCCCGAGCTCTCCCTGTAGCAACACCCCACACACCTGTTCAAATAATATTGCTGCTGCCTGGTGTTGACACCGCATCCACCCCTTCCTTTCATACAGCAAGAGCTCCTGGAGAACTGCAAATGCAAAGCTTGCGGTGGCCCAGGACGATTGTTTACCTGTCTCCAGGTTGTTGCCACAGATACTTGGTGGGGAGAAGGGAACAAAGATCAGCCTGACATCCTTGTTAAGCAGGATTTGCCCCTCAGCTCTCCCACAAAAGGTTACGAGGCACTATTCAAGCCCCGGCTCGGCTCGGCAGCTCTGCCATCGCACCTCTCTGAAAGACAACCAGAGGTGGGTTCCCTTTGGCGTGGCCAGTGCCCCAGCAGAACAAGGAAGACCTTGCCCTGCCACACAGCCCCTTGTCCGAGCGTTCCGATGGGCCCAAGCAAACACAGACCGATCGCTCTGTTTGGACTCACTGTTCAAGGTGAACACAAGCACCTCCAGCAACTGGCGGCAGTGAGTGTCCAACCCTCACGGCAGAACTCAACTCAAAACCCATCTTCAGAGAGCCACAGAGCATTAGGGATTGGAAGGGACCTCGAAAGATCATCCAGACCAAGTCACACAGGAACATGTCCAGGTGGGTTTTAAATGTCTCCAGAGAAGGAGACTCTTCAACTTGTGACATGAAAGAGGGCTTTATACCTCTATAGGTCTTTACTCCAGGTTCTAGTCCCAAACCAACTGGGTACTTTGAGCTTGGAGGAGACTGAGGGGTGACCTCATTCATGTCTATAAATATGTGAACGATGGGTGTCAAGAGGATGGAGCCAGGCTCTGCTCAGTGTCATCTAATGATAGGACAAGGGACAACGGGTGTGAGCTAGAAAACAGGAGGTTCCACATCAAGATGAGAAGGACCTTCTTCATGGTGAGGGTGATGGAGTCCTGGAAGGGGCTGTGGAGTCTCATCTTTAGAGCTGCCAGGGTGGTAGATGCACCAGCTGGTTGGAAAACAGTTCATACACTGGGCTCCAACTGAGGTAGAGGAACGTCCTTGAGGCAGGGAGCATCTTTCATTTATTGCTTTATTTATGGCGTCTGTCGAGCGAGCGGGATCCCCGAGCGCGCCGAAGCCAAGCGCTCCGCGGGTGTTTATCAGCGCCGAGCGGCTTTATGAGCTCCAAAACAACCTGGGCTCTCCCAGCTGGCTGGGAGCAGCTTGCTGGGTTTGAAGATCTAGCACCTTTGGAACGGGAGGGACGGTGCTAAGTGCTGGGGAAGAGGATTAATTGCAGGGACAGCAACATTTTCCCTTCTTTTCGGGTTTTTTTTGTTGTGTCTGCTCGTCAATAGCAAATGATGAAGCCCCGGGGGATATTAACTCAAGTAAACTAAACACAGGAGTGGGACTGTTTAAACAAGGTGAGACAAGAGCCTTCACACCGCCGGCAAATGACTTTGATAGCGATTTCTTACGTTTCCACCTCTATTGTTGCAGACGTCTGCATTTAAATAGGAACTTTATCTTCCTCGGCCCAGGTTCTCCTCCTTCATTAGCCCGCACCAAGGTCACAGACTCTCTTATCTCACGGGCTACTCCTGCAGGGCCCTGGGAGCTCGAAGGTTCCCCTGGCAGCTTTCTGCTGGGCTGGGTGATGTGACTCTGGGGTGGGGATACAGCTGCTGCTCCCTGTGAACCGAAGAGGCTTTGCCCTGGCTGAGAGTTGCAGAGGCATGAACCCACCCGGTTCCACACCTTCCCTTCCATGTGCTCTGCGCCTTCACATCTGCTCCTGGCTTGGAGCTGCACCCCCAGATAAAACCCAGCAAACCAACCCAAAAGCCCTGCTGGAAGCCCTGGAGCAGCTCGCAGAGCCGTGCTGGTACAGCAGCAGACCAGTGAGCAGGGACCTCTTCAGCTGGAGCAATGTGATCAGAGCCCCATCCAGCCTGGCCTGGGATGGGCTGTCTGTCACATCTCAGGGCAACCTGGGCCAGTGTTTCATCACCCTCAGCATGAACGTAAGTATTTTTTCCTTGTATTCAGTCTAAACCTACTCTAAACCTTCACCCCTGGTCCTGTCGCAGCAGCTCCAGCTAAAAGAGTCTGTCCCCATGTTCCTTATCAGATCTCTTCAAGCACCCAGAGGCTGCACTAGTCTCCCCAGCTCTTTTCTTCTTCAGATTGATCAATCCCTTCTCCTCACAGCAGAGGGGTTCCAGCCCTCAAATCATAGAGTCACAGAATCATCCGGGATTGGAAGGGACCTCAAAAGATCATCTAGTCCAATCCTCCTGCCACAGCAGGACCCCCTAGATCCAGTCGCACTGTTGTCAGCTCGTGTTCAGTTTTTCATCCCCCAGTGCCCCCAAGTCCTTCTCTAGGGAGCGTCTCTCCACCCCATCATCTGCCGACCTGTTTTGATACTGGGGATTGCCCTGACCCAGGTGCAAGACCTTGCACTTGGCCTCATGAAGGTCTCACAGGTCCACTCCTTTCCTGCTTACCTGGTGAGCCCGTCCTGTTCAGCAACTGCTTCTTCAGGAAAGCTGGAGAAGACAGGGTCACTAGCACCACCCCTCTGCGATGCTCCTGCAGGGATCCCCCAGCCTCTGGTCAACTGAAGGGAGATGCTTGGCCCGTGTCAGGAGGATGGAGCCAGGCTCTGCTCAGGGGCATCTGCTGTGGCAGGGGGATTGGATTTGATGATCTTTTGAGGTCCCTTGCAGTCCCTAATGATTCTATGATCTAGTGATAGGACATGAGGCAATGGGTGTGAGCTGGAACAGAGAAGGTTCCATATCAATATCAGAAGGACCTTCTTCATGGTGAGGGTGACAGAGCACTGGAAGGGGCTGCCCAGGGAGGTTGTGGAGTCTCCTTCTCTGGAGATGTTTCAAACTCACCTGGCCACTGGATCTAGGGGATCCTGCTGTGGCAGGAGATTGGACTGGATGATCTTTCGAGGTCCCTTCTGATCCCTAATGTCCCGTGAACGTGTGACTGCTGCACCCACAGACGGCAGCTGCCCCGAACGAAGCGAGAGGCTGGTGGATAAATAATATCTATTAAAAAAACCAGTCAGAATAGGAACTGGGAGGCGAAACTGTAAGAGCTTCAAAGGAGCCATTGATCTCTGGAGAGCACAACACGCATGTTAAAAATCACTGCAGTGTTTATTTACACGGCTCCCGGCTCAGAAGGAGCTGCTGCAGCCCTTCAGTAAATCACACACGTCGTGAAAATCGCCAAAGTGCTTCTTTTTACCACAGAGCGGCCCGTCTGGGGGTGGAAAAGCAGACCCCAAAGCACACGGAGGGGTGAAAGATGAGCAAAGGAGGGACAGAGCCCCAGTGAGAAGCGAGCAGCCCGCACACGGTGTCAAAGCCCGTGGTCCATGCCCATCAAAGGAAGAAACAGGCTGAGCTGCCCCGCGTCGGGTCCCGCTCGGCACTGGGGAGGGCTGCGCGTCTCGGGGTCTGGTGGAGGGGCTGCTGCTCCCTCTGGGTGCTGAAGTCCTGGGTGCCAGCTGTTCTCCCCACAGACTGAGCAGGGATTTGTTCAGCCCTCACGTCCTCTGAGCTAAGCTGCTGGAGCACTCGGCTTTCCCTGCCTGCGTCCCTCTGAGTGCTGGCGGGGTGTCACAGCCCACCAGCACCACCTCCACCCTGGGCTATGGGAAGGTGCATTAAGGACTGGAAGGGACCTCAAAAGACCATCCAGTCCAATCCCCCTGCCCAGAGCTCTGGGAGTGACACAGCTCTTCCCCAGCAGGTGTTTAGCTCTGTGCCACAGCCCGTGGCCTCCGAGGATTTCTATCCCCAGGCCACGAAGGTGAAAAGGATTGAGAAGGAGAGATGGCCAGGACGTGGCAACCAAGAGAGGACACAGGTCTCCGTGATGCTGGTGTCCCCGGCTCAGCCCAGCTCTGCTCCACAAGCTGCTGTGTGCATCCCTGCCTTGGGAATTTGGGAAGAGCAGGCTCTTCTGGTGGGCGCAGCAGGGAAGTTCTGCCCCACGGGGTGGATGAAGACACTCTTCGCTTGGTCCAGGTGGTCCTGCTGTGGCAGGGGGATTGGACTGGATGCTCTTTCGAGGTCCCTTCCAACCCCTGATGTTCTAACGCAGGACAGCAAACGGCTGCGCAGAGAGAGGGGGGAACATGGAGCCTGTGCTCTCAGCTCACAAGCTGCAGGACTGGAGAGCAGAAGGTTTCTGATGCCGGTTTGGAAGCACCGGATCAGAACCATGAGCCCCACCATTGGGGGTAAATCCAGTTGTTTCAAAAACAACCCCCTTCAGTCGCTCCTGCCGTGGTCCCTTCTCCCCGAGCGCCAAGGGTGTCGCAGAGACACGACTTCCCCGGCCACGAGGGTTTGGAAAACACGACTAACAGCAAAGTGCTGCTCTGCATCTGCGTCAGGCTGCTTCTCCTACCCGGGGTTTACTCATTAACTCTGGAGCAAGCAGGAGGAGAGCCCCGGCATTCCTGGGGACTGCTCTGCCCCCGGCTGAAACCCTGCTGCTGCTGCTCCAAAGCAGCTCCGTGTGGCTTGGGGAGGGGAAACCAACACCAGTCCTGTGTGAGGCAGCAGGGAGCGGGCAGCCGCCGCCGCTGCATTTAGCTGGCACCAACACCCACGGGCCGGCAAGTACAGCAGGGAGACTGTCTGCAGGGAGTGGGAGCCAAAGGGCCGGCAGCCCGGGGGTTAAGGTTGGCAAAGAGCTCCGTTGCCCTTCACGAGTCACAGACTCCCAGAACATTGGGGACTGGAAGGGGCCTCGAAGGACCGTCCAGTCCAATCCCTGCAGCGTCCCAAGCGAGAGGTTCCTCACAGCACTGTGTTTCCCAGCCAGCTCCTCCTGAGGAAGGCTCTCCTCGGGAACTGGCTTTCCCTGAGCTTCCTTTCTCACCCCAAACTCCATCCCCCTGTAAGAAGGATGAAGTGAAGGACCCTCGCAGCACTTTACCCAATCTCACATGAGGAGGAGTGCGCTGCCTCCAGTGGGAGTCCGTTTGACAGCCAGCGGCTCGCTCAAGGTCACCCAAGAGCCCCAGTAGCGGAGCTGGGAGCAGAATTTGGTGTCCTAATGCCTAATCTGGCAGCCTCACCGCGGCCCTCATCACGCAATCAAAAAGCTCCTTTTAAGGAAGGCTTTTGTGACCACGAGAGAACCCCCGGCACGGGAAGGACGAGCCCTCCGCACCCGCCCGCCTTCAGGCAGCGGCGCCTTTCGCCGGACGGGGAGCATGATTTAAACAAGAGTCGGGCTCAAAGCCTCCCAGCATCCTTGGAGACGCTGAAGCAGGGCTCTGCTCAGGGCTCTTCTGGCTCCGGCCATTAGCTGCTCCTTGCCTACGGTTTCATGCCGGGCTTAAGGAGCAAATCAAGACCAGCATCTCCTGCGCCCTGGTGAGAGCTTCGTGGGTGCTACGGGCGGGCTCTCGCGTTTGTCAGGATCATGACATAAAGGGGAAGAGCTCTGAGAGCTCTTCAACGAGGCTTCCTTTGGGGTCTTCCCTTGTTGAAGGCTTCCTTTGGGCTCCTCACTTGTCACAGCACAGCAGTTCCTTCTAAGCCAAGAATTCCTCAGGAGTGGGAGACTACCCAGACCTGAAACAATCCAGAACTTGGTACTTGAGGGATTTATCAGGCTCTGATAAGTCAGAAACTGCCCCCCCAGCCCCTGGTCATTTCCTCCTTGAGGAGAGCACCCTTCGCTTGCTTCCTCCTCCACAGCAATTAGGCAACAGCGGGGCAGGAACAAACGAGGCCATTGAGAACTGATGTTACTGCAGATCCACACCCAAAACACGCTGAGCCCTACAAGCTAAAGCAGGAGACTACAGACGTGAACAGGATGAGCACAGGAACCCAGCAGAAATCTAAACCACTCCTTCGGAAAAGCAGCGCTGCCGTTTTAAAGCTGGATTTGAGGATTCCCCAGTTAAAAACAAACCCATCCTATCGATAGTGTTCTCTCTGTCACTGACTTCAGACACTGAGGGGGAGAGGTTGAGGGCTTCATGTCACAAGAACGTGTATTTTGCTTGTTAAACTATTGTTCCAGCCAAACCAATCGGGCAGGGACCCACTTCTCATCCCTCCAGGCAGGACTCAACCTCTGGAACGCTCCTGCCTTCAGCCCCTTGGCAGTGCCAGGAGGCCTCACCTGTGCTCAGCCCCAGTTCCCGAAGTGATCTGTACGCGATGATTTGGATTAAGAGAACGTTCATCTCGTCGACGTTATCACCGCAGCCAACAGCTAACGGCCCCGGTAGTTAACTTCCTTATAACTATTTAACCTGAAAGAAGCCCTCCCGTGGGTTCTGGTACCTTGGACACTTGGTGTCATCTCAAACAAATCCTCTTTTTCACTCCCCCCCCAGGCCACGTTGCCTACAGACTTGGCTCCTCACAAAGCACCGTTAAATCCTCCTTAACTCGCCCGCTCTGGCGCAGGCTACCCATCACACAAGGTGAGCATCTTCCCACCCTGCACAGAAGACCTCACAAGCCTGCTGGGGCAGGGGGATCAGATGAGATGATCTTTCAAGGTCCTTTCCAATCCCTGATGTTCTGGGATTCAGTCCCCTGCAGGATGCTGCCCTTCAATGAGCTCTGCAGGATCCAGTCCCCTCCAGGAGCCCTGCAGGATCCCCCTGTACAAAACCCTGCTGGTAGAATTCACCCATCAAAACAGGAGGGAGAGAAAAACAGGGAAGAAGAGGTGCAGACTCCGAGGACTCAAGAAATAAGCCGAAGAACCACGGTTCAAAGACAGGTAAGTCTAGTTTAATGTTCACACGTAGCAGTTACACATCACAGAGATTAAACAGGGTTTTAACTGTAACACAGCTGCAGTGAAACGTTCAGTCACTTCGTACTAGAAAAATAACCCTGACGCAGTTACCCGGGTGTTTTGGTTTCTTTTTGGTCTACGTTAAGTTCATGCTGAAGATGAATTCGCCACCACCGATTCATCGTGACTTTGCCCCCCGTGTTCGGTTAGCACGAACAACTCTTTGGACGAAGGAAACGGCAACTGGTTTCGTTAATGGTTTGCCCCTTTGGTTGCAAGCAGAGAACAGGTTTCGCACTTCTACTCAGCGGTTAATCGGCTGTTGGAACACAAATCGGCAACAAAACCTCGAGCGAGAGTCCCAGAACACAGAAACGTCGTCGGCTGATGCGACAGCGAGTTCGAGAAATCAAAAGCCAACAGAAGAAGAAAGAAGCCCACCCAAGGTCTAGAGCTGATCCAAGGTCTACAGCGTCGCCCCACGACAAACGAGCCAGGACGGGGTTTTCGCAGTAAAAACCACTCAACGCAGTGAAGCCGCCCCCCTTCCCTGTTCCTCAGTGACCCCAAAGAAAAGCGCAGCCTCAACAAGACGTTCCCAACACACTCACAGACATCGGCTGTTTTTCAGATTGAGGAAGAACACGGTTCGTACGGACTCCAAACAAGTTTATTAAGACATCTCATGCAGAAATCATGCAGGGACCACTAGCTACAGGCTTCTACCTTCCCAGTCTACAGGGGACAAAAGAAAGAGGGTCCTACAACATCCAAAGATTCATTGTTCCCTAGCAGCAGCTCCGGAGTCGAGCTGCAGGTTTTTCCCCCACTAGAGAGAGATAAAAGAGATTATTCCCACAGATTGATTTTTAAGAGGGGAAAAAAAAAACAGGAGGGGGAAAAAAACCATAAACACACCTTTGGAATATTTACAAAAAAATATTTAATTAAAAATAGTTTATAATTACAGTAGTCTATTAAAGCATATACTTCTCTCACACTTATAGAACATCTCTATATATACACAGTAGGAAATGTCACGCGTGTTTTCTCTTTGTGTTTTCTTCTCTCTATACAATATGGAACATTCCTGCAGGGAGGAGAGGAAAAAAAGGTTCCCTGGGCCCCAAATAAAATCCATCTATTTTAAACAATAGATGTCGAATGTGTGTTGGTTGGTTGGTTGTTTATCTACAAATGCTCTGGTAGATTAGTAAAGCTTCCCAAGACTCAGCTGCTCGGTCCCTTAAAGGAGTTAGAAAAGGCTTCTAAGAGTCTGCTTTAGGCTCCGTCCTCTATCCCGGGGAGGGGGGGGCAGAGTCGCAACTTTTCGGGTCCTTTGCTGTCCGACAACCGCACGCAGCGCTCACATCTGGGGGGATGCGAAGAGAAGAGAGTGGGACGGGGGTTCTGCGAGAGAGGAGGGAAGNTGAACGGCTCCGGCTCCAGACCGACCGGCGCCACCGACACCGCGCAAAGACATGCTTGATCAACAACCCAAAACAAACCAGGTCAAACAACAACCGCAGCTCCCAGGCTGGGCCGGGAGCAGGGATGCGCAGCTGCACGCCGCAGCCAGAAGCGCTTCGGGGATGGGGACGGGGCGGGGGGGGGGGGAAAAAAAAAAGGAAAGAGGGGGAAAAAAAGCAACACCCGGTAATTAAATAAAATAACTACCCGGTAATTAAAAATAAGAGCCCAAAGCCTCCTGCAGAGGCTTTTTGCCGGGCTCAAGGGTTCTCGGCAGTGCTGAGATGCTCCACACACCGCTTCGAGGGCTGTGCTCCCCCACCCCGAAAATCTTACCCCCGCTCCAGCCCAGCCCATGCCCGCCCGGCACTCACCTGGGGAGCGGCGGTCAGCGGCAGAGGATGCTGTCCCCGGGCTTGTTAACAGAGCCAGCCTGCGCAGCAAGAACACGGCGACTTAAGAGGTGGGGGAAAGGACACGGAGAATTCCCCCCCGCCCCACTCCCCAGAAATACACGTCCTCCCTCCCCCGCCCCATTTCGCACACAGCCACAGCTCTTGCCGGGAGCACCGCTGGGAGCCCTCGGTCGGACCTCAACACCGGGGATGGCGAGGTGGGCACGGAACGGCGAGGACCGAGGCGAGCGCCGAGAGGAGCCCCGGGAGGGCGGGTTGTTACCGAGGGGGAAGGTGCGAGGGGCACGGAGGGGGAGGTCCTGGGGACACCTCGCTCCCCGCGGGGATCCTCGCGGAAGGGAGACGGTTCCGTGGGTTCCCCGCCGCCCCAACCCCGCCGAGCGCGCATAACGCGCGCAACCCCCGAGCCCGCCCGCAGTCGCTCCGCTCCCCGCGCACTGCTGGGAAGGAAGCGCAGGAGCAGCGCGCCCGCTCCCGTGTGTGCAAACACGCTGATTGCAGCTACTCCCTCGAGAGGCGGTTAATTACACGGTAAACACGGCGCCGGAGCCTGCCAGCACCGAGGGGGTGCGGGCACCCCCGGCTCACCGGGGCGCTGACAGCCGGGCCGCGCCGCTGGAACGTCCCCACCGCCCCGATCCGCACCCCGAGCTGCGAGCACGCACCTCTTACCGGGTCGGTGTTGAGGGCTGTCAGCGGGGTCCTGGGGGTGCCCGGGGGGCAGCTGCCTGGGTGCAGAGCGGGGGGCGGCTGCTGCTGCTGCCGGAGCAGCGCCGGGTGCGTCTCCAGAGCGAGCTGCAGGTCGAGGATGTAGTCGATGACGTGCTGCAGGATCTCCACTTTGCTGACCCTCTTGTTGGGCGGGATGGTGGGCACCAGCTTCCTGAGCCGGCTGTAACAGTCATTCATATCGCACTGCAGGCACAGCGTCGCCGGCTCCTCGCCCGACGGCGGCCCCCCCTTGCAGCCGCTGTGCTCGGCCAGGCACCGCAGGGCCGGGTGTCCCCCCCCGCCGCCGCCGCCGCCCGCCCCAGCGGGCTGTGCCTTGCGGCTGGGGTGCCGGACAGGGCTCACGGCTTTCATGGTGCCGCAAGGAAGGGAGGGAGGACCGCGATCCCCCCCTTCTTCTCTCCACCGCCGCCTCCTGCGATCTCGGGCAGCCGCGCTCGCACCGCGACGGGGCACGGCCGCAGCTCCGCTCGCGTTACCGGCGGTCCAAGCCCACCCCGGCAGCTGGGACACAACGAGGGGTGCGACCACAGCAGCGCCGCGAACACACGCAAATAAAGGCGAAAACAAGGCGCCGCGTCCTCCCTCCGCCTGCCGCCCGGCTACAACCGCGNGCCCCGTGCGACCGCCGCTGCTCCCCGGCGCCTGCCCCGAGGGGAAGGGGCAAGAGGGATGAACCTACCCTCCAGCCCCTCGGGTCGTGAAACGCGGTTGTATCCTCCGTCCTACTTTACGCCTATTTCGAGGGCTTTGGCGACGTCGGGTTAAAGGCAGGGGATTCCCAAGGAAAACTTTTGGGGTTGGGGGGGGTTGGTGGTGAGAGAGGGAAGGAGGAGGGTGTCCGGAGTCTCAAGCGAAGCAGCGCCTGGGCACATTAAATTAGAGCACATAACTATTAAAAATGCATGGGGACGGGGTATTTAAAATTCCTCCACGCCATCCAATATTAATCCGTTCTATGTAAAATTCATACCTGTAACTTAATTTGCGCCATTAACGCGCCAGCTCACGTATTAGCGGATGTCCCATGTTTTAAATATGACGCTGGAAATGGCCAGGGTTCTCTCCTCTTGGAGAGACGGAATGAAAATTAACAGGCGCGTACCCGCGAGTCCCCGCTTCAAGCCATCCGGTGGCAGGCTGTGACCTTTCTGATTTAATAACGCGAGAGCGCTGGAACTTTTGTGCTCGCTCCCGACGCGGCTGGAGAGCCGCTGCGGGTCGGACGGCAGCGGGACGCCGGCGTTGGAAGCTCGGTGGTTCCCAGCGCTTGGAGCTCGACAGCCCTCTCGCTCCCCGATGGCTGTGCGGAGCTGTGGGGAGGAGGAAGGGCTGCAGGATCTGCCCCTAGAGAGCTTGTAAGTCAAAGGCAGCGGAAGGGAAGAGATCCATAACGGTGATTAATGATTGCATGTCCCCTCGGCGCTTAGTCACAAGGGGTGATGTATAAAGGGTGCAGTGGGAAGCTGTCAAACCCAGAACCTGAATGAGCGGTGACACTAGATCGCGAGCCCCGGAAGGGGCTGCCCAGGGGGGTTGTGGAGTCTCCTTCTCTGGAGATGTTTAAGACCCGCCTGGATGTGTTCCTGTGCAAGTGGATCTAGGGGATCCTGCTCTGGCAGGGGGATTGGACTGGGCGATCTTTTGAGGTTCTGTGATTGTGAGCTGAGGTGTATAATGTCGATTCCCTCTCACCCTCGCTTTGGGGCTCTGCTTGCGAGCGCTCCTGTTTCCCTCGTGTTGTCCCACACCACCGATGCCATCCGTGGCAGCCGGGCTTCCTCTCCGTAGGAAAGCTGAGTGCACGGTGTAAATCTTTGTCTGACAGGTCTAGGTCTGTCTGTGACAACCTGAGGATGTGATGGGAAGCTGCGTTTCCCTTAGCTATGGGCTGGATGATCCCAGTTCTGCCGCTGTCATTGCTTGTTCCTGTGCGACTGGATCTGGGTGGTCCTGCTCTGGTGATGCTGGTGTCCCCAGCTCAGCCCAGCTCTGTGTGCATCCCTGCCTTGGGAATTTGGGAAGAGCAGGCTCTTCGGGTGGGCACAGCAGGGAAGTTCTGCCCCACAGGGTGGATAAAGACACTCTTCACTTGGTCCAGGCTGTCCTGCTCCGGCAGGGGGATTGGACTGGATGATCTTTCAAGGTCCCTTCCAATCCCTGATGTTCTGTGGTTCTGCTCTGTGAAGCTCCACTCCCTGCACTCTTACAAGGTGGAAGTATATCTGGGCCTTAGCAGCGTTCACTACAGTCAGACATCCCTTCCCAGAGTCCTGGTAGCAGGGACACCGCAGGATGTGCGGCGCGAGGGAAAGAAAGAGGTTTGTGAGCGACGACGAGCGTGCGGGCTCCTATCTAGCTGCCCCCATTTAATTAAAACCCGTGTGAAACCAGATACACTGCGATATCGGGCTGCTCTGTGTGTACTGAATCCCTCCTGGGGACTCAGCTGATCTCACTGGAAATCTCTGGGAAAGCCCAGTATGTAACTGGTTCCCCTTTGGCCCTCCCAGCGCTCATTTGGACAGATTATTTCCGTACGCGTGCACGCACACACACACTGTAGCAGCTCTATGGCAAACCCACCGAGGCCCCACGGGCTGTGGAGGATGACTCAGTGCTTCTGGAAAGACATGAGGAGGAACCAGGAGATGCCCTAAACCTCTGCTGTGTTTTCCCATCGGGCTGCTTCCACCGCAGAGGGTGCAAAGGGAAGCGATGAGGGGCTGCGGCAAGACGACCGCGTTCGCATCACTCACGGGTCACGGTAGAGAAATGTGGGAGAGGGGGAACCAGCCTGCCCAGCGGTCGCATAAATATTCAGGGGATTTCCTCTAGTAACTCCCTTTGATAGTCGTGAAGCTGATACACGCTGGTCCGACATGCTCCGCCGCACACCAGGCACCGACCCCTTCGAACAGCCGGGATGCTTGTGCCCCCCTGGAGTCAGTGGGAGTTTTGTCGTCGACTCGAGCGCGAGCCGGCTGGCTCGGCTGCCTTCCGTAGGTTGGGATTGGACGTGCACCAGCTGCTAAGGAAATTGCTCCAGAAAAGGGCTGGAAAAACCAACCCGGAGATGTCAGGGATGGAGGTAGCAGGATGGCCAGGAGCCAGCAATGGGCCCTGGTGGCCAAGAAGGCCGACGGCATCCTGGGGTGGATCAGAACGGGGGTGGTTAGTAGATCGAGGGAGGTTGTCCTCTCCCTCTACTCTGTCCTGGGGAGATTGCATCTGGAATCTTGTGTCCAGTTGTGGGCCCCTCAGTTCAAGAAGGACACAGAACTGCTGGAGGGAGTCCAGCACAGTCCAGCAGACAAAGAAGGGAGTGGAGCATCTCCCTGATGAGCCAAGGCTGATGGAGCTGGGTCTCTTGAGCTGGGAAAAAAGGAGACTGAGGGGTAGGTGACCCCATGAATGTTGATAAATATGGAAAGGGTGGGTGTCAGGAAGATGGAGCCCGGCTCTGATCAGGGGCATCTAATGATAGGACAAGGGGCAATGGGTGTGAGCTGGAGCAGAGGAGGTTCCACATCAATATGAGAAGAACTTCTTCTCAGTGAGGGTGACAGANAGAATAACTTCTTCTCAGTGAGGGTGACAGAGTCCTGGAAGGGGCTGCCCAGGGGGGTTGTGGAGTCTCCTTCTCTGGAGACGTTCAAAACCCACCTGGCCATGTTCCCGTGTGACTGGATCTAGGGGATCCTGCTGTGGAGGGAGAATTGGACTAGATGATCTTTCAAGGTCCCTTCCAATCCCTAATGTTCTGTGGTTCTGTGAAGCTCTTAATCCCTGAAGATGTGCACAAGAGAGCGATGGTGGCTGCTCTTGATGACTTCACAGAACCACAGAGTTATTGAGGCTGGAAAAGACCTCTGAGATCATCAAGCCCAGCCTATCACCTCACATCAAGTTTGTCCTATTGATTATCCTACGGGAAAATCTCTGGATGAAAAGAATGGGGAAGTTGTGGAACAAGCTGTCCAGGGAGTGGGTGAAGGCTCCTGGAGGAGCTCAGCACATGGGCAGACAGGGTGTTTCAGGAGATGACTTAGTGGTTCAAGGTTGTAGGGCTGATGGTTGGACTTGATTATCTTGAAGGCCTTTTGCAACCTTGATGATTCTATGATTCAGTGACTCCTGGGTTTCTCCAGACCAAGTCTGGACTTTAAGAGCTTCCTTAGGCACGTGGTGCCTTCCTGGCTGGCTGGAGGAGTTCGCCTGTCCTGGGTGGGTTGTTCTGTGCTCTCTGCCTACACCCCGAGGCAGGAATCAGCTCCATTGTCACCAGGGTCCTTGATAGCGCGTCAACGGCCCGGTTTGTCCCACTGAAAGAGAAGTGATGACTTCGGAATACGGTCTAAGTGCCTTTAAAAGCTGCTTTTGATTCAGGGGTGAGCTCCAGATGAAAATACAACGACTGACCTTGCATCCCTCTTGCCATGGGGATCATCCCGTTGAATTTAACAGGAAGAGCGGTGCCGGCTCGATTTGCCAGCACAGGTCTACGTGTTCGGATGACTCCAGCTGCCAAAATAAACCGGAGGCACTGGGTCAGGGCACCAGGGAATGGGGACAGTCCTTCCTAGCACAGACACGGGACGTTTCCTCTGGCAGCGCTCTGGATGCTGCTGACACGCCGCCGCTGAACCGACCGGTGCTGAAGTTCCAACAGTCTCAGGACAGGTAGCGCTCGAAGGGGGCACGTCTGGGTGTGCGGAGGGAGGAGGGCGATCGCCGTGGTGTCTAGCACGAGGTTACTTGCTCTGCCTACCTTAAGAGGGCATGAAGCACACACAAATGCACGGGCCTTTGCGCTCTTGAGCAGGTTATGAAACAGTGGTTGAGTCAAGTGTCTCTGTTTCGGGGCTCGGGGCAACCCTGCACCGGAGCCGAGCGGTGAAATCCCAGCCTTGCCTTTGCCAGAGGCTGGTAACTGGTGCCATGGGTTCCATCCTGGTGGGCACAACATCACGTGCTACCGAGACCTCTCTGCTCCCCGCTGCTGTTGACTTGGGGCGGCAGCCAGAAGACTGGGGATCGCAGAGGAGCTGCTCAACACCTAGAAGGGCAGGTCGTTAAAAAAGCATTATAAATCTCTGAATGGTTTATGGTTTATGAGGGAAACAGCAATTGATTCCTCAGCGGTGCCATTACTCTCCACTATTGCTATCATTCAAAAGGCAATAATGTTGGTTATTTACCTTCAATTAAAATACCTAGTTAGTTGTGATGTCATTTGAAATAGCACCGTAATGTGTTTAGTGCTCCCTTATCAAACGCCGTAGATAAACTCCTCTTGGCAACAGGGGATGGTGATCTGGCACGAAAAATTGGGTGGGGGAGTGAGGTGGAGGAAAGAAGGTGTAAATCTTTCTCAGGATTATTATAACCTATGTGCCTGAGTCTCCTTGGACACTGGGCTGGAGGTGACACAGAATCATTCAGGTTGGAAAAGACCCATCCAGTCCAACCATCAACCCTGCTCTGCAAGTTCACCCCTAAACCAGATCCCCCAACACTACATCTAAGTGAGTTTTAAACTCATCCAGGGATGGGGACTCAACCCCCACCCTGGGCAGCCCGTTCCAGTGCCTGACCACTCTCTCCAGGAAGAATCTCTTCCTGATGTCCAGTCTAAACCTGCCCTGCTGAAGCTTGAAGCCCTTCCCTCGGGTTCTGTCTCTAATCACAGAACACTAGGGATTGGAAGGGGCCTCAAAAGATCATCTAGTCCAATCTTCTGTTCAATCACAAAACCTGCAATTCCTTCCCCATTTACCCCCTGTGAATGAAACTTAATGTAAAATTAGAAGAAGAATGTTTGTTAATTGTTAACAACAGCTCTTCACAGGCAACAAAATGATGATTTGTTTGGTTTACATGGTTGTTGAGTTTAGAGCATCCTTCTGGAGAAGGAACATTCCCCTGCCCACCTCTCAGTGTGGTCCTGTAGCTCTATGTGCTGCAAGAAATCGCAGGACAACATTTTGAAGGGATAAGGAAGAGACTAAGAAGCCAGTTCTCCACAGCTTGATGCTGAGGTAAGCTCTTTTTTATGCAAAGAAGGCGATAAAAGCAGCAAGAAATCACAGAGTGGCCGGGGTTGGAAGGGACCTTAAAGACCATCTAGTTCCAACCACCCTGCAGAGGCAGGAGCACCTTCAAGAGAGCAGGTTACTCAGGGTCCTAGCCAACCTGCCCAAGGGGGCAGCCACAACTGCCTTGGGCAAACTGTTCCAGCATCTCACCACCCTCACAGCCAAGAATTGGTTCCTCATGGCCAACCTCATTCTCCCCTCTTCAAGTCTGGAACCCTTTCCCCTTGTCCTCTCGCTACCACCTGTGTCAAAAGCCCTCCCCCAGCTTTCTTGTAGCCCCCTTCCTTCAGAGTTTGGAAAGGTGTTAGAAGGTGACCTGGGAGCCTCCTCTTCTCCAGGCTGAACAGCCCCAACTTGCTCAGCCTGTCCTCACAGAGGAGGTGCTCCAGCCCTTGGATCATTTGAGTCGCTCTCCTGTATTTTACCCCAAAAAAGAACCAAAAGAGCAGACTGTGAGGGAGTTAGTGTCTACAACAGCTTTTCTTGCTGTGCTGCCTCCAGCGTGGGTATCCTGCAGCAAACCCACCTCCTCCCTTCCCGAGGCAGCGCTGGGTGTCACTGACTGATGCCCTGGCATTTCGCTGGTGGTTGTGTGTCCATCCTCATGTCGTCGCCAAAGGGTGCTTTGTTTGGGTGACCAGAAGCACTGGGCTTGTTGGCTAACGTCTGGTTTCTGTGCTGGCCAAGGCGAGCTCGTGGCAAGGGAGATAACTCATGTAGACAACCCGCTGCAGCGCCGGTCCAAAGAGCAGCAACCGAGCTGCTTGCTGTGGGGAAGGGGGACATCGCTCAGGCGCATTGGGAGCCGCTTCCTGAGGAACACTACATTAAACTGAGTTACACGGCTACAGATTGGATTTGGAGCCCTAACTTTAACTTTAATCTTGTTGTGCTCCCCGTTACAGCAGATTTATGGGCAATGGCTTCCCTTTTGCTTGTAGACAGAAATCCTCAGCCAGTCTGCCCAGGACCCGAGGGTACCACCTGCCATGGATTAGCTGTGTGTTTGCATTGAGCATCACAGAACATTAGGGACTGGAAGGGACCTCGAAAGATCATCCAGTCCAATCCCCCTGCCACAGCAGGAACCTCTAGATCAAGTCGCACAGGAACACGTTCAGGTGGGTTTGAAACATCTCCAGAGAAGAAGACTCCACAACCTCTATGGGCAGCCCTTTCCAGTGCTCTGTCTCACTCACTATGAAGAAGTTCCTTCTCAGATTGATGTGGAACCTCCTCTGTTCCAGCTCACACACATTGCCCATTGTCCTATCATTAGATGACATTCAGAAGGGAGACTCCACAACTCCCCAGGACAGCCTGTTCCAGTGCTCCGGTGCTCACCATGAAGAAGTTCTTTCTCATAATGATTCAATGAGCCTTGAGGTCCCTTCCAACCTGGTCAGCTGGGATCCTGTGAATATGTGGATGTGTCCTCTGGGTCTAGCCAGTTGGGTGTCACAGCATTTGTATGGGTCAGTCTATCTCCCACTTGACAAAAACCAGTTCTCAATCCTGCATTTCTTCCTGCCAGGGACAGCTGGACTGGTACTGAGAATGGGACAGACCTTAGCACAGAAAATGCTGTTTCTTGCTTCAGCTGAGGTCACACTGGTGTCACCGCTGAAAGAGAGAACTAGAAATGCAGGTCTGGTGGTTGTGCGTGTGGAGGGGGAGCTTTTCAGTCCACCTGCAGGTCCTCTGGCCACAGACCTCTGGGCCACGCAGGCACGTCCAGTGGATGTGGGACTGCGTGTAACCTCCTTATCTCTTTCTTTATTAACCTGCCACAGAGCTCCCGTTGCCATGTGAGGATCCCGTTGAACGTGTGAGGATCCTCCAAGCGCTTAGTAACAGAAGCAAAAGGCTCCTCCTCATCCTTCTCTTCCATTCTGCAGAAGAAGCAGCTGAGGAGCAGATTATTTATAGGATCGCAGCACCGTTTGAATGCTCGTAGGTATTGGCATGTGTCTGGAAAAGCAGCCTGCTGGGAAGACGAGGTTCACATCCGTTTGAGGCTGGGTGCTTTCCGTGCCGGTCCTCTCCAACCCGAGAGAGCTGTTCGCTTCAGAACAGCAGAGCCCTCGGCTCCTTTTGCCAGAGCCCAGCTCTTGCAGGATCTCGCCGTTAGTGCTGCCGGGTAACGTCTCCTTCAGGCAGACAGGGTCACGCTTAGGGGTTTTAACTGCAGCCAGAGTAGCTGCTGAAGTGACCTTCCATGTTTGTTAGGAGAGCAGGACCGTCTGATGAAAACCGCCGCGCAGCGCCGTGAATGTAAATCAACACGCACGCCGCAGAGCGCGAACGGCTGGAGATGCAGAAAGGAAGAAAGATGGATGTAAGGAGGATATTGGACAATGATCCATGAACTGCAATTCTTCACAGTTAAATATATTCTGTGAGTTAGTAATTTTCCCTCATAAGAAATGGGAATGGATGTTATTTTCCATTTTAGAGTAATTGCAGAGCAATCCTTCATGTTTTTGCTTCTTGCGAAGGGGGCAAACTGTGCAGAAGGGTTTTAAAGGCGCTGGAAGTCGCTGTTAAAAATGCTTCGGCATGCAGATTCCTTGTCTTCTTACAGCTAAATGATGGGCACGTGTATGAATGTTTGGAGTGAGCACATGGCTTATGCCAAGGGGCCATCTCCACTTGTCTTCGGTGCCCGTGATGTTTCCACACACTTACCCTGAGGCGTTGGTGACGTTGATTTTGGTGACTTTTACTGCGCTAACGTGGGCTTTCACAGAATGGCAGAACATTGGGGATTGGAAGGGACCTGGAAAGATCAGCCAGTCCAATCCCCCTGCCACAGCAGGATCCCCTAGATCCAGTCACACAGGAACATGGCCAGGTGGGTTTTGAACGTCTCCAGAGAAGGAGACTCCACAACCCCCCTGGGCAGCCCCTTCCAGTGGCTCTGTCACCCTCACTGGGAAGAAAGTCCTTCTCACATTGGTGTGGAACCTCCTGTGCTCCAGCTCACACCCACTGCCCCTTGTCCTTTCTTCTGTGCTGCTCTCCAACAGGTCAGTCCCCACCCTATACCTGGGGTCGCTCTTGCCCAGATGCCAGACTCCCCACTGCCCTTGCTGTGGATCGTTGTGTATTAAACACATATATATTTAATATTTCAGCACTTTCAAGCACTGATGTCGATTTGACTCCAGCAAGTCTCTTAATTTACCCTAATGGATAAATCGACTGGAAAAGCAGCACAAATCCTTGCTTATAGAGCAAGTTTGTCTAGAAGCTAATGAGCTGATGCGCCTGGCGACGGCCGGGGGTTTCAGGACTGCTCAAGCGAGCAGGAGTCTCACAACTGGGTGCCAAGTCAGGAGCTCGCTTCAGACCAGCCCTCTTGAAAACCGTCGCTCTGCGTCGAGCTCCCGAGGAGCGACTCTCAAACCAAGGACTTTCTGAAAAACGAGCGAGGAAAGAGGGAATTTTTACAAGTGTCATTAACAAACGCAGTGGTGATGGCTACTGGAAGTCCAGTTGTGGTCCCCACTGGATTGTAGCCAATGTCTGGTCTTTCTCCACCGGGAGTAAGAGGCTCCTTGTAGCCATAAAGGAGCTTTTCTCTTGCCTGCAGGAGCTCTCTAGCACACACAATGCCTGCTCCTCCTTGCAGCGCGGTGCGAGCTGTTATTAGCGAGACATTAACAGACGATCCCCTATTTGTAATCTTAGCACGAGGCATCACTTATTTACCAGCTCGCCGCTCAGCTTCTCCTTTCCGTGCTCTTCTCCCCGTCCCCCCGCTGTATCTTCTTTCTTCTGGCCACTCTTAGAGCCACAGCATCAGGATGTTCCGCGGTGTTTAATGTTTCAGTGAGGTGGCCACGCTCTGCTTTCACTCGTTAGGGTCCTGTTTCATCCTGATGTGCTGAGAGACGGGATGCTTCTACCTCTGCATCAGACCAAAGGTGCTCATGAGGCGTGGGACCAGCCAAGTGGAGATGGTGTGGAGATGGTGTGTGTGTGTTTCTTCCTCCAACTGTAGCTGGAAGGTCTGGCTCCTTCACACTGGGACTAAGGTAGCCACAGCCCAGTAGAGCCATGCCAGATGAAACTTAAACTGGCATTGCATACACAGGACACACAATGGGCAGGCACCGGATAAAACATTTCTTTTCAGTTGTTATTGATGACCTTTCAGAAGTTGCTCGGGGTTCTGCTTTGGCCTGTCACTTGTGAGCTACAGGGTCATCAATAACGTATGGAAATAAATGTCTTATTGATAGCCTGGCTGCTGCAAGTCCAGTGCATGGTCTGACGTGCAGACACACAGGCACAGCAACACGAGTCTCTGAGAAACCACTTCTCCAATCAGCCTCTGTCCCTTATCTTTGGAAAAATTACGGCTTCTAGACGTTGTGTTTCTCTTTTTCCTTTTATTTTTTCCTTTCTTTTCTTTCTTCCTTTTTCTTTCTCTTCACTTTCCTGCTTTCTTTCTCCTTTATTTTCTTTCTCTCCTCCTTTCTTTTCCTTTTATTACTCTCTCTCCTTTCTTTCTTTCATTCTTTTTCTCTCTTTTCCTTTTTTATTTCTTTCCCTTTACCTTTTTCTCTCTCATTTATTTCTTCTTTCCTCCTTTCTTCTTCCCTCTTTTCTCTTTACTTTTCCTTTTTTACATTTTGCTGTCTCCTTCCTTTCCTTTCTTCCTTTTTCTTTTTCTCTCTGCTTTTACTTTCTTTTACTTTCTTTTCCTTCTTTTTCTCCTCTTTCTTTTCTTCTTTCTCTTTCTTTACGTTTTTTCATTTTCCCTTTTTCTTTATTGTTTTCTCTCTCCTCCCTCCCTCCCTCCCTTCCTTCCTCCCTTCCTTTCTTCCTCCCTCCCTCCCTCTCCTTCCTAATTTCATCTTTCCTTCCTTTCCTTTTCTTTATTTATTTCATGCCTTCCTTCTCTCCTCTCTTCCTTCCTTCCTCCCTCCTTCCTTCCTTTCCTCCTTCCTTCTTTCCTCTCTTTCTTCCTTTCTTTTCTCTCTTTTCTTTTTTCTTTTCTTTTTTCTCTTTCATTTTCTTCTTTCTTTCTCTCTCTCTCTCATTCCCTCTTTCCACCTCTTCCTCTCCCCCTTTTATCTCTCTCTCATCTTCTGTTTCTTCCCGGTGTTTCATACAGATCCCCCCTGATTTATTTATCAGGGCGAGTCTCCAGCGCAGGGCAGCGTCGCTGAGCTGCCTCCCCAGCCCCTCCACACACACGGGCACATTCATAATTGATGAAACGCTCCGTAGTTGGGGCTGGAATAAACTTCAGGTCGGATCTCTGGGAGAGCAAAGCTCGCCGTTCTGCCTGATGAGAAATGAAGACGTGCAGGAACTAAAAAGTGCGGCGCTGAAAGGGAAGAAAACCGAATGTAGGAGGGCATCTGGAACAATTCATTCCCAAGTGAAAGTGCTTTTTCTGAGTTTTTCTCCAGTGCCTTGATCTTCCTAAAACTGCTGTTGGGGCAGGTTAATGACTGACCTTTGAGGGAACCACATACCAGCCTTTGTTCCCGAGCAGTCAGGATCTTGCAGAGGCTTGAAACCTTTGAGGGAGAGAATAGGATTAAACTGCTCTGTGAAGTCCAGCGCAGGTGATGATCAATGGGAGCGGGGCAGCCAGTTTCTCAGGACGTTCTTCTCCCTTCCCCCACCACCTGGAATTTCCTTCTTTTACCCGAAGTTACCTGATGGAGATGATTGACTGTCAATGCTCCGATTAATTTCCCTTAAACACCCACCAAAAGTGCTAAAATCCCAGTAAGATTTTAAAGCTCACGGATCGCTTAGATTTACCCACCGCGTGGAGCGGTTCAAATCAGAAGAGCTGTGAGCCTCACACTAAAATCCTCTCTCCATAATCCCAGCTGGTTTGCCACCCTCCAGTTTCCACAGTGCCCAGCAAACTAGGGACAGATCCTTCAACGCTGTGTGTGTGCTGCTGGACCTCCGAGCAGTCAGTGTTTGCAGGGTGAGTCCTCCCTCCGTGCCAGTTCTAATGCTCAGCTGTACCCCCACGAGTGACACCTTTGGCTCCAACGTCACACTGACCGCAGGGTCTGCTTCCACCTCACCCACAGCCTGACTCTGCACTGCTTGAGTTGACTCACAAATCCATTCTCAGTGCTAGGGCTGAGCTGCTGGTGGGATGCAAGTACTCTCTCCTCATGCTCCCAAGCTCCTTAGTCCACGTCCCATCCTTGCAGGCTGCTTCATCCACCCCAGCCCTGCGTCAAGACGCTGCTGGTCCCCATGTTCCTCCTCTCACATCACTGCCCCCTGCTCCTGGCTCTTGGTGCAATGAGGTTCGGATAAAGGGTCTGCAACCTGACAGGTGACACTTCAGCAGCAGTTTCTGCTGCCTTTGAAGGCTCCTGTGTGATTGCAAGTGGTTGTAAGTGTTACCTAAAGGTCTGAACTCGGCCTCCTTGTCTTCCCTGAGAACTGACAGGCCAAACCAGCTCGTGACAGGAGAAATCAAATAAGCAGAATGAAAACCACTGAAGGTCTCCTACCAGACCAGGCAGCTCACGCCAAGGGAAGTAAAACAAAAACCTCCACAATTCACTGAAATTGCTCTCAAATTGTACTGACAGAGGACCCCAAAGCCACATCTCCTCTTCCTCCTCCACCTGGAGCAGCTCCCATGGATGCAGGCGCCGAGGTCCACAGCTAGAGGTGCTGTGCAATGGAGATGAGATTAAATACAGAGGAGTTTCTGACTGATGGATGGGGATGGGGGGGGACAATGACACTCATTGCAAACCCCCTGCACCCCGCAGCAGTTTGATGTCTTCACTGGGAGAAATTCATGTTTAAACACAACCTGCATCTCCTGCTGGGTCACAGCTACGCTGAGGGGTCTTTGTCCCGAACCCACTGACACGAGTGTTGAAGAGTGAATCTGTGGAAGAAACAACCTACGCGAAGGAATAATCACAGACCATCAGGGACTGGAAGGGACCTCGAAAGATCATCCAGTCCAATCCTCCCGCCGCAGCAGGATCCCCTAGATCCAGTCGCACAGGAACGTGGCCAGGTGGGTTTTAGTTGTCTCCAGAGAAGGAGACTCCACAACCCCGCTGGGCAGCCCCTTCCTTTTCCCATTCTGAGCCCAAGTGAACTCACTCAGGAATGAATCCTCCCGTGAAGAACCGCAGTAAGAAAGTCATGAAGAATTTACTTAGAGGATCCTGCTCCAGCAGCGGGGGTTGGAGTAGGTGCTGTTCGGAAGGTCCCTTCCAACCCCCACTAGCCTGTGACTGTGTGGAGTAAAAGCGTCCATTGCAAATTTGAGAGGCTGTTTTTACCCAAACCGGTCACATTAGGAGGACAATCAGGTTCTCTGCGCGGTGGGAATGTGGGTCGCTCAAAGGCAGTGGGAAACTGGGAGGCTGAATGCAGGGAGTCGGGGAGCCTTGGCAGGGCTGGGAGCCCTCGCTGGAGAGCTCTGAAAAGCTGCTGCAGCAGGAAAAGAACTTTGTTTCCAAAGTGCCTGCGAACGCATTGAGGGCTGGGACGGAGCCGTCGAACAATGCCGAGGGAGCTGGCAAACACCCCGACCCCACGTTTCGCTGGGGCCAAGGGGAGCAAGCAGCCAGACGGAGTGCCCACCACCCTCCCCCAGACCCCTAAATCTCCACCACACCCCCCTCAACAGTGCGCTTGAGCAACGCGCGGCTGTCCGCTCCCCCCCCCTCCAACTCTCACGCGTGGGGCTGCGTGTGTGATCTCCCCCCCTCTTTCTTCCCGTTCCCCCCTCGCCTCTCCCTCCTCCTCCTCCTCCTCGTCCTTCTCGCAGCTGATGGCTTGGCCCGGGCTGCCCAGACCGGCCGGCGCCGGGCCCGTGACATCACCCATTCACGCCGCGGCCCAGCTGGCGCCGACGGGGCGGTCGCCGCGGCAACGCGGACGCCAATCCGCGGGCAATGACTTCCAGCTGCCCGCCCCACTGCCGCCGCGGGAGCGCGCCTGCGCGTACCCGCTGCCTCTTTCCTCGCCCCCCCCCATGAATACCCTCACCCGGAGCTGCTCCGTGTGAGCTGCTGCGGTGATAACCCGTGTCCGGGGTTTTGCTCGTGTCGGGGGTGAAGTCTCGACGTGCTGGTGGGATGGTGGTGCTGGTGCGATGCTGGTGCGTGGTGCTCGTGCTTTGGTGGTGCCGGTGGGATGCTTGTGCGTGGTGCTGGTGCTATGGTGGTGCTGGTGGGATGCTGGTGCGATGCTGGTGCGTGTTGGTCGTGCTGTTGGTGGGATGCTGGTGCGTAGTGTTGCAGCGAGAAAGGGGTAGTTTGAGCTGGGAAATGCTGCCTTGGGAGGCAGGGATGATGCTGGTTTGCAGCGGGATGCTGGCCGTACCTGGGTTTTGTGAGGTTTAAGGTCAACCTCAGGAGCTCTCCTGCCTGCTCTGCGCGCCTTGGGGTGTCTCCTGCTGCAACACTGGCTGGTTAAAGGACTTTCTACCTGCAGGTGGCTGCTCTTGTATTTAATAAATAACTTGGGGACCCTTTGGCATAAATACCTCTGGTCTGTGGTGTTGGTGGCGTCTGTCAGAATTGAGTTCCCTGCTTTCACTGGGTGTTACATCAACAAAAAAATCATCTCACTTGCCCTAAAAATCCATCAGCTGATAATTATAACTGGCACCTCTTAATTCCTGTGTTCTGAGAGAATAACTTCCAAAGTCACCTTTTTGACACGATGTGGGGTCATGCTCATGAATGCAGATCCTGCTGATCTCTACCACCTTCTCCCTCTTTGCTGGGTTGGTTTATTTGGGGTTCTTTTGGTGTTCTGTGCTGGAGAAAACATGTTTCTTTAATTTCTTCCATGTGGAATCCATCCCCACTGACCATTCTGGTGCTGTTGTCTGTAGTGGTTTGATACCCTTTTTGAGTTGGTGGAAGCAGGATGGAAGGAGCATGTGAGACTGCTGAGTACTTTTGGCCACTGGTTTTTTTTAGCTGCCTTTTTGTCCCAGTAGTGGAGGCAAAAATCAGGCACTGGATGTTTAACAGGCTGCTCAGCGCAGTGGTGGACTCTCCATCCCTTCAGAGCTTAAACATATGTGTAGATGTGCTAAGGAACGTGGGTCACTGGTGACCTGGCAGTGCTCGGTCACTGTTCAGACTGATGATCTCAAAGATCTTGTCCAACTGAGGTGATGGTGTGGTTCAGTGAAGGCTTAGACACTGTAGGCTTCCTGAGTTCATCTGCGGCACTTAGAACCCTCAGTGTCTTTGTGAGACCAAGGGCTGATGTCAGACTTTGCAAACATCCCTTTTATTGATGTTTCTATATTTAGTACCCGTAACGAAGACATTTGAGGTCTTGTGTTGTCAGAAATGGAAGCACCAGGAACCAAGTAAAATGAACTTGCAGAATAACTTTACAGTAATTAAAGGGGGGTTATAAGAAACATGAGGAGAATCTTTTTAGCAGGACCTATTGTGGCAGGACACGGGGTGATGGTTTTAAACTAAAGAGGAAGGAGTTAGACTTGACAGAAAGGAGACATTTTTACAGTGAAAGAGGTGAAACACTGGCTCCAGTTGCCCAGAGAGGTGGTGGAAGCCCCCGTCTCTGGAATGATTCAACATCAGGCTGGATGGACCTCTGAGCATAGAATCACAGAGCATTAGGGATTGGAAGGGACCTCAAAAGATCATCCAGTCTAATCCCTCTGCCACAGCAGGATCCCCTAGATCCAGTCATTAGGGGTTGGAAGGGACCTCAAAAGATCATCCAGTCCAATCCCTCTGCCACAGCAGGATGCCCTAGACCAAGTCCAGGTGGGTTTTAAATGTCTCCAGAGAAGGAGACTCCACAACCCACCCCGGGAAGCCCCCTCCAGTGCCCCGTCACCCTCACTGGGAAGAAGTTATAGAATCACAGAATCAATCAGCATAATGATGCTGAAGATGTCCCTGCTCACTGCAAGGGGTTGGACCAAATCACCTTCCAAACCATTCTCTAAGATCTTGTGGGTTTTGAAGGCCATCTTGTAGGTTGTTGAGGATTATTTTAGTAATGATTTTTTTTTATGGGGGGGGGGGTGTGATTGAGAAATTTCTTTGGTCTGATATCGCTGATGTTTGGCCTCGTGTGACTTCCTAAAGTCCTGCAGGGGCAGGACACTACAAAAGAGTCTGAAGTGAGAGATGTGCCTGAGTTTCAGGTTCTGCTCAGTGGCACCCAATGATAGGACAAGGGGCGGTGGGTGTGACCTGGAACATAGGAGGTTCCACATCAATATGAGAAAGAGCTTCTTCCCAGTGAATGAGTGTGACAGAGCACTGGATGGAGCTGCTCAGGGGGGTCGTGGAGCCTCCTTCTCTGGAGGCATTTAAAAACCACAGGACATGTTCCTGTGTGACTTGATTTAGGGGATCCTGCTGTGGCAGGGGGATTGGACTGGCTGATCTTTCGAGGTCCCTTTCAGTCCCTAATGTTCTGTGATTCCTGTGCATCCCTCCAGCAGGTAGCTCCCAGCTCTGCCTTTGGAGGATGAACCGTCACTACCTGTTGCCTCGCAGCTGGTTGACTCACAGTTCCTACATGAAACCGTCTGTAAATATTAGCCTGTGCAATTTGTAGTGATGTTAAACAAAGTGATGAGAATCCTACTTAAGAAAAAAAATTGATAGCTTTCCATATGCTTCCAAAAAGCTTAGCGCTGACACCAGTTAGCGCAGCGCAGGAACAGCACAGTTCTGCCTCAATTTATCCACAAAAATGAAGTCTTAGTGAAACATTAATTTTCCAGAATTACTGAGTGTTTTAATGCGATTGTAATTGCCCCTTTGTGCTTTTAATTTATTAACATTGTTATAACAAATTATAACTCACTGTCACCAAGTGCTTTGGATGGGAAAGACCCAGCCTGGTGCACTGGCATCTTGATATAAGGGTGGTCTCCGTGTAGCTCTAGTGTCTCCAGTCTGGTTTACCTGGAGGACCTTACACTGGTTTTGATGTCTTATCGGTGTCATGATGCTTTTATAGAATTATAGAGTCCTGCAGATTGGAAAAGACCCTTGGGATCATTGAGTCCAACCATCAAGCCTGCATGGAGTCCTCCACGTTCACCCCTAAAGCAGATCCTTCAACACTACATTTAAACACATCTAGGGATGGGGACAGAACCACCACCCTGGGCAGCTCATTCCAGTGCCTGGCCACCATGAAGAATTTTTTCCTGATGCCCAATCTAAACCTACCCTGTTGGAGCTTGAAGCCTCTGGTTCTATTGCTAATGACCTGTGAGAAGAGACCAGCATCAACATCTCTACAATGTCCTTTCAGATAGTTGTAGAGAGCAGTGAGGTCTCTTCTGTCTCAGGCTCAGTCTTTTACGCTGTCACATCTTCCCTTCCTGTACTTTAAGGAGCTGCATCAAGAGAGCTGGATTTCTAGCTGAAGATGTTCCTGCTCACTGCAGGGAAGTTGGGCTAGATGACCCTTGAGGGCCCCTCTGTCATCTTCCATGTTGTTTGTACAAACAAGGTGCAGCACATTGGTCTAAGTGTTGCTGAAGAGAGTTCCCAGTGGAATCTGAGGTGAGCGAAAGAGTTTGTTGCAGCCATGTTCATGGATGGATTCATCAGGAGCCAGTGTGAGTCAGGAACATCCAGCACAAAGAGCCTGGATGCTCCTCAGCTCTCTCTTGCCCTGTAGAACTGAAGTGTTAAGTCTTGTTGAACAAGATCTGTGGTTCTCCTGTAACAATAGGAGGATCATTTTAAGCTGGAGAAGGGTAGATTTAGATCAGACATCAGGAAGAGGCTCTTTAATCTGAGGGTGGTGGATCCCTGGAACAGGCTGCCTGGAGAGGTGGTAGAGGCCCCATCCCTGGAGCCATTCAAGGTCAGGATGGGTAGGACTAGGGGTGATCTGGTCTGGTGAGTGATGGCCCTGCATGTTGTAAGGGGGTTGGACTAGATGGCCTTTGGAGGTTCCTTCCAACCCCATGGGTATTTCTACACTGTGTTCCTGCCATCAGGAATGTTGGGGAACCCAGCACAACCAGGGTCCATGCAGAGGCCTGGCCCTAGACAAGTGTGGCTGGTGCAGGACAGGAGGTGCTGATGGAGTCTGCATCTGCTCCACAGCACACAGTGAGGACCTCAGCTACAGTCCTGGATCCAGGCTGGATTTACGCCATGCCCAACCAAGGGCTCTGTCTGAGTTCAGTCTGGAGTTAATAGCACCGGCTCCATCCCACATCCTCCCAGGTCCATCTGGACATTGCCTAGCTCTCCTGGGAGCACAGCACAGGGGTAACTGGGCAAGCTCTAGGAGATGGATTCATGTGCTGTGCTGCATGAAAGCACTTATGTGGCTGTGAGTCTGCAGTGCTCTGGGATGCAGCCTGTGCTAATGAGTTCCATCAGACTTGGACTGGATCTGCATGGAGCTCACCCTGGTGCCTCTGTTGCTTTGGCATGCTTGATGTGCAGCTCATCACCTGAGGCACATCTGCAGATGGATTTTCTCTGCTAAAAATATGACTGGAAGCATTAGAAGGAAATTTTAGAGAGAGAGAGAGAGAGACTCAGTGGCACAAGGTGCTGGTGTTTCAGAGTATCTCCGTACCCTGACACTTTGCTGTGAGTTTTTCTTACGGACAGGAGAGCAAACCCACGGGAACATGTGATTTACTGTAGGAAAACCTGACTGGAGCACTAAACTTAACCATGCTTGTGTGTTCAGTGGTTTTAATAGATATTTGTGTCCTCCCCCACTGTACATTACAGTTCTCATCTAGCAAAGCCTTTGAATTATCTTCTTTAGCACTTTACTGGATCAGGGCCATTGTCAGTACTTCCAAAAGTCAAGCCTAAAACATTCTCTGCAGCTTTTGGCTGGAGATAGTCCAGCATTAGTCTAGTCCAGCGTTAGTCCTTACCCTTAATGATCTTCTCTGGACCCTCCTGTAGGAGCTGGAATGGCAAATGTCACATGTGCAGCCTTGGCAGTTCAGTTTGGAACTTGGAGGACTTCTCTTGGTCAAGCAGTGTGGGCCAAACGCCTAGGAGATATGGTCAAAGCTTGTCCTGCTTCTCCACGTGAAATGCAAGCAAATCATTCATAGAATCAGTAGGGATTGGAATGGACCTCAAAAGATCATCCAGCCCAATCCCCCTGCCACAGCAGGACCCCCTAGATCCAGTCATTAGGGATTGGAAGGGACCTCAAGAGATCATCCAGCCCAATCCCCCTGACACAGCAGGATCCCCTAGACCAAGTCACACAGTCAGTTCAAAGGGACCTTCATCCAAAACAGGACTGGCTGTTTGTTGTGATGGTGGCAAAGACCTGATAAAGAAATACAGGAAGGATCATCTTTGGTTGCTTGTACAGGATGTGCTTGGTCTGAGAAGAGTGTAAAAACAAACCAGATCATTATGCTGAAAGCTTTTCTTGTGCTAGAAGCTGTGTTTATTGATTTGTAAACAGCCTTTGAGCCACTTTCTTGGTCTGTGCTGCAAAACACTCACCTGACAGTGACAGCTGCCTGGGTTCAGCTCAGACATTTCTGTTTACTCTTTGGAGTTTGTTATTGGGATCTCTTGCTACTGATGACTGGGAAGTGTTTGAACATGCTGCTGCCTTCTGAATCAATTGTTCCTTCTCCTTTTTACTTGGAGACCAAGAGGTTCTGGCTGTCAGTATGTGGAGAGTTGGTTTTTGTGGGGTTATCATGAGGTTTCTGTGCCCCTTCAAGAAGGTCAAAGACCAAAGGATGTATTTGCAGGCAACCTGTGCTGTGAGCTGTGTGGAGGAAGGAGCTCCAGTGGAGTGTTTGTGGAGAAGACACGTCTTTCCGCAAGGTGCACGAGTTGAGGTCTTGGCTGTGCTTTGTTCCCAGCAGCAGGTCTACTGACAGACCAAGGAACCTGTACTGGCTTCTTCTCTAGCACAGTGGGGACTAAGTCTCTGAGACCTGTGTCACCTGTAGGGTGGCACAGGGACTTCACAGGAGACAACATTTGGTTTCACCTAAGAGAGTGGTGAAACCTACACAGAGTGATGGGTGCAGCAGCTGATGGCAGGATCTCTGTGTAATTCCGGGGCAGGGGCTAACTCAGGTACACAGATGGGCATCTTGAAGGACCATGAGGGACTGTGGCCGCTGCAGCAGAGCCCAGCTAGTAGCACAGAATCATTCAGGTTGGAAAAGACCTTCAAGATCATCCAGTCCAACCCTTAACCCAACTATCCCAACCTACCCTAAACCCTGTCCCTGAGCTCCACGACTGTGAAACACATCAAGGGATGGTGAGTCAACCCCAACCCTGGGCAGCCTGGTGCAAGGTCCAAGGACCCTTTCCATGAGGAAGTGTCTCCTAATATCCAACATAAACCTCCCCTGGTGCAACCTGAGGAAATTTCCTCTTGTTCTGTCACTACTTTTAACAGCCTGGTGCCCTCAGTTTGGTTATCGAGACCCCCCAAGATCTTCCCAACCCATCCGGGCCCTCAAGGGGCGGCCAGGCCCAGGCCCTCAAGGGGCGGCCAGGCCCAGGCCCTCAAGGGGCGGCCAGGCCCAGGCCCGTATGTGGCTCTCTCGTAAGTAGGGTCCTGTGTTAAGACAGTCATAGCTCCTTCTGCCCATAAATATGTGAAGGGTGGGTGTCAGGAGGATGGAGCCAGTGATAGGACAGGGGGCAGTGGGTGTGAGCTGGAACACAGGAGGTTCCACATCAATATGAGAAGGAACTTCTCCCCTGTGAGGGTGACAGAGCACTGGAAGGGGCTGCCCAAGGGGGTTGTGGAGTCTCCTTCTCTGGAGACATTCAAATCCCACCTGGACATGTTCCTGTGCAACTGGATCAAGGGGACCCTTCTCCAGCAGGTGGATTGGACTGGATGGTCTTTCAAGGTCCCTTCCAATCCCTAATGTCCTGTGATTCTGTGACGGGACCAGTAAGTGCTGGGACCATCAGCAGTGGTGCTCTTGTGAGAGGAGGCAGAATAGATGAATTTTTCCCAGTCCATCTATATTTTATTCAGTAGGTTTGGGTTTGTATGTGTTTTGGAATAAACATTTCTGTTCCCCCTTCAGGAGACAGAAGATCCTTTCCTTGAAGCCCTCAGGGACCGAGCAGCTCACACCAACATCCCTGTAGCTGTTTGGCCAACCCATGTCACACTGGGTTTTTTTTCCCTAGAAACCACCATTTCCAGTGCAGATTTGCAAATATTAAAGTGAAGACTCTGCAGCTGGTTATTTTAATGAGTGACAAATACTGGGCTAGACTTCATGTCTTTTCTCATGCACTCTTCTCCCCCCGTTTCTCTTTTTCCTGTGGGAGACACACTCACAAGGGAGGTTAGGGCAGATGGATTAAGATTAATTGAGCAAGTAGGTCAACCTCAAAGTGCTTAATTTTAAACAAGTCAGCTTGTAAGATCTGAACCTCTGTGTGGACCTTGCTTTGGACTTTCATGGACGTTTTTCACTGCCCTAAGTTTTATTTTTCCAGCTATTAGACTTGATGATCTCAGAGGTCTTTTCCAGCCTCAAGAATTCTGCGATTTAATGTTTCGGAGAAGTTTGATTATATAGAAAATTATTCTTCTCTGTCTTCTTTTCAGATGTGGTGGCTGTGATTCAAGATTGACAGCAGTTGAGATGATACTGAGGGTCATCTGATTGGAACTATAACTCTCAGGAAAAGGTAAGACCACAAGCATGGTGTGTTCCAAAGGCATCTCAACCTTTATTCTAGCTTCTGCACAGACTATTCCAAGCTGGTTTGTTCTTAAACCTGCACAAATCGAGAGGCTGGGTGAAGAGCAGATTGAGAGCAGCCCTATGGAGAAGGACTGGGAGGTACTGGTGGATGAAAAACTGAATATGAACCAGCAGTGTGCACTCACAGCACAGAAAGCCAACAGTACCTTGAGCTGCCTCAAGAGAAGTGAAGCCAGCAGGTTGAGGGAGGGGATTCTGCATCTCAGTGGTGCACTGCTGAGACTACAGTCCTGTGTGGATGGCACTCTGAGTGACCTGGTGTAGAGAAAGGTGGAGCTAGATGGAGGTGGTGGGGCTAGATGGAGGAGTGGAGATTGGAACTAGATGATCTTTAAGGTTGTTTCCAATCGTAATCCTACAATAATTATAAATCAGTAATCTTTAATGACTACTTTTTTGAAATCTAAGGTTTGTGGGGGAAAACAGCTGCTCTTAAGTACTTACAGAAAGTCGTTCAGAAATTAGATCTACTCATAAGATGATATTTAAAGATTAATTGGCCATGAGCTCTTGGTGCAAGTTCAGTGGAAAACAGAGGGTCTGTAAGTTGCAGTCAATTAGGCTCAATTTTAAAAATAGCTCATGGGCTTGTCGTGGTCAGCTAGAGCTTGTGTAGTTGTGACCCATGGTCATTGTTCAATGTAGTGCTGTAGAATCTGTCCTAGTAGCTGGACACCCGTTGTCTTCAGCAGTGGGGGGACTGGTGAAGGTATCAGAAGGAAAGGCTGCATTTAGTACTCTATCTGCATTCTTTAAGATGACAGAACCTACACTGAGGTAGAATAACCTAGGTAGAGTGAGTGCAGAAGATGTGTGTTTATAGCACAGAGAAGTGCAGTCACATACTGAAAGTATTTATCAGGTATCTTTGATCCTTTCCAGCACTGGCTGGCTGCTGGCTGCTGGTCCAACAAGACCAAGTCACTTGATATAAATTCTTAACTTGCACTAACTAGTCAGATATCTGCTAAGTAAGTGATGCTCATAATTATTCACAGACTCTTCATTTGGGTTTCACAGAACATTAGGGATTGGAAGGGACCTTGAAAGATCATCCAGTCCAACCCCCCTGCCACAGCAGGATCACCTAGACCAAGTCACACAGCAACATGCCCTGGCAGGTTTTAAACATCTCCAGAGAAGGAGACTCCACAACCCCCCTGGGCAGCCCCATCCAGTGCCCTGTCAAACCCAACCCACAGAGAACCACTGCAAACCCTGACATGAAGTAGTGTGGCTCCTGCAATGAAGCCACACATTTCATGTCTAATGTTACAGCCATTTTCAGTCCAGCAACAGGATTAGGACTGATTTACAATTTCCCAGTATTTACAGCATTTCATAGTGCTCCTTTTGTCTCCCTACAGATCAAAGGAAAAGACCATTAAAACTGCAAATGATTAGGCTGCCCATCAGAGACCTCATTCGCAGGGTCACTCACAGATCAAACTTACACAAACACAAGTTGTGGGAAAAGAAGACAAATAGGGAAGAAGGATGAGAAATAAGATGGGGATAGGAGACAAGAGAGGGAACTGCTTTACTTCATGATCTTTAGCTCAGAGAAAAGGAGACGGAGGGGTGACCTCATTAATGTTTATAAATATGGAATGGGTGGGTGTCAGGAGGATGGAGCCAGGCTCTTTTCAATGTCATCTAGTGATAGGACGAGGGGCAACGGGTGTGAGCTGGAATATAGGAGGTTCCACATCAACATGAGAAGGACCTTCTTCCCAGTGAGGGTGACAGATCCCTGGCAGGGGCTGCCCAGGGAAGTTGTGGAGTCTCCTTCTCTGGAGATGTTCAAAACCCACCTGGACATGTTCCTGTGTAACTTGATCTAGGTGATCCTGCTGTGGCAGGGGGATTGGATTGGATGATCTTTTGAGGTGCCTTCCAATCCCTAATGATTCTATGAGGACTGGATCTAGGGGATCCTGCTCTGGCAGGGGGATTGAACTGGATGATCTTTCGAGGTGCCTTCCAGTCCCTGATTCTGTTGACTGTACTGCCTTAGCACACACTACAGAAGATAACCCCAAATCTTATGATGCTCTTGCATACCCCTCTATTCTATTCTGCTAGGATAGAGCATTTTTCTTTTAAATCTTTTTGTGTAAGACTGTAAATTCAGGAGAAGGATTTGTATACTAAATACCAGATTTAAATACTTAGAACCACACATAATACCTTCAGTAATGCTCGGATCAAGCTAGTGACAGGCTGCAGGATCCTTACTTGGTGCAGGTCTTAATTGTCTCAGCATGCTAATTGGTATCAGCAATATGAGAAATACCCACCAGCCTGAAATCAGCAATGATTTGTCACTGAGAGCATCATCTCAGTGTGTTTGTGGTGATAATAAGTCGTCTCCGTGCGCGGGGATAGATGATGCTACAGCTTCTGATTTGTGTACAGCTGTACGGCTGGATTTGGGCTCCGGGTTGTTTTGCATCTCTCACTCCAGGGAATTGTCACTTGTGTGGATGCATCTACGGAAGGGAAGCAGTGAGGTGCTCAACAGCTCTGAGGATAGAGCCTGCAATGAGTCACCCTGGGATTGACTATTTCTTATATTAACTTGTCAAAACACTGGGTTGTAAGACAAAGCTCGCAGGAACACTCACTGCGTGTGGAGTGTGCTTCCCTTTTACTAATCCTCCAAGAAGTGGAAGGGAAAAAAATGGACACAGTCATCATCCTTTTTTTGCTTCCAATCAGAAAATGTAGTGTTTTGTTCAAACATTCTAATAGGACAATTATTCTTTTATCCTAAAATATGATTTTCAAGTGAATTAATTGCTTGTGACAGGTACTTCTTCAACCATCGTGGTGAATTCAATCCTGTTTTTCTTTTTTTACCAAATCATGTGAGAGTGTCAGTCAAACACTTCTTTATCTGGGATCTTTAGGCATCACAGCTTTCTTCTGGAGTGGCCAATCCTAAAAGGAAAGTAGTAATTCTAGAGCCCTTGTGTGCTGAGGTCAGGTATTGTTTGCTAGGGTGATTGATGCTTCTTTGCTTTGAGCTAAGCTGCTGGCTTGTTTCACAGAATCACAGAGCACTAGGGATTGGAAGGGACCTCGAAAGACCATCCAGTCCAATCCCCCTGCCACAGCAGGATCCCCTAGATCCAGTCACACAGGAACATGTCCAGGTGGGTTTGAAATGTCTCCAGAGAAGGAGACTCCACAACCCCCCTGGGCAGCCCCATCCAGTGCTCTGTCTCACTCACCATGAAGAAGTTCCTTCTCATATTGATGTGGAACCTCCTATGTTCCAGCTCACACCCATTGCCCCTTGTCCTATCATTAGATGACATTGAGAAGAGCCTGGCTCCATCCTCCTGACACCCACCCTTCATGTGTTTATAAACACTAATGGAGTCACCCCTCCATCTCGGTTTCACCCAGCTGCCTCAGCCTTTTCTCCTCAGGGAGGTGTTCTACTCCCTTAATCATCTTCATGGCTCTGCACTGGAATCTCTCTAGCAATTCTGTGTCCTTCTTGCCCTGAGGGGCCCAGACCTGGACACAATATTCCAGATGCTTTGAGCTAAGCTGCTGGCTCGTTTCTTGTCCTTGAAGAGCGTGAAGGTAAGAACTTGCGACCTGGATTAGATCTCGAAGCAGTGATCTTGGAGGACCAACACTGAGATGCTGTTCTGCTGGGGCTGGTTTATTTTACTGCAATTGGAATTTAAAAATAACAAATAAACAGCGTTCTCCAGCTCTTTTGCTCCTGTGCCTGTCATTAGGAGAGTACAAAGGTTTAGTGCAATCCTTTCTAATAACAGGAATAGAAAAAGGGAAAGAAATAGCTGCACTCTCATTAGAAACAAAAATCAATTATTACTTTTAAAAAGTACCTGCTTTCAATTAAGCAGGAAATTATCTAACCGGTTACTTAATTTGCTCTGGCTGGCAGTCTCTCAACTGCTTTATGCTGAGTGGAGCATGAAATTAAATATGTAACAACTATCCTAATGGTTATGTTTTTAGAAAACCAGCATTTAGAAATGGTATTTTGCATAGTATCAAAAGAAATAATGACATAAAAATAAATTACTGCTGCTTCAATGCATTTGATATTTAAAAGGCAGAAATTACTTCCTTTTTGATTCTCTTATTCCGATTAATAACAAAACAATCTTCAGTTTGACTGATGCAGATCTCTGCCTAGGAATTGGATTGTTCCTTTGGGTGGTTGTTTCCCTTCCCCCCTCCCTGCTTTCAGGCTGCCTGTGGTGGGTGAAAGTGCTGGTGTTTATGTCTTGCTGCTTCAAGTGTTAAAACTGACCCCACGAGCATCTCTGCTGTGTCCAGTGTGTCTTTAGGCACAATTGTTTTAGGAGTCTTCAAGAGATCTGGAAGGTTTCTGTTTGATGCTGTTTGCTGTCTGTAGTGGGTGGAGGTGCTGGTGTTAATGCCTTGCTGTTTCCAGCCTTAAACCCACCCCACGAGCACCTCTCTTGTGTCCAGCTCGTCCTTTGGTGCAGTTATTTCAGGAGTCTCTGGAAGGTTTCCTTTCGATGCCGTTTGCTGGGTGTTTCTCCGGGCACACTCTGTGTGTCCCAGCTGGAAGCCATGCTGTACGTTCTGCTTAAGAGAGGTTTTCAGAGCCAGCTGCAGCAAGTCATTACCTGCTTTCATCCCACAGGAGTTTGCTACTGGCTCGCATGCACGCCTGTGAACAACAATGCAGAACGCTTCTGAGCGTGCTTCAGGAGAGAGGTCAAGCTGGTGGTCCAAGATGTTCGGGAAGTGCTTGTATCATGTAGTTCTATGTGCATCAGCATCACCCCACCACCCCTCTCCCTGCCTCCCAAACAATTCCCAGACTCACAGAACACCAGGGGTTGGAAGGGACCTGGAAAGATCACCCAGTCCAGTCCCTCTGCCACAGCACAAGCAGTTACAATGATCCAGAGATCTGCAGTTTGTAGACCTGGCTGTGCTGCCATCCAGGAAAATATATTTCGCTTTGGATCGAGCACCTTTGATGTGATTAACTTGGTGACAGGAATCCATAGAACTCACTCTTTATCACTGGATGGACTTCACTGTATTTATCACTTTCACTTTTACTTGGTATAAATTATTTCTCTATTGTGAAACCTGTGAGCTGGGTTAGGATGAATCTTTTCTAAATCCCTGAGTATATCAAAGAGCTCTGTGGATCACATCCAGTTTTCTTTTCTGAACAACAGTCTATAAAAGACTTTCTAATGCCAGAAGTATGGTTTGAGACTCAATCATTCATCACATTCCTCAGACCCAAATATGGACTTATTCAGTTCTTCGGGTGCCTTCCAAAGAAAATAAAGCATCATTTTATGGAGTCTTTGTAGAGAGCAGAAATGTGTTCGTTAACCTTCTGAATTTGAGCCACCAGAGCAGTAAAAGTGCTGGCCTTGGCTTTGAGTCTTGACTCAAACACTTGCTGTCTGCCACAACTTTGGAAAACGCTTTGAAATTGGGTAGAAAGGGCTGGTTCTTGCCCAAAGTCCGGCAGAAGTAGCGGCTGGGCTGTCTGCATCTCACCAAAACGACTCGGTACTGTTGGCTGTTCGTCTGTTGGGACATTTCCACATTAATATGAGAAGGAGCTTCTTCACAACGAGGGAGATGGAGCACTGGAAGGGGCTGCCCAAGGAAGGGTTGCAGAGTCTCCTTCTCCAGAGACATTTAGAACTCCCCTGGCCATGTTCCTGTGTGACTGGATCTAGGGGATTCTGCTGTGGCTGGGGAATTGGACTGGATGATCTTCTGGGTCTCTTCCAATCCCTAGTGCTCTGTGATTATCTTTTGTTCTTGAATGATAAGTAACTAAAATAATAACAATAAGCTCCAATCAAATCGACTCAGAACCAAAAGAGAATGTCACTTGAGTTTAGACCGCGCCATCATTTACTTTTCATGTACGTTCTGACCTCTCTGGTGTGTCGTTCAGAAGCTGCCTCTCAGCCCCCATCAGTAGAAGGTGATTTTATGACCCTGTGCCCGACACTTCATTTGAGAAAGTGGCAAAAAGAAACCAGCTCGAGGGAACGAGCCCAGACGTTCACAGACTCACATAACATTAGGATTGGAAGGGACCCTGAAAGATCATCCAGTCTAATCCCCCTGCCAGAGCAGGACCACCTAGACCAACACAGGAACATGTCCAGGTGGGCTTTAAATGTCTCTGGAGAAGGAGACTCCACAACCCCCCTAGGCAGCCTATTCCAGTGCCCCATTGCCCTCATTGTAGTTAAAGCGGCATCTCTATATGTCACCCTGATTTTGCTCAAACTTCTTTCAGTCAGAGGCACGAGGAACAGTCACTTTTCCTTCTTCGTGCCTTTGGCATCAATTTTCCTTCCCCCGTAGCCTGCGATCGGAGCCGCTGAGCTGCAACCTCCCTCTTGGTGATGGCTTCCACCGGAGCTGCTGGTGTCCTGTCAGCGGCTCAGCCAGACAGAACCCCCGGCGCCATCTTCATTAGGGTAAAAGCTAATATAAACAAATCAAGGCATTTGTGAGATAGCAGAGGGGGAGAGAGAGCATTACAAAGTGCTGGTGGGGGGGGGTGAAGTCCATTGCTATGCCTTCAGTTTCAAAAATAGATATCGCTGTTGTATGGATCTCAAACCCACTTTTATTTACATCAAATATTTATACACCGAGTGAGACAATTTCACAACTTTTAAGATGTATTTTCCTGTTAGATTAATCTTTTCATATGCTAACCGCATTGCAAGTAAACATTTTCATAGTCTCCGCTACATGAATGTGGCTAAAAGCTTCCTTGTTATTTTATAGTTACAGCATTTCAGATGGAGCCCTCTTTTTTTTCCCCCCTTTGACGTGGTTAGGCAGCCTGCCAGTTTCACCACTAAATTATAGCGGGGGAAAAACACTCAGTAGAATTTGATTAGATTTCTTCCTTCTCCCCATGAGTAAGGCGAAGCAAATTTATGTGCAAAATGCAAGCTGGGTTCTAAAGGATGGAATATAGATCCGTATTTGTGGTGTTAAAAAATGCATGTGAGTTTTGTAGCTGGGAATACATCTTGTTTATGGTGCTGCTTTATGCTGCGGTGCTATTTTGCTCTGTTTTGTCACTGTCAGACTCTGGAGTGATAGAAGAGGGTGAGACGGTACCAGAGATAAGGTTTGTGTTTCAGAGAATTAGTGATGAATATGTCTTAATCTCTTCTATGAATAAGCAGCTCATTAACTAAGTGCCTATTAAGGCTGGATTCATCCCAAACACTTGTGAGCATCTACCTAAAGGATCTAATTTAGAATTAAATCTGAATTACCTACGGGCTGTACTTGTGAGGGGAAAGGCTGCATCTCATCGACCTCTGAGTATATAGTGTGGCACGTGGCCAAGCCATAAGATTGATTTGTCCAAATTAGGGATCTTGCTGGAGCACAGTGTGGTGCCTCTCTGGCCAAGGTCAAGTTTCCTTGCAGCAGTTTTCCTTTCCAGCCTCTGAAACTGGGAGTTAGGAACCATTCCTAAGTATCACAGAACATTAGGGATTGGAAGTGACCTGGAAAGATCATCTAGTCCAGTCCCCCACCACAGCAGGAAAACGGATATTATCCCAAGATCTTCATTGCACTGAACTGCCCCCACGTCTGTCTTTTCCCATGAACTACCAGCAGACTTATCTTCTAGACCTTGTTCACTCCCAGCTGCTACTTGAATTCCTAGGTTGCCTGGTTTGTGAATTATGAATGATAAGTGACCAAAACCCCCTTGAGAGGTATTTGGAAGACAATCTGCCATCATTGCTGATCACCAGGTTGATATCTGTCCACATAAACTGTGTGCATGACATGAGAACAAACTTGTTTATATTAGAGTTGTTGCTCAGAAGCACTTTTCTTAATATATTTATATCCTCTAAGGACAGAATCACAGAACATTGGGGATTGGAAGGGACCTCAAAAGATCATCCAGTCCATTCCCCCGACACAGCAGGATCACCTAGATCCAGTCACACAGGAACACATCCAGGTGGGTTTTAAAGGTCTCCAGAGACAGAGACTCCACAACTCCTCTGGGCAGCTCATTCCAGGGCTCTGTAACCCTCACTGTGACGAAGTTCCTTCTCATCTTGATGTGGAACCTCCTCTGTTCCAGCACACCTACTGCCCCTCGTCCTATCACTAGATGACACAGAGCAGAGCCTGGCTCCATCCTCCTGACATCCACCTCTCACATATTTATCAACATTAATGAGGTCACCCCTCAGTCTCCTTTTCTCCAAGCGCAAGAGCCCCAGCTCCCTCAGTCCCTCCTCATGAGGGAGATGCTCCCCTCCCTTCATCATCTTTGTGGCTCTGTGCTGGACTCTCTCAAGCAGTCCTTCTCAAATTGGAGAGACCATTGTGAACAGCTATTCAATAACATCACCCAAGCTCTTTTAGTCACCACTCTCTGCAGAAGAAGCAGCCCGTTCCAACGATCCGTAGAGTTGCAGTAGGTATTTTACAAAAGACGTGGTGCAAAAGCTAAGCTGGATATAGCTGCTTATTTAATCCCCATTCTAAGACTCAAACATAATAGCTGGGTGGGAGCCTCTTATATTCTGTAAATCCTTTACAGGAACAGAAGGGTTCAAAATCTGACATTGTAAGTCCAGCACATTTTACAAGTGATCCTTCAAACCAAACACTTGTTGCTGCTTGCAACCTGTGCTGTGAGTTTGAGAGTGAACTGAAACACTTCAAGTCATCCTTCCATCTCCTGCTGCCAAGCAAAGGAATTAAATGAGTAACGTTAATGAATATAATGATTTAATTGTCTGCTATATATAGCTATGACATTAAACAAATCTTTAAATTCTTATGTGTGGGAATGTACCTAATAATTAACAAAATTTAGTAAATGTGACTGTGATGTATATGATTCAATTAATTAGGGGGGAAAAACGTTCTGTAAAACATGAGCAGTTGATGTAAAGATGTTTCATCAGGATTAGCTTGGCTGTCGGGTTAGAAGAAACTAGTGTAGGAGGAAGAGAGGTCCCACTGTCTTTTTTATTTATTTAAATAAATCACATTAAAATCCTTGAGATTTTCACATTGGAAAAGATGGTAAACTTTGTTTTAGAAAGTGTTGCTGTGGCTTAACCCCAGCTATCGGTCTGCCCTTCACTCTCCCCTGGTAGGATGGGGGAGAGGATCAGTGAGAAAAGTCATGGGTGGAGGTAAATTTGATAGGTAAAGCAAAGGCTGCAAGCCAAGCAAAGCAAAAGAAGGAATTCATTTGCTGCTTCCTGTCGTAGGCAGTGTTCAGCCACCTCCAGGACAGCCGAGGTCCATTGCACAGAAGGGTGACTTACAGAATCACAGAACATTAGGGACTGGAAGGGACCTCGAAGGATCCTCTAGTCCAATCCCTCTGCCACAGCAGGATCCCCTAGACCCAGTCGCACAGGAACATGTCCAGGAGGGTTTTAAACCTTTCCAGAGAAGGAGACTCCACAACCCACCCTGGGCAGCCCCTTCCAGTGACTTAGGAAGACAAATGCCATCACTCCAGATATCTCCCCTTCCTTTTTCCTCCAGCTTTATATACTCAGCATGGTGTCCTATGGTCTAGGACATCCCGCCAGCTGGGATCAACTGTCCCCGCTGTGTCCCTTCCCAACTCCTCGTGCATCCCCAGCCTGCTCCCTGGTGGGGTGGGGAGCAAAGGAGATACAGACTCTGTGCAAGCCCAGGTCAGCAGAAGCTCAGACATCCCTGTGCTACGAACACTGTTCTCAGCACAAATCCACATGACAGCCCCATGCCAGCTACTAGGAAGAAAAGTAATTCTATCCCAGCCAAAACCAGCACAAATGATCACCAAGACATGGAAGGGCTGTGCAAGTGGTAGAAGCAGAGCATCAGTAGCCCTGGCGAGCAGAGGTAGTGTGCACAGCACACTGTGGGTTACTTGTTCATTCTCTGTAAACAGCTTTTATAATAATGGACCAATTCAAAGCCCGTTGGCATCACTCAGTGCACTCCTACTGTTATCATCAACTTCCATTCCAACTTGGAGCTGGATCCAAAGCCTGTTGAGGTTGATGAGAATGTTGTTACAGCTGAGGTGGAGGAAGGACCTAAACAAGCTGTTCTGAAATTAAATACATTCTGGATTCTTTGGCTAATTTTGACAGCACCCAGCTCTTGGGAGAACTTCCACTGTGCACATGTTGTTTATTTAGGGGGTTATTCCACTGAAAGTTCTGAGTGAGTCCTGCCTGTAGCTGAGAAAAACATGACATTGTCAGAAGAAGGAGCACGAGAAGCACTGCATATGTTTATAGATCATTATATAATATACATAATGTATATATAATGATATAGATAACCACACTCATAGCTCTGTAGTTAACTCTCTGATTGAATTCTCTATCCCTCTTGAACTGGGAAGACCAGAACCGGACACAGGATTCCAGGTACAGCCTCACTAAAGCAGAATAAAGGGGTAGAAGGACCTCCCTTGATCTGCTAGACACACTCCTCTCGATCCATCCCAACACCCTCTTGGCCTTCTTGACCACAAGGGCCCATTGCTGATCCATTTTTACTTTGTTATCCACAAAAACTCCAAGGTCCCTCTCTCCAGGGGGGCTCTCTAGCTGGTCGCTGCTCAGCCTGTGTTGATGCCTCCCGTTATTCGTTCCCAAGTGAAGGACTCTACATATGTTTTTGTTAAAACTCATTAAGTTCCTCTTCAGCCAAATTCCAATACAGCCCTTCTCAGCAAGAAAATGAAAAATTAAAGGTTGTGTTCTTACTCTTCTGTTAACTCCATGTACAGACAGTCTGGATCATACAGGCTTGAGACTGGGCCAAACCTGGTGGTGTTTCACCAAGTGAGGAAAATAAGAAGTAGGGGGTGGACAGATCCTCCTTTGAGCTTTGCTCTTTCCAAGGGCTCCGTCACTGCGACTCTGTGCATCTCTTGGATGCAGTGTCTTAGGCTGACCATGGTGCTTTTACTTCCCAGGCTGTACATTCCAACATCTGCTTGGAACTTCCTCACTTTGAAAACAGCAGCAACAAGAACCCACCAGCCCCGTTACAGGCTCTAGAACTGCCAAGAGCCACCAGCAGTCTAACAGCAGTGCAACTGCCAACAGATCTGCACATCTCCATGAAGTATGCCAGCTATAAATATGATGTTTACTCTAAAGAAGGAACAGGAGAGGCAGTCCTCAGACACAGTGATGATTTTCTTTCTGCTCTCATGTGTTCCATCATCCTTTTGTGGCCTTGGTGTGCTGGTATCTCCATAGTTTGTTCTACAGCATTCAGAGACAGGAACAGGAGCATTCACACCAGTCCCACATCCTGACCCGGTGCTTATCTCTTACTACTTAAGATTAAGCAATAAAGAGAGAGGCAGAGGGTATTTTCTAGGGATTGATAACTGATAGGGAGGAGTTAATGGCCTGAGGTGCAGCTGAGGGCCATTAACCCCATCTAGTCATCAGTCCTCTTTAAAAACCCCTGCAACCCAGCTCCCCAAACACAGTGAAGGGCAAAGCAGTGTTGTAGACATTTCTGTCATTCCCATCACTGGTGTATCCTTAATTTAGTTCTATTTTATTTTATTTTGCTTTTTGGGCCAAAGTCAGGTGTTTTTTTTTTCCTTAGTGCAGCAGAAGTTCCACCTGGTCAAGGGTTAGGGTTAGTAGTGGCTCAAGAACTGTGGAGTTATGGTTTTTATGAACAAGCTGGAGTCTCCTGTGCTACAGGAGCAGAACAACAGGCTTTTTGGATGCTCTAACAGGACAAAGAAGGTGAGTAATAAAGCTTGTGGATGATTGCTTTACAAACCTGACTTTGTTTTTGTGGCAAACTTTTTCAACAAAGAAAACTTTTTAGAGGAAAAAATCTGTGGCTCTTATAGTTTTGAACCGGTTAAACCTTCTTTTATTGTGTTTCTGGAAGTTACTCCTTTGTGCTTAGCAAGTTGCTCAGCCTAGGGAAGAGAAAACTCAACAAAAATAAAACCCAGCCCCAAACCATTAACATCACAACCCAAACCAACCAGCAAAAAGAAATCCCTTAAAACCCACACCATTAAAACACCAAAACCTGAACCAACCAACAAAAAGCCCCCCATAAAACCCAACCTAAAACCGTTAAACCACCAAAACCTAAACCAACCAGTAAATCCCTCCCTAAAACCCACCCCAAAACCATTAAAGCACCAAACCCTAAACCAACCAGTAACAAAACTTTTCAGGTTTTTTTGAGACTTCTTGGTATTATGCAAATAGTCTGGCATTAGTGTGAACCTCAACAACATAGTTGAGCCCCTTAATGCTTCCTGTAACAAGCTAGAGACTCTTCTCCAACCTATTCCAGCAGGAGTTACTGTCATGTGAAAGTAGCACGAGATCAAAACAGGCTCCAAGATACTGTAGATATTAGAAGAGACTAATGTATATTGTTGATTAGAATTCCAGTCACTGGTTCTAAGCCTCAAGAAATGAATCTCCTCATTTATAATGCATACCATGGGACAACATCTAATTTGGTGACAAGCGTGGAGTCTAACAAAGATTCAATGGAAATATCTGCTGAAACGGCTGCGTTGGCGTCTTGTCACATGTATTTTTTGGAAGCTTTGTGTATGTACCTGTGGTGATTCTTACACTGAATTTCACGCCTTCACGATGTCCCAGCAAATAAATGTCCTCTACTCCGGGATAGACAAGGTTAGGGAATATTGAAGTTGCTACTGTTTTTTTGTGAGAAAGATAAGGGAATCAACACAAGCTGTTATCACCCTTCAGTTTTGAAACAAGGTGAGGGCTATCCTTGAGAAAGAGTAATTGATATTCCTGTACAGGTTGAAACAGAGACAAACAGATAAGCAAAGTGGTTGCAGGCTGTGCTCTGGCTGCAAACAGCCGTGCTGCTGGTTGTCTTCTTTGGGCTGCTGTTTCAGAGCAGGTGTTTGACTTGTAGACCATTCTGATGGTCTACTCTGACCATTTCAGGAGCTTTGGGGTGGGTTTGAGCTGCTGCACAGGGGCCTCTAGAGCTGCTGCAATCTTAAAATGTTAACTAAGTTAGCATTGTCTACTACATGACTGAAAGAACAGGTGATTAAATAAGGGCTCAGTGGCATGCTATTATTTCAAACTCAAATGTCATCTCTACCTGGGATGATCTGCAGCCAAGAAGTACAGTGATGCTGCATTGCTTATCGAGCTGAGCTTGTTGAACGGTTGCACAGTGTGACAGAGGAACTTGCAATGAAGTCTGGTCCTTGTAAATCTCTGTGGCTGGGCAGAAAGGGTAAGGAATGCTTCAGTAGGATTTTGAGGGTGCTGCTTCTTGGCTGAACTATTGCCATAAAACAAGTTCATAACAGAACTACAGTTTTGGGAGCTCGTTGAGGTCTAAAACTCTAACATCTGCATCCTGGCAGAAGGGGGCATGTTGTTAATTATTTGTTTCCGTGTGGGTTTGCTTATGGTTAATGGTGGTGGTAGTAGTAGTAGTAGCAGCATGAGGTCTCCACTGCTGTTCTGGCTGTGGCTTCAGTGCTAAGTGTGAGCGTGGTGGAGTGAGCTGTGGGGTTCATTCCCTGTTTCCAGCAGCAGAGTGTTTGGTTCTGGTCTGTTTTGCCCAAGGAAATTCCTTACAGACAAAATGATTCGACAGGTATTATCCAGCGAGTATTTTTAAGATAATGGGGTAGAACGAACCAATAGTTAATGACTTCTGGCAGGATGGGGAGAGGGTTTTTCCTGGAGGAGTGTACGAAGCTCAGAACCCAAAGAGAGAGTGATGAAACTCTTTCAGGTGGGGGGTGTCCTATTGCTGTTCTCCCAGAGTCAGTCACTGGGTGAGATTTGTGCCGTTCTTGGAAGCTGCAGGTGTTTTGTCTTCTAGACGAGTAAATACTCTTATCCTTTGAGCTCCTGATGCCCATATATCAAGTTGTTGTGGTTTTCTCTTAAAACCTGCATTAAGGAAAGCAGCTGTAATTTATTTGTTGCTTATCTTCTCTGCTCTACTGGAATGCTCTCCCAAGGCCCTGGAATTCTATGCCCACAACAGGTTTATGCTGCAATTACAGAACAGGTGCAGTGCCCTGGAAACTGAAGGAACCTCCCTTTTGGGAGGTGTGGGGGTGTCAGAGACACCTGGGCTTCAAATACATTTCTGCACGAAGGGAAAGAGGAGGGTGAGAGCAGCTGGAGAACCTCTCTTGTAGGAAGTGAAATAAATGAGCTTTGCTCCTTACCGGGTTCTTAGGTCCAGAACATTGTGCAGGGTCTGCTGAGGTTTGTCTTTTGGACTGTTGCCCTCAGCTGCTTGTCCATCAGGGCTTCAGTGATGCTGCAAGGAGCAGCTGAGCAAGCAGAGCATGGCCACGGGGCTCTGGGTCAAGGGTGCAGTGTGTGGGGTTCTGTGTGGCTTTCTCTGTGAACTCCTGGAGGGAGAGTTGAGAGATGCTGTGAGTCAATCTCTGGCTGTAGAGCTGGGGTCTTTGAGTTTGGGAACAGTTACATGTGTGGGATGAAAACAAGAACTAGAGCTTGGAGACTTTGCTCTCAAGCTGTCCTACTGTACTGAAGTTATTCCAAGAGGGCTGTAACTGTGTGACCACAGACTTTTTGTGGGATGGAGAACAGGCAAGTTGAGAGCTTGTGGATATGGATGAGAGCTTGTAACTGATGCTGAGGAAGCCTACAAAATCTTTAGGCAACTTGAAATCTCTGTCCTTCAGGCTGAATAGCTCTGAAATCTGGAAAATGACCTAGCTCAGTCCCAACCAGCACCTGAGCATCACATCTCTGCACAGATGTTGCCAAAGACCTCTTCACACTATCACCATGGACTGTCTCTGAGGAAAACCTTTCACCACTTACTGTTTCCAGGTTGGTTGGAAAGGATATGGAGCCTTCACCCCTGGGGAATTTCAGGACTGTATTGGGTAAAGCCCAGTGTAAGCTGGTCTGAGTCTAGATGACCTTTTGAGCAGGACTAGAGGCTTCTTGAGGTCCCTTTTCACCTGAATAAGTCTGATTCAATGATTCTAGAAAGCACCAGGTGGCAAAGGTGGGCAGTTAATCCCATTGTTGTGCTGTTGGCATGTATTTTGTGGCAGAATGAATAAGCGTTACCTCAATCATGTCAAGATGATGTGGCCCCTCAGTTCCAGAAGGACACAGAACTGCTGGAGAGAGTCCAGTGCAGAGCCACAAAGATGGAGTGGAGCATCTCCCTGAGGAGGAAAAGCTGAGGGAGCTGGTTCTATTTACCTTGGAAAAAAGAGACTGAAGGGTGGCCTCATTAATGTTGATGAAGGGCAGGTGTCAGGAGGATGGAGCCAGGCTCTCCTCTGTGGCACCCAATGATAGGACAAGGGGCAATGGGTGTGAGCTGGAACAGAGGAGGTTCCACATCAGTATGAGAAGGAACTTCTTCCCGGTTATGGTGACAGAGCAGTGGAAGGGGCTGCCCAGGGGGGTTGTGGAGTCTCCTTCTCTGGAGATGTTTAAAACCCACCTGGATGTGTTTGTGTGTGACTTGGTCTAGGGGATCCTGCTGTGGCAGGGGGGGTGGGCTGGGTGGTTTTTCAAGGGCCCCTCCCACCTTCCAATCCCCAATGTTCTGGGATTCTTTAAGATGCCAGCCTGATGCCCTTCACCCCTACTGCTGTGGAAGTTGGGGAGTTAGTGAAGTGCTAATGGAAAAGCACACTCTAGGTGATAAGAAGCTGAGGAACACAAGCCTTGCTGCAGGGACTTTTATCTAGTGCTTTTCCTTGTGTGGTTTCTTCTTTTTCCTGGTGCTTGACTTTTGCTGTTTCAAAGCTGTGGGCCCACAGTGTGTTAGGGATCCGACTGCATGCGGAAAGACAGCAGGTACATCAATGTGGGGTTTTCAAACGGAGTGACTGGCATTAATGAACAGATGACATGTCCATTTGTCAGAGCTGGGAAGGAAGAGAAAGAAATCACAGATTTGTAACTTAGAAATTAATGCAGTCATGCGAGACTTCTGTTCCTCGGACTCCAAGGATCTCTGTGCAGTTGAATTTTTATACTGTGATTGGCACCCCACAGATGGGGAGAAGGGGATAGCACGATGACAGAGGTGTCAGGGCACGGGAGAGCGGGCTAGTGGGCTTTCTGGCTTTGTGCTTTGCACAAATGGTGCTGTTCAGAGGTCACCAGCGCCGAGGATTGCAGAAACCGTTATCTGCGTTCGGCGTCGGAACGTTCTCTGCAGCGATTCTAGCTGACAGCGCTTTTGGACGTCCTGCAGTGTTGATAGTTGAATCGTTTACCTAGGATGGATCTTTCGTGAGGCACTCGAGGCAGCCTCCACTGGAAATAGTGTCACTCTAGGTTTGGGGTTATTGCTGAGTTTCTCTTTATGGAGTACAAATGTGGGGACTACAGAGCAGCTTTCAGTTTGCTCTCCCTGGTGAAGATTCTGAAAAGGCTGTTGATCTTAGCCCAGTGCTGCACAACAACAGAAGAGATTCCTTTTAAATTAGGATTTATAAATAATCTCGAGTACGCTTCTCATGCTGAATCTGTGAAATGAAGCTGTGTGCCAAGTTACTTGAGGAGAGCCTCTTTTATTCCCTTTTTTCTCTTCCTTGCAAAGATGTGTGCACTGCAGTTAGGCTCTGCATGCAGGAACCTAAAGCCATGATGCAGGAGGGAACAATGGGGATTTGGAATGCATTAGAGCATTGGTGGTGGAGTCCCCATCTCTGGATGTGTTTGAGTGTCGTTTAGATGTAGTGTTGGGGGATCTGGTTTAGGGGTGAACTTGTAGGGTAGGGTTGATGGTTGGACTTGAAGATCCCAAGGGTATTTTCCAACCTGAATGATTCTGTGATCCTATTCCTCTGTCACAGCACTCTGTTTTCAAAGAATCTACTCTGCCCCAGAAGTCCTTTCAGCTAGTAAAGAGCAGTTAATTACTTCCCAATACCTGAGAGAATCACAGAATCACTCTGGTTGGAAAAGACCTCAGGGATCATAGAGTCCAACCATCTCCCTTCAAAGGTCTGTGTCAATCTACATCCCTCAACACCTCATCCAAACACATCTTTGATTCACCAGCCCTGGATGTGTTTAATCACCTCCCTGGGAAGCTTATTCCAGTGTCTGAAAGGAGAGGAACAAATATGCTACCCTAGAACTGATCTGTTTTCTTAACAGCAATAAAAGTATGGCAAGTTTGTGTGGTTGTGCTATGGGATGGTGCTGATGGCTGTAGCTCTGAGGGAACTCAACCATGAGATGGTGGGAACAGGCTCATGTACTGTGGGATCTGATGGCTGCAGCTCTGAGGGAACTCATCCGTTGTGTCTCCAAGTGCAAACACCTCTTGTTGTGTCAATGGGAGAGCTGGAAGAGATCCTAGTGCTGCCTACAAGGGGACTAGGGAACTTTCTGGAATAACAAACTGGCTCTACAGTATTTCAAGCGATGGGTAAAGAAATTTCATGTAAGTCCTTTGACTCTGTCAAAACTACAGTTGAGATTCTTGGTGCTTCAATTGCTGCTTCTTATTGTACTCCTTCTCCTATTATTGCTACTCCTGGGGGTCCTTAAGGTTTGTATCATGAATCACAGAACCATTAGGGATTGGAAGGGACCTCAAAAGATCATGTAGTCCAATCCCCCCACCACAGCAGGATCAAGGGACTTGTTTGTGGTTGTGTGACGTCTGTGGTCAAAACGGAAAACAAACTCTGACTCCTAGTTACTATCTCCACTGTCATATTTCTCTGGGGAAAAACATAAATCTTTAGTCTTATCCGATTTACTTAATGTTCTGTTGGCAGATATGTCCTCCCGTGGCCGTGTAGATGATGTTTTGCTGTTAAATCAGTCTCGGTGACGTGTGTTTGGATGTGCTAGCTGATCCCTCCTCCAGGGCTGAGCTGCACTGGAACGTTTTCCATATTGGAACATGAACTTGAAGTTAGTTGAGACAGCAGTAACTCATTTGCTGCTGTGGCCCAAGGCTGCATCATCAGCACTTGAGGGAGCCTTATCGTTGTGGCCCCAAGGCCACTGGATTGGCCTCATTGGCACAAGTGAAGCTGTCCTGAAGTTTGTGGTATCAAAAGCTCTCCTTGGCACATGCTGTTCTGTTCTGGGGTGGGTACTCACTCTGTAACTCGGCAGCGGGGGTGTACGTGCTGATAGCACCTCAATAAAGAACACTTAGCTCTCTGTTTGGAACAATGTTCTTTTGTGGCCCTGGGGATCATTTGTTTCTCACTCCCCAGCTCTGCATCTACTCGTTTTGGAGAAGAGAGAGAAAGGTGTGGGGGGAGGAGGGAAAAAAAACCCAACCAAAGGTAATTATCTCTGCTAATAGTCTGTCTGCTTGTGCTTGATTGAAATGCAGCCTGGCTCTCCTGGATTGCTGGTTTATTCCCAAAGAGAAGTTCCAGTTGTCTACAAAGCCAACACCTTTGGACAGGCACCATCTGGCCAGCTGCTTATTAACTCCCATGGTCCTGCCTGATCCTTCCAGTAAAGGGACCAGTCTCGGAGAAGGGAAACTAGGGGGATGCTGCCAGGGGCCCCAAGATCTCTCTTCCCTCAAGAAAAATGAATTTCACGCAGTCTCCCTCGCGGGTGCCATGTAAAAATAATTAAAAGGGTACTGAGGAAAAACAGCTAATTAGAAAGACTAAACACGGAGTCGTCTGGTTCTTCAGGCTGGCCAGGCTTTCCCTGTGGGGAGGCCAGAAGTCAATCGTGTCTTCATGCTGTCATTTCAGTTGCCCTGTTTTGAACCTGTGTGACTGTTCCTTCGAATCCCAGCACAAGGCAGGGTAGCTGTGGTTTTTGACAGATGATGTTGTTTTTGCCGCAGAGATCCTGCGAGGATCCAAGGTGTGTGTGGGTTTGAAATCTGTTGTCCCGTGGATGCCGTATGGTTGAACGAAAGCACAGAAACAAGCAAGCAAAAACCTTTAAAACACCCTAAAGGAGCCTAAAATTGTTGCTGGCTGAAAGAAGAACATGGGGTATTTAATCAGAGGGGGGAAATGATTTCAGAGTGAGAGAGGATGCTGTAACACGTTGCCCAGGGAGGTTGTGGCTGGCCCATCCCTGGAAGTGTTCAAGGCCAGGTTGGATGGGGCCCTGAGTGACATGATCCAGTGAGGTTGGAACCAGATGTGCTAAAAACCAGCTTAGATGGGGCTCTGGGAAAAGTGGTCTGGTGAGAGGTAGCCCTGACCAAGGTGGGGGCTGGAGCTGGATGACCTCTGAGGTCCTTTCCAACCTAAACCATTCTGTGATTCTATGTGCAGGGAGGTTTAATTTCTGTCAGAAATTCTTTCATGCAGAATTGGCTCCATGTGACACCTCACCATAGGCATCTTCTGCGTTTTTAAGTGTAGGGAATGCAGTTGTCTTCAGGAAGGCAAAGCTGTGCTGATGTTAGTTCATAGGCTGGACTTGATGGTCTTGAAGGTCTTTTCCAGCCTCTTGGACATGTTTAAAACCCTCCTGGACATGTTCCTGTGTGACTGGATCTAGGGGATCCTGCTCTGTCAGGGGGATTGGACTGGATGATCTTTCGAGGTCCCTTCCAATCCCTAATGACTGGATCTAGGGGATCCTGCTGTGGCAGGGGGATTGGACTGGATGATCTTTGAGGTCCCTTCCAACCCCTAATGACTGGATCTAGGGGATGCTGCTGTGGCAGGGGGGTTGGGCTGGAAGATTTTTCAAGGTCCCTTCCAACCCCTAATGACTGGATCTAGGGGATCCTGCTCTGGCAGGGGGATTGGACAGGATGATCTTTGAGGTCCCTTCCAGTCCCTAATGTCCTGTGATCCTGTGTGAACACATGGGCTATTTGCAAACTCACAAACAAAAATCTTCCCTTCAGAAAGTCTGCTGACAGACTGGACTCTAACAAAACAAACTGCAGACAGGTTTTACAGGAATGTCTTTACAATTAATGTGAAAAGTAGCAGAAGCAACTGCTACCCGATCGCTACCTTCCTTTTGATCTAATAAAGAGGAGATGTTTCTTCCATTAGTGGTTGCTAGGTAGTTTCATTGCTAGGCACTGGGGTCCAAAAATGTTTTCTTTGTTTGAGGTTCTCTGACAAAAATGTGAAATGAATCCTCAGATCTTTCCAAAACTGTCTGATAGGAAAACATATGTTCTTTGGTTTCTACTCCAATGTTGAAGTATTTTGAAGATGAGCTGGTGGGGGAGGAGAGGGAAATAAAATGAACTAGAAATGTTGTCTGTCAGCTTGTTATAGCTGTGCCAGTGTGTGGCCACAGTTCTTCTTACTTGAGATGTTTAAAACCCACCTGGACGTGTTCCTGTGAGACTTGATCTAGGGGATCCTGCTGTGGCAGGGGGATTGGACTGGATAATCTTTCGAGGTCCCTTCCAATCCCTAATGTTCCGTGATTCTGTGACTTAAAGTTTGGACTGTGTAGGACTTGTTGTCACCTGCTTGCTCTTGGAAATTTGTCCTGAACAAGGACAAAACAAAAATACAGTGGACTCTGCTCTCTTCCCTTCCCTCCTTCCTTCCCTTTTTCTACAGGGACTCCTATCTTCTTTTTTCCCCAAGCAAAGCATGCAGCAGAATTTCTGGCACCGCTTCCCTGGCTGGGGAGTGAATGGTTCAGCTCATAATCACTGACATTGTGCACAGATGCTCCGGAAGATGATGGAGAGGGAAAACTGACCATAAAGCAGCTGCGCTTTGCCCTGATTTCCCCTAGTGCAGGGTACTCACTGGTTTTCTCTTCTCGGTAATTAAACCAGGGAATTTGAGAACGGAGAAGCCAGTGGCTGTGATGACCATAAGCAAGTTGTCTTTGGGGGAAAATGTGGGTATGCAGAGTATTTCAGTGTGCAGGTCTGATTATCCTTCAATAGGACAAGGGGCAGTGGGTGTGAACTGGAACACAGATTCCACATCAGTGTGACCTCATGGTGAGGATGACAGAGCACTGGAAGGGGCTGCCTGGGGGTCTTGCGGAGTCTCCTTCTTTGGAGATGTTTAAAACCCGCCTGGACGTGTTCCTGTGTGACTTGGTCTGGGTGATCCTGCTGTAGTGGGGGTATTGGTTACCATCTGCTTTAAACTTGGGTGCTATCACCTCTACGTCACCTCCAATTATGAGAGCAACGTGCTCCTCTATGGCTGTTGCAGGGGAATTGGACTAGATGATCTTTTGAGGTCCTTTCCGATCCGTAATGATTCTATGATTGGACTAGACCTTCAAGGTCCCTTCCAATCCCTAATGTTCTGCGATTCTCTTATCTGTGGAACTACTTTAACTTTTAAAATAGAGCAAAAAACTTAAAGCTTATTAGGCTTGTTGTTTTTCTACCCTATACCCTCTCCAACTCTATTTTTGTGGTGTTTTCTAATTGTGCTTGAGCACAGACTTTGGCCAGACGAGCGCGAGGTAAACCTCTGCTCACTGAGAGTTTAGTTTTCAAGGCATTGTGTGGAATTCAGCTGATGTTATCCCAATGTGAGGTGTGTCTGGTGTTTCTTAGCAGATCTCAAAGTGTGCCAGCCTGCTTTGTGCTTCCTTTTGAGGGTTTATACTGTTGTATCACCATGTTTTCTCTGTGGAGCTGCTGGAGCATCATTGTGCAACGTGGGGACCAGGGAGGGTTGAACGGGCAGGTTGTAGAGAACGTGACGAAAAGGTTTTATTTAAAGAATGAATTGGTGAGAAAGAAAAATGAGAACATCAACTTAGGGAGAATATTATAGGCTTATTTTTAACATTTGAGGTGGTAATTAGGACCAGGAAATAATACTCTTAAAAAACCCAAGGCTTATTGAAACAGTGTGTGTGTGTTTTATGTAGAGACACAAGTATATCCTGCTGTCTCTGTCATCAAGGAGAACAGTTCACACCTCCAGTGTTGGTTTTGGAGGTGTCTGTAACTGAATAACTAATGGGCACTATAAAAAAGAAAAGGTAATGGCTTATTTGCTCTTAAATGGCCATGACTGGACTAGATGATCTTTTGGGGTCCCTTCCAATCCCTGATGATTCTATGATTGTCTTTTGCCCACAATACTTCCCAGATACTCTTCAGTTTCAAATCTCACGTAGTATCTTGGAGAGTATTTAAAGCAAAACTAAGTGCAGCATTTTTAGTTCTCTTCCTTTGAAAGCAAGTTTCAAAGCAGCCTGAAAGCGTTTGCTATGGATCAATCACACAGGAACTTTAGAGCAAGTGACTGTCTACATAAATATGGAGTTATGTGGAAGATCACAGAGAAGATCTCTGAGATCATCAAGCTCAACCTCGTTCATTATCTGGTAGGTTGAGGGTGTTTGACTCCTTTACTTTAAATTCTTGTTTTATGCTTTCCAATATTGAGGCTGGATCTGGAGAAACTGGGGTGTTCAGACATACAGGTGAGATTTCAAGGTCCTTGCCCTGTGTTCAGTCCTCCAGTCTGACTAGAGATCAGAATATTTGATGGTGGATAATCTTAAGGTCTTGGCTAGGGCAGAGTCTCTAACATGTAAAGCTTAAGAGCTTCCTAGTTAATTAATTTGATTGCTGTATTGCTTTGGGGCTTTGCTGGTTACCTGTGTCCGTTCCTCAATGCCACGTTACCTCAGATGCTTGAACCCACTCCACCTCCTCCTCTGCTGTCTGACCGATGAGTCGTGGCCAGCTCTTGAAACCCAAACGTTCCCAGTATCGAGTCTGCTTTAGTTCTGCCCAAGAGTTAAACTGCAGGAGAAGACCTAAGTGTTTGGGACCTAGAAATGCTACTTCCATCTGATTTCTTTGTCTAAAGAAAATATCCTGGTAACTCCAACCAAGCCAAACCCAAACCCTCTTAACTCTGGCCAGTTTTCATAATCTCACTTGCTATGTCAGAGCCAGGTTTCCAGTGGCTGATCCAACCAGATAAATGGAACCCACATGAGATCTCTTGGGCCAACAGGTGTTGCAGTTGCCTTTGTGAGGCAGAGCTGAAGAAAACAACATGCCTCAGACAGTTTTACATATGAACCAGTTGTTCTGACATGAGCCTCCAGCTTCCAGCCTCGAGTAGCCTGCTTTGGGAGACATCACAAAGCATTGCAGACCAGCTCTGAGTGACAATTATTTAGAGGAGTTGCTGCTCTCACAATGTAATTTTCCAGTGTCAGTATATAATTAGACAGGATGAATAAAGAAGAGTCCCCATTGTGAAACACCAAGAAGCTGTTTTGCCCCTCCCAGTCTAATGCTGCTGAATAAATCAAATTCAACTTCCAGTTGTGCAACTCGCAGCTTTCTGAGCTTTGAAGCCTGCAGTGAGTGTGCTGCACAACTGGTCCATCTGACTTCTGCTTTTGATCTCCAAGGGTGCCTACCATGCTCATGAAACATATCACCAGTACAGAGCTGAAAGAGTTTTCAACAAGAGCAGCACCACAAGCTGCTGAAGGTTTCATTTTTTCCCCCTCTGATGTCTCAAACCCAATGTTCCCCCTTGTTGGGTGGGTGATGTCAGTCTCTTTTGCATCAAGAGCTCCTAGATGATGAAGACTTGTGTGCTTAGGTCGCCTTTCAGAAGCTGAGCTATCAAGAAGGTATCGGATGCTGTTGTAAAAGACCAGTCCTAGACTGGAATCAGCCTCTTTCTGCAGGTGGAAGGGAGATGTAGGTTGACAGCTCCTTGCAGTTGCTGTTGAGCTGTGCCAATTGTGAGCTGTGCTATACAGCTTTATATTTCATTGCTTTTCTTCTGAGAAGTCAAGTTTACCCAGTGCTCGTGGTTTTAAATGTCCTTAAGAATATTCCCTCTGTTTGCTGTGTGTTTGTGACAGTTGGTGTAATGAGTCTCTCAGCAGATACAGGAGTTTACTAATTACAGATGTTAACAGCAGCTTTGTAACAGGGTTTCAGGATGGGGAGGTAATATTTGGGAGATGATGTTTGCTGAAAGGGTGGCAGACAAAAATGTCTCTCCGTTGCTTTCTGTGATAGGTAATATAATTCCTGTTCTTTATAGCAAATTGCAGAACATTAGGGATTGGAAGGGACCTCGAAAGATCATCCAGTCCCATCCCTCTGCCACAACAGGATCCCCTGGATCCAGTCATTAGGGATTGGAAGGGACCCCAAAAGATCATCCTGTCCAATCCCCCTGCCACAGCAGGATCCTCTAGATCATAAAATCATTAGGGATTGGAAGGGACCTCAAGTCACACAGGAACATGTCAAGGGGAAGTTTAAACCTCTCCAGAGGAAGAGACTCCACAGCTCCCCTGGGCAGCGCATTGAGTTGATTGTTCTGCCCCTAGTCAGTTCAGGCTGTAGATAACTGAAAGTGGGATGGGAGTGGAACCTACCAAAGCAGAGCAACCTCAGTCAGGAGATCCGTTTGCAACAGGATGGTGGGAGGATCGGTGTGAGTGCTGTGCTGGCAGCTGCAGGTTTTTAGTGCCTCTGAAGACCACCCCCCAAAAAGCAGATGAGAGGCTTGTCCATGGGTCTGCAGTGTTCCCCTGCATTTGTGCTCTTCTGCAGGTCGAAGCCAAACACCTGGACAATACAGAACTGCAAAGCTCCACAAACAGCTTTGTAACCTGTGTGTTAAGCCTGGCTTGGGCAGAGAAGCAGCAAGATGCTTATTGGTAGGGTGCTCATGGACAGTGTGAGCTCCTAGGGCTGGTTCCACAGCACCTGGGCAATAGGGCTGCTGTCAGCCCCTCAGCTCCCTAGTTTGAACTACGCTTGGGTGTAAACACCTTGTGCCCTGATGTTGAGCCACCTGGCAATTCTGTCACTGCAGCTGTTCAAGAGAGTGTTCATCAGGAAGGTCCCATTTTTGGTTGGGGGGAGTGATCAGACTCTCCAGGTACCTGAGCAGGTCCCCCTCCCCCTTAACTGAAATAGTATTTTTGGGGTGAGATGAATCACTGTCTGGAGATGCTTCTCTCTCTCCGTGGAGGCAGCCTAGATGTCTAGTTTAGATTAGATGCCTGACTTTTAACCAGCTAAAGATACTGAGATGAACAAAGTTCTCTGGACTGGTTCCTCTTTGTGCTCGTGGAGCGTTACCCAGGGGATCATGTTCCTGCAGGACTGTGATAAGTGATGAGGGACTAACCTGTCTTTTTTGGATAAAACCCATCATCAAGGTGGGGGAAATTCCTGTGTATAGTAACCCTCTTAGAGCAAGCTTCCATATTTTAGTTTCCAAATCTGTGTTGGGAGGAAACCCTGTGCTTGCAGCTGTGTTGTTAGAGATGCTGCAAACTCACTGCATAGTATCCTCTGTGTAGCATGCCTGAGCTGGTCTTTTGAGGTAAAATCTCTGTGTTTAATACTGACTTTTTCCTGTTTGGAAAAACATGCAAGGTATATAGATTTAGAAGCAACCTCTCTACACATTGGACTATCAGGGATGTACTTGAGAAGTAACTGCCTTGTGTGAGTGGTACAACACTGTATGTTAGCACAGAGGAGGTAAGTTCTGATCCTAAAGTTATGTTTACTGAGTTTAAGTAACACTCCTTGGAAGGATGTATGTCCTGGCTGATGTCTTCTCTTGTGCTCTCCCTCTGCCCTGTTTGCTGGGGTGCTTGTGGAAAGAACCAACACTTGTCTCAAACGTTATCATAGACTCATTCAGGTTGGAAAAGACCCCTGGGATCATACAGTCCAACCACCAGCCCTACTCTACAAGGTCACCCCTAAACCAGATCCCCCAACACCACATCTAAGTGACTTTTAAACCCATCCAGGGATGGGGACTCAACCACCACCCTGGGCAGCCCAGTCCACTGCCTGACCACTCTCTCTAGGAAGAATTTCTTCCTCATGCCCAATCTAACCCTCCCCTGTTGTAGCTTGGAGCCCTTCCCTCTGGTTTTGTTGTTAATGACTTGTGAGAAGAGCCCAGCACCAACATCTCTACAACATCCTTTCAGATAATTGTAGGGAGCAATGAGGTCTCCCCTCAGCCTCCTCCTGAGAAGGTTTGGTTGGTTTGTTTGGTTGGTTCTAATTCTCCTTTTCCTACAGGGCTCTGTGGTTTGAGTAAAACTTTCTGCTGTGCCCACAACCTAAGTAGATGCTTTTGAGGAGTCTACTCCTCAAACATTTGAAATTTGCCAGAGGGGGTGATTTACAACAGAATTTAACATTTAAGACCTTTGAAATGAGACCTTAGGATCCAAAGCTTGTGATGTAGTGTGTTCTGCATTCTTTGGAGTTTGGGAACCTGAAGCTTTTAGTGTAGCAGCAGTGCCTCTGGGCTGCCTGCTGAAAGGGGGAATGTGAATGAGAGTGCCAAGAATTTGGTTTCCTTGCATATTTTATTGTCACTGGAGGATAATGAGCTCAGACCTCTGCACGTCACACTTCAGAAGACAGGTTGTCTTGCAAGCAATAGAGCAGGGTGAATGCTCTGCTGTGCTCAGGCTGATTAGCCCAGCTAAGGACAGGCTGCTCACACTGTCGCCATCATGCCAGCTCCTCGTGGCACTTCAAGCCACCTGTTGAGAGGAAGGGGCACCATGGCTACCAAGGGGTGTTAAACGAGGAGGCTGCACCAGAGCAGAAACCACAGGAGTTTTGGAACAGTTCTAGACAGTGGATCTGGAGCGGTGGGAGTAGCTCAGCAGCCTTTATCCTGCATCTGTTCCTGAACACCGAACCCATGAGCTGGAAACCCGCTGCACAACTGTGTGGGCTCAGCTGTAAGGATCTGTCATGGTGGCAAAGGTACCCTGGCACCGTATTGGCTTCAGTAGGAGGCAGTGGAACCCTGTAGAACACTTCCATGTTCTCAGTTATTTGGGGCTTTTTCAGTTATTTTTTCTATCTCATTGACAACTTCTCTGAGAATCTTGCCCTTTAACCTCAGCAAACCTCAGCAGAAGAAGAGGGAAGTTCAGTATAAAACCCCTCAGATTCCAGAGCACTTCAGCACCTTTTTTGACTGAAGACCCATGGTTTTGGGATGAAGCAGCCCCTGCTTTCACCATCAGGTGAGGTCTGCAAGTGTGGAAGGTGTGCAGACCCCATACAGCCCATATTGAGGGAGTCTTAATTTAATGAAAAGTTCATCTTTCTAAATGGAGGAAGAATTGGATCTGTGGCTTCAATTAGGGTTTCATGTGCTCTGGGAACAGTAAGGACAGTGTTATAAATGTGGATTCTCTGGTTTCCCTTTTTTTTTATTCCCACTGTGAAGGAAGAAGATTATCAGGGTGAACAACTCAAGGTATTCATGGCAGGGATTAAAGCAATGGGTGAAAGGCACAAATTCTTTCTTCAAACATGTAAGTCTTTTGTTAAAGGCTGGTAAATTTCTAACACGCTCACTGCAGTATAAGGGAATCTAGTGTAGAACAGTAGGGATTGGAAGGGATCTCAAAAGATCATCCAGTCCAATCCCCCCATCACAGCAGGATCACCTAGATCCAGTCACACAGGAACATATCCAGAGGGTTTGAAACATCTCCAGAGGAGGAGACTCCACAACCTCCCTGGGCAGCCTGTAGGTGTTTCTTCGCCTTTGGAAGAAGCTAAGCATGCGAGTTTGGAGACCTACTCTTGACTGAGTCCCCAGTGAACAAAGAATCCTCTAGATCCTTCCCAAAGTCAGGTGTTACATTGATTTAGCAAACTAGTGCTGTAGTTTCTAGACCTGTTTTATCTGGCATAAGCTGCCTGCTGAAAAGGGGCGATCCCACCACCACCTGATTGTTTCTCCCATGTGCCAGCTCTGGGATTTTGTGCTTCATGAGTGAAACTGAAGTAATGAGCTGCCAGATGAATTTCCCAACCTGCAGAAACAACAAAACTCTGCTTCTCAGCTTGCTCAGTTCTTTGGTTTGGTTCCTCCCACCACCACGAGCGATAGGACTGGAGATAGTGGAAATGAATGGCCGTAATGGGGAGGAGGAAGATGGGACTGGCCTCTTTAATCAGCAGAGCTGAGCAATGACAGATTAAATGGATTATGGAATTATGGTGTGAAACATAACCAGCAAGTAGCTAACAGCTGACACTAGACAAATTCAGATGTGCAGAAGGTACTCGTGTGGCCAATGAAGATAAAGAATCCTGTGCTATCTGACACTTTCAGTTGGGAAATTTTAATTTCTGAGGTGCAGAGTTTTGTGACCCTTGCGGAGCACATGGCACGTCTCTTCTGACAGTCTGTGCTGAATTCAGAAATCAGAAGGGCTCCCAGTATTCCTACAGGCAGGGTAGGTGCTTAGAAATGTAAAGGAACCATAGAGGGTGGGGGGAATTTTAAAAAGGCAGTAGAATCTTGAATCCTCATCCATTCAGTGGAAACCTTTTTCTACAGAGGGCAGGACTGTTGCGTCAGCAGTTCAGATTCACGTCCCTCAGAGCTCGGGCAAGATGTGGTTTTTTTTTTTTCCCAGGCTTGTTCTTAACTTTCTGGTTTCCTTGCTTTGAACTTTACCCATGTGCCTTGTGGGGTTCTTGGCAGGCTGGTTTGGTGCTGGCTGGGTTGACATGATGTGCAATAGACACTTGAGGAGAGATGCTTCTCTGCAATGTTGGTTTTTTTGCTCTAACAGGGAACAAGGTGCATGAGTGCTGACAATTGGATGAGGTCAGACCATCTCCTCCTTTAACCATCTGTACCTCTTGCTGAAGAATCACAGGACATTAGGGACTGGAAGGAACCTTGAAACATCATCCAGTCCAATCTCCCTGCCACAGCAGGATCCCCTAGATCAAGTGGCACAGGAACGTGCCTGGGTGGGCTTTAAACATCTCTGGAGAAGGAGACTCCACAACCCCCCTGGGCAGCCTGTTCCACTGCTCTGTCACCCTCACTGGGATGAAGTTCCTTTCCGGACTGATGTGGAACCTCTTGTGTTCCAGCTCACACCCATTACCCCTTGCCCTATCGTTGGGTGCCACTGAGCATCCTCCTGACACCCGCCCTTTCCATATTTATCAACATTAATGGGGTCACCCCTCAGTCTCCTTTTTTCCAAGCTCAAGATAACCCAGCTCCCTCAGCCTTTCCACAGCAGGAAGGTGTTCCACTCCCTTCACCATCCTTGTGGCTCTGTGGCTGTGATTCTTTCTGAAAAGCAGCTGGCAGAAGACCAGCACATTATTGAAGAGCTCTGGTGAAGACTACTTTCATCCAAGTCACTGTTCTCCAGCAGGGTCAACCTCCTATTAATAGCAAAGCTATTAGGTTAATCCTCACATAATAATATGGTTGATACCTGCACCTGCATTGGGCTTGAGGCATGAAAGCAGGGGCAGGCTCTCTTCTGAGAAGCTGTTAGTTGTCCATCTGTGGCTTCAAATGCCCTGTTGAGCACTGGAACAGGCTGCCCAAGGGGGTTATGGAGTCTCCTCTGGAGATATTTAAAACCCACCTGGATGTGTTCCTGTGTGACTTGATCCAGGGGATCCTGCTGTGGCAGGGGGATTGGACTGGGTGATCTTTCAAGGTCCCTTCCAATCCCTACTGTTCCATCATTCTATGTGGGTTCTAGGGAACCACATTCAGTAGCTTCCTTCAAATTTCTAGCTGTGTGTTAGGGTGAAGTCTTGGGTTCTGAAGGTGCTATTAAAGCATCTGTTGGATTAAGTGAGGTTGTGATTTCTCCTGAATTTATTAAGCAACAGAAGTTGCAACAGGCTCAGGTAATTAGAGCCTTGTTTTAAACTTCTGCTGTGATCTAAGGTCTGTAGGTGAATACCTTTTATCATCAGGAGCTGCTTGGCATCTCTTCCTGCAAGTCAGGGAAGATGCTGCTAAGCAACTCCTTAACTTTTTATTGTCTTTTGGAGGATGACAGATAATGCCCTGATGAAACCTGGGCGCTGAGCTCACGGGGCGCTGTGCCAGCAGAGCCCTGCTATTTTTGTAGTGCTGTGTTTCTAACATGACTCAGGATCAGCAGTGGCAACTGTGGACTGGAAAGACGTGCAGATGCATGTTTTCTGGCTGTTTTTAAATCTAGATCCCTGAAGACAGCTTAAACTTCAAATACCTCTTCATCACTAATGCTTTCACTGGGCCTACCAGGAACTTAATGGCTCTCGTTGAGAACCACGTGCCTGTGTAGTTTGGAGTTTTAGTAGATGGTTCAGCTTCTAATTTATTGTCTTAAAAGAATTGGTGCCTTCATGCAGACACTGATGTGGGGAGATGCAGGATCAGAGCCCCAGAATGCTGTCACACTGCAGGATCAGAGCCCCAGAATGCTGTCGCAGGTGAAAAAAGTGAAATAAATCCTCTTAAGTGCCCTGAAAGCAAATAGTGAAGAGAAGGTCTTCTCTTAACTCTGCTTAAAGGATGCTGCCTCTGTGAGACAGAGTTTGCATGTTGTTGGCCACCCAGGTGAGACAGGCTGGGAGAGAAAGAGTCTCTTGGAATTGTTACTGCTGCTCTGGTTGAGGTCATGGTGGCAGGTTGGAGCTTGCTGTGGGGTTTTTGTCTTTTTGACTTCCTTTTCTCACAGTTTAGTAGGGAGTGTTTATTTCTGTGTCCAAGGACCGATTACAACAGCATGGAAAAACACCTTGGTTGCTTTGTAAGGGTCACAGACTGGTGGGGGTTGGAAGGGACCTCTGAAGATCATCTGGTCCAACCCCACTGCTACAGTAGGATCATTTAGAGTAGATGACACAGGAACACATCCAGCTGGATTTTGAGTGTCCTCAGAAGTGAAGAGAGATGCTTTCTGGGAGCTTGAAATACCACAGGACGTGAGGGGTTGGAAGGGACCTCAAAAGATCATCTAGCCCAATACCCCCTGCCAGAGCAGGATCCCCTAGATCCAGTCACACAGGAACATATCCAGCTGGGTTATAAACACCTCCAGAGAAGGAGACTTCACAACCCCCCCAGGCAGCAACTTCCAGTGCTCTGTCACCCTCACCTTGCAGTTAAATTAATTGTGTGTCGTTAAGGAAGAATCGAGTAGATACCTATCAAGACCCTTGGCCTAAAAACATGCCTACAGGTCAGGGCATGTGCTGAAGGAAGTGACTGAACTGGTTTTACGAAATGGGTTCCCAACCAGGCTGTGAATCCACATGACTGATAGAGAGGTTAGAAGTCTATTGCTTGGGTAAAACAGGTCAGGGATGGAGTCCTGAAGCCCCTTCTCCTTGGGGAATTGTTATGGGATAAAGAATTTGAATCCAGAAAATAGGACTAATCTGGAGGCTGGAGGGGAGCTTAAAAAACACCCATGTTCTCATGTGGAAGAACATCATGGTTTTGGCTGGGGAACTCAACCTGGTCTGCAGCTACAGGTATCTGTGCTGGTAGCAGCAGCTAGTTGGAAGGGGTCAGGTTTGTCAGTGAGCTGACCAAGCAAACCTTCAGAATTAAACAAAACCACAAAGCAACCACACACCTACATTTTCTCTCCTGAAGTCCCACTCCTTAATCTGACCTACGTACACACAGATGGGCTTTTGCTGGTGTGTTTTCACAGAATCTCAGAACATTAGGGGATTGGAAGGGACCTAGAAAGATCGTCTGGTCCAATCCCCCTGACACAGCAGGATCCCCTAGATCCAGTCACACACACAGGAAGATGGCCAGGTGGGTTTTGAACATCTCCAGAGAAGGAGACTCCACAACCACCCTCGGCAGCTCCTTCCAGGGCTCTGTCGCCCTCACCATGAAGAAGGTCCTTCTCAGATTAATGTGGAACCTCCTGTGTTCCAGCTCACACCCATTGTCCCTTGTCCTATAATTGGTTGTCACTGAGCAGAACCTGGCTCCTTCCTCTTGACACCCACCCTTCACATATTTATCAACATTAATGGGTTCACCCCTCAGTCTCCTTTTTTTTCAAGCTCAAGACCCCCAGCTCCCTCAGCCTTTCCCCATCAGGGAGATGCTCCACTCCATCATGTTTGTGGCTCTGCACTGGACTCTCTCCAGCAGTTCTGTGTCCTTCTGGAACTGAGGGGCCCAGAACTGGACACAAGATCCCAGATGTGGTCTCATCAGGGTAGAGTAGAAGGGGAGGAGAACCTCTCTCCATCTACTAGGTTTTTTTGGATAACTTTGTTATTTGGCTTTTGCCTCCCAGCCTGCTCTGTTCTCCCAGTGACTCTTGAAGAGGACTTGGATGCTCAGCTTTAATATGAAGGGCAGCTCTTCCCCTTTCACCTCTGTATTCATGACAGACAAGATTAAACAAAAATCCAGTGTCAACAGCCCGACTCTGCAATGGTCACACTGAAAGCACCTACTCATATATCCCTAAGCACTGGATGTCCCACACTTTGGTTTCATCTTTTCTCTAGTTGATGATCAGTGCATTTCTGCTCCTTCTGGAGAAGACATCAAGCTCCAAACACTTGTATCATGGTCAGAGCTTGAGTGATCTGGGTTGTGCTGGTCCCTACTATTTCTTTGTCTCCTCATCTTCTACGGGCTGGTTCCAATGGAATGGAGCTGCAGAGAGCAGGCTAGTGTCTATAAACAAGGTGTTTACACGCTGTGAGAAAGGAACAAGAACTCGGAGCGCCTGCGAGTGCTTCATGTGTGTGGTATGCGAGCAGCACAGCCCTCCCTGCCAAAGGCTTTTGGTGCTGAACGCTGTTACGGCTTGATTTATGAGTGAGTGAGTGCTCATGTTGAGCAGCACAGTTTGGCATGATCTGGTTGGACTCCCTATCTTGCCAGCAACTGGAACTTGAAGCATGACTTCACTCCCTGACTCTTATTTTCCATTTGAAATCACCGGTGGAAGCCACAGTGCTGTGTTCTCCTAGAATAACCTGTGTCCCACGTGAAGCCAGTTATTCTGATCAAGCAGCAGGCTGGGGCTGAAGTGTTTTGCAGCAAAACTCAATTTGCATTGTCTCTCTTTTGGCAGAGAGTGTCCAATCCTTCTAAACTAGAGAGGGTGTGGAACCTGTGAGCAGGGTCTGTGTTGGTTTCTGGTGCATTGTGTCCTGACCAGAGCTTAGCTCTAAGCAAAGGAGGTGGTTTGAATCATAGAATCATTCAGGTTGGAAAAGATTGGGATCATCAAGTCCAACAATCAACCCTACTCTACAAGTTCACCCTGAAACCAGATCCCTCAGTACCACATCTAAGCATCTTTTGAACTCATCCAGGGATAGTGACTCAACCAGCACTCTGGGCAGCCCAGTGCTTAGACACCCTTGAGCTCACTGAAGTGTCTCCCCATCTGCACAACTGCCACCACTAAAATGTTCTCTGCTTTCAGATTCAAACTGATTCACTTTCCTTAATTGGAAGTAATTCATATTTCTAATTGTGTGTCATGTTTGTGCCCATGTAATGGGAAAATGCCTTTGCAGATGTAATTAGGAAGAGCCTACATATTAACGGAGAGCCGAAACTGTCTATTAAGGAAGGTAATTAAACCCATTGGAAATTAATATAGATTAAATCCTTATTTTTAAGAGGTCCGAGGTACACTTTTTCATTTCCCAAATAGTAAATAAGTCATAAATGTTTGCTTCTAAAGTGCTGCTTTTAAACCAGGAGCCCACAGTAGGGAGGGGATTGTCCCCCTGTACTCAGCACTGGGGAGGCCACACCTTGGGTACTGGGTCCAGTTTGGGGCACCTCAGTACAAGGGAGACATCAAGGAGTTGGAGCGAGGGCAGAGGAGGGCAAGGAAGCTGGGGAAGGGCCTGAATCAGTCTAAGGAGAGATGGAGAGACTTGGGACTGTTTAAGGAAGAGGAGGCTGAGGGGAGACCTCATTGCTCCCCACAATTATCTGAAGGGATGTTGTAGAGATGTTGGTGCTGGGCTCTTCTCACAGGTCATTAACAACAAAACCAGAGGGAAGGGCTCCAAGGTACAACAGGGGAGGGTTAGATTGGACATGAGGAAGAAATTCTTCCTACAGAGGGTGGTCAGGCAGTGGACTGGGCTGCCCAGGGTGGTGGTTGAGTCCCCATCCCTGGATGTGTTTAAAAGTCACTTAGATGTGGTGTTGGGGGATCTGGTTTAGGGGTGAACTTGTAGAGTAGGATTTATGATTGGGCTCAATGATCCCAAGGGTCTTTTCCAACCTGAATGATTCTAAAGATTCACACAGAGTTTATATTCCCAGGTAGTAGACGACCTGGGATATCTTAGGTCTTGTGTCAACCAGGAGCAGTCTGTGTGGTTTGTAGATTGTTCCTGAAAGGAAGAATTTTCTTCTCATGGAGAACATAATCGTGTGGGAAATACCCATGGGTTGTTTCAGCGGTCTGTTGGATTCAGAGTTCTGTGTCTGACAGCAGCTGGTTAGGGAGAACTTCTGAGGCTGGATGCCTTCTGATGCTTGTTCCTCTTGCTATCCATCAGCATCTGGAGCTGTTGCATTAGGCTGCATCCCTCTCTAGTTTTGAAGTCTTTTTCAGATACGTTGACCATAATGTCATCTTTACACACTGATTTTTACTTTTTGAAGGAAAAAGGAAGCACAAGAGAACTGAGAATAGCCTCTGAAGGATATTTATCTCATAAACTGCCTGATTTCAGGACCACAAGAGTACATTTTGCAAAACCCTTGCTAGTTGACATCAATTTGGAGCACAGTTCCACTACACAGCAAAGTAAACGCTGCTCTTGAGTTTGCATAATTCAGCAGTTGATGGTGTGTTCTGAGCTGATTCCAATGAAAGGATGAGGTTTTCTGGTTTGTTTTTCAGATGTGGGTGCCTCAAAGCAAAAGATGAAGTTCTTTTTATTAAAGTGATGCCTTTCCCCTCCAAATCCCAAGTGAAAAACCAGAGTCCATTTATGAGAAAGGTTGGATGATCTCCTCAAGTACAAAAGCAAATGATGCCCTTGGAGTAATAACTGAAATAAAAAGTACTCATTGAGTAATAATTTAAAATTAAGTAAAGGGCATGGAACTGCTGGGAGAGAGTCCAGTGCAGTGCAGCACGAAGATGATGCAGGGAGCAGAACATCTCCCTGATGAGGAAAGGCTGAGAGAGCTGGGTCTCTTGAGCTTGGAAAGAAGGAGACTGAGGGGTGACCTCGTTAATGTTCATAGATATGGAAAGGGTGGGTGTCAGGAGGATGGAGCCAGGCTCTGCTTAGTGGCATCTAATCATAGGACAAGGGGCAACAGGTGTAAGCTGGGACACAGTAGGTTCCACATCAATATGAGAAGGAACTTCTTCCTGGTGATGGTGACAGAGCAGTGGAAGGGGCTGCCCAGGGGGGTTGTGGAGTCTCCTTCTCTGGAGACATTTCAAACCTGCCTGGCCATGTTTTTGTCTGACTTGGTCTAGGTGATCCTGCTGTGGCAGAGGGATTGGACTGGATGATCTTTCGAGGTCCCTTCCAATCCCTGATGTTCTGTGGTTCTGTAATAATTATAAATGTCCAGCCAGAACATCATCCAAAGCTGCTGAGGAAGAAAACGGAATGTCTGCCCACGAGGTGGTCAGCCGGTGACGCAAATGCCTTCTCCCCACTCTTCCTCTGCGCAGAGACAATTTGCTTTTCACGTAGTGATGAAGAACAATGCTTAACAGACAAAGGCACTTCTAGGGCATTATTGGGCTGTCTTGTGAGGAGTGCTAGATGCTGGGAAAAATGGTAATTCGCAGTGTGAATGCAGCTCGCCGGCGACGTGGGCTAGAGCCGAGCGTGTACAAGCTGTGGTGCCTGAGGTACAATGGGGAACGTTGTGAGAGGGAGAAAACCCCAAACCATAACCCTTGCTGATGCCTCAGAAACTAGCTTAGTGGGGTTTTTTTTTAAGTTGAAGACAGCCCAAACACAACCCAAAATGTTGTTGTTTGAAGCCCAGCGTAGACACAATATGTTGGGTTTTAGTGTTTGCAAATTCAGAGGGAACAACAACGCGGCTCTGGTGATAGCGCAGCTCTGGCGCCGAAACACCTGTGTTCCTCTGGTGGTTTTTTCCCTGTAAACTAGGAGAAGGCACAGGTGGCTCCTCATTAACTTCCTTCACACAAATATAAATACTCCGCGCCGCTTCTCTTGCCGCAACCGGCGTAATCCAAGAAACATGATTGCTACTGATTTAATGTAATCAGCGTCGCGAGGGGAACATTCTGAGCCCTTTGTGAATGGCTCTATTCTGAGGGGATTTACACCCCATGTAAATCTGATTTAAATGGGAGAGTGGTGGAATGTGCCTCTCCTATTTAACCGGTGCAAAGATCTACGTTCTCCCACCTAGGTTTTCTCAGTGCGTGATGGGATGCTCAGCTGGTGCGGGGAGGGGGAGGGCGGCCAGCGCCGAGTCCAATAAGGACAGAGAAAGTAGGTGAAGGGACTATCTCAAAACAGGCAAGTTATACATTTTGATTCAATATTCTGATATTCTTATCGAGGCTTTCCAGAGTGTGACACTGCCTCAAACTGCAAACAATGAGGAGAAAACAGCAAACACGTATCGGTGTCTTGGGTGTTCCGCAGTGATTTAGTTCTAGGGTTGTGGTTTTTTATTTAAAGGACCGATTTAGCACCAGAAATAAAAATCTAGAAGCGGGGAGGCAGCTTTGAAAACGTAAAAGCAAATATGCTGGGTTTCTCTGAACCCCCAATATTGTAGTAGGTTTAAAGAGATCTTCCTGCCTACATTTATTGAACGATAGCCAGATTTATTCAATTAAGATAATGCGCTTCAAGGTTAACTACCATTTGCTGTTCACTTAGGCAAGCTATTGTACAGATATGTAAATGCCCCAACAGAGACACGACTGGAGTGTCTTAATTACAAGCAAAAGTGTCATTTAAATATGAATAAGTGAATAGTTGCCTGTATTTCCTGCTCACATTCTCCTGTCATCTTTAAGACCAAGAGCTAACTAGCCATCTATATTCTGCTTTCAGTGTTTTCCTTCTAGCTCTAAAAGGAGGGGCAAAAAAACCCCTCCCCAAATCTTGCCAAAAAACAAAGCCTGTCATATAAATGGGTGTAAAGCGGGTGATGGGGGAATATCCTGCTCTCACAGTTGTTATTAGCACCCTGAATTTCAATGTACCCAGACCGCAAGGAAGAGCGGTAAATACGCAGGGCTGCCTTTGGCTCCCCGTGGGTTTCTCTGCGTTTCAATACGATCGCTATATTTAAATGGTACCATCTATAGCTGCTCTGAAACCCTCTGGTAGTAACTTTCTCTGATAAGTCTGCTAAGGGCTTATGTTGTTTGCTTCTATTTTGAGAGAGAGGAGCTATTCTGAATTCCTCCCGTTTATTTATATAGGCACAGTCGTGATCAAAATAGGCTGCTTCCTTCCTAATTTATAGCCGGTCTAAACGCGATTCTACGTAACCAAAAGTTTGGTAGCCAGTGCTCCCTCATCGTCTTTAGGACTGAATTCCCCGTGTTCCTCTCGTGTTGATAGTTTGGGGTATTTTTTCTTTCATTTTCCCCCCCTCATTGTTTGGAATTGTTTGTCTCTCCAAAAATGACCTAGAAAAGAAATCTGTTGTTAATCAGATATCAACGAGGGAGGGATGATTAGTTAATGCAAACCATGCCTCGTTTCTGGGGACCAACTGGCTAACTCTGGTTCTCAGAGCGTACGGAGCCTCTCGGAAGACCGTTCCCATCCTTCGGTGATGTAGCTGCAGCTCTCCCCGAGGAATGAGAAGTTCACTATTCACTCTGTGCTTGCATCACCCTTTCCAACATGTTCCCACTGATACATTAAAGGAATTAATTGCTCATAATGATCTCACCATCTGTTAACAGAGGTTCATACCTACAGGCTGGTGGCATGTGGTGGTCCTATTCAGGAATCAATAGGCAATGCTGGGGGAACGCTTTCCCACATTGCCTTCCATTGCGCTCTGAAAAGGGGAGGAGAGCTCAGTGTTGGCCATCTGCTCCTTGTCTTTCTGTGCGAGAGACCTTGATGCAGTCCAGCCCGGCTCTGATCTGACTCCAGTCTGATTGGAATGTGGCTGATCTGAGAGGCTCTCAAAGCTGTGAAAGTGAGTCAAAAGGAGATCCCCATTGTCCGGCAGGGCTGAAAGAAAATGATCACTTTAAAATTCATAACTCCCAGGTGCCCGCCATCTATTCATGGGAAAAACTCTCTGAACTTCTCTTCATTAAAAAGAGAGGGAGTCCAGCTAAAAAGAGAGAAAAGGAAGTAGTTTGTGGGAAATGTGCAAGGGATTTCAGGCTAAACAAATGAGGAATTTGGAATTTTTACTCGTATTAAAGGAACCGCGTAAGGAAAGGGAAGCATTTGTAAAAGCAGGGGCCCTTCCCTGGGGTCCTTAAGCAAAATAAAGAGGCTGGTGGAGGTTTTTCCCCCCCCCCCCTTTTCTCTCTCAGGAGTTTTTCCTCCCTTTTTCCTCTTTCTTACCTGTGTGAATGAGGGCAGGAACAGGACATGAATTGGGCTGTCCCTGCTTTATGTGATAAATTGGGACGCACTCCGTCCGCCCGCCTCCCCCTGCCCTGTGTGTGTGTCGGTGTTTAGACTGCACATCAGTCTGACCTGATAACCAATGTAAACTGGAGCTGGGCATCTCAGAATCACAGTGTCCTCGTGGAGAACAGGACTTTTGAGGGAGTCAAAGGGCTGTTCTGTCAGCTTGCTGCCTAATCTCCCCCCACCCCTCTTCTCTCGTCATCTGAGGATTTGCTGCATCACGGGATTTGGGGTTTGTCCCGACCCCTAAATTTCTCCATCGTTTACCTCCTCTGAATGTGAGGTAACGATGACTCCTTCCTCATTCCTCATCTTCTTCCCAGTTCTGTGCCTCACAGTATCTCAAGTGCACTTATGATTGCTCCTCCAGCCTCTGATAGTGTCTATCTGGTGCATGGTGAAGATGACCACAGGGACCATTTGACCACCTCTGTCACAAAGGCAGAATCACTTGCAATTCCTGTTTGGAGCCGATCGTTCTCAGCTGAGTACCTTTCAGAAGCCTCCATTGATTTCAAGCGAGTTCATCCATTGGTAAACAACACAGATGCTCATCTGTGGGCTGTTTCCAGTCCAGGGTTGCCATTTCAAGTGTTACCCTGTTCTTTTGTGACCACTGGGATTAGCCATACTTGACACCTGATAGCACCAAGCCACCCCCTGTGCCTGAGCGCACGTATTTGCTGTCCGAGGAGGTCACTTATCTCCCACCAAAAGTGTTTGTGTAGATGGTGATGTGGCACAGACCTGCCTCCCCTCTCCTGGGACTCTTTTATCTTATGATACATCAGTTTCCTTTGTTTTCCTCTCTTACATCATTTAAGAGTCATGTGATACGGTGCTCGAGGACATGTTTTAGCTGTGGGCTTGGGACTGCTGGGTTAGTGTTTGAACTCAATGGTCCTGAAGGTCTCTTCCAGCCCAAGTGATTCTATGAACTTACGTCAAATCCACAAAAAGTAAGCTGCTTACTTCTTTCACTCTCTGGATAACCCAGTTGAGTTTAGTAAGGCTGGTGTGAGTTATTGTTTGAGAAGTGATATGTTGAAGAGAAGTAGTCTTGTTCAAACACCAGTTACAAAGTTAGGAGGGGGTTAAAACCCTCCTGCACGTGTTCCTGTGCGCCTTGGTCTGGGTGATCCTGCTCTGGCAGGGGGGATTGAACTTAGATGGTCTTTTGAGCTCCCTTCCCACCCCTAGTGTTCAGTGATTCTGAGACCACACTTTGTGTAGGGGGAAGTTCCTGTGGGCAGGAAGAGTGTGATGGAGAGGAGAATCAAGGACTTGTAATATCAAGGCTGTGGTTCTATGCTAATGGGGTTTTTTTCCATCAGCAAATACAAACCCTACTAATAATAATTACAGATTTATTCACTTAGGAAGTTGCTGCTTCTCTGTTCTACGACACAGATGTTTGCTCTGTGTTTTAAGGAAGATCTGTTAATCTTTTGGTTTCTTTTAAACACTTTGCAAAGTTGCTAGTGGTTGGGCTGCAGTTTAGTCTTTTTTTTAATAGCAACAGAATTCTGCTAAGGATACAGCTCGATAAACACCTGATTCAGCACAACTGAATGGGATAGTAGCCCCAACAGGAGTAGAAACATCAAAAGTCAAGGTTATACAAACTTTACTTAGAGCTGTTGTTGGTGAAAGGGTAATCACAGAACATTAGATTGAAAGGACCATCCAGTCCAACTCCTCTGCCAGAGCAGAATCCCCTAGATCCAGTCATTAGGGATGGGAAGGGACCTTGAGAAATCATCTAGTCCAATCCCCACACCACAGCAGGATCCCCTAGATCCAGTCATTAGGGATTGGAAGGGACCTCGAAAGATCATCCAGTCCAATCCCCCTGCCACAGCAGGATCCTCTATGCTCTGTGGGGTAGGACACAGGCTGTTGGTTTCTGGTAACTTAAGTTTCACCTTATTTGTTTAGGGTTTATTTTTTAGCTTTATCTTTTAGCTAGTCCATCAGTAATAATTTTGAGGAGGCTATTAAGTGAGGATTACTACAATTAGATTAAAAAGAACTAATTAGATGGTTCATCCTGCCCTTTAGTACTTTTTCATAGTAAGCATTTCACTCAGGAGGCAGAATAATCGTGTGAGCACGGTGTGCAGTTTGAGAAGGCATCCCCTACAACTCTTTTAATATAAAACTTTACGTGTGGTGTTGTCTAATAGTTTTTAAAGGACGAGACATGGGAAGAACTCCCAGGGATGTCATTCCCAGAATCTCAGACACCTACCACTTTGAGCAAGTGCCATGTGGTGATGCTTTATTGTCAGTAAACACTGCACAGGTTGCCTTGGAGAATCTGTTCACTGTCTTCTCTTCAGCGCCCGGGAGGTGCTTTTCTCTCTCTTTTTTTATGGAACCCGTACAAGGCACTCGGGCACAGATCTCAAGTGTGGAAAGACACATAAGGATAAGCACTTAGGGGGATTTTTCAAGGACACTGAAGTGGTTTAAGTGTTGTTGAATTCCCTTTCCCTCTGGACTCTTGCTAGTCCAGCCAGCGAGACTGCTACCTGCAACTGTAGGTTTCCACCTCGCTGCTCTGGAGGTACTTGACCTTTTGTATTCAATTATTTCAGCTGATGGGGGGAGCACAGCACTGTGGAAGACTCTGTGACAAGGCTTAAGATTTAGAATGTGTCCTGTTTGGTGCTTTTCATAATCCCAAGGGAATGCCCAGGCCTCCTGCTCTTTCCCTTCCACAGTGTACTGCCTGTCCCTAGTGCAAGACATAACAGCTCCACCAAGAGCACTTGATAAGTATGGAGGGTACCTGGTGGTTGGAACTACTCATTGCTGTCGAGCAGCTAGGCAGGGCACTTGAGTTTGGGTACCGCCTCAAGGTGAGTTTCCCAATCACTAGGCTCTCGTGAGGCAGATGGGAGGGAAGATCTCGTTAGCATCTGGACGTGAGACATCTTGCAAGTGACTCCGCGTTTTGTCAAATAAACGTGAGTTTGAGTAGAAAACATCGCACGAGCTCTGTTGTCAGTCAGTTCCCAATAAAAATGTGTACAGAACTCACAGCTTGAAGCGTGAGCAGCAGTCAGGCTTGAGCTCCTCTCCATTCTCCTCTTCTCCCTTGGCTACACACATTGAATAGCAGAGAGGGCTGGGGGGAAGACGATGCAAACATGCTGCTCAGTATTTGATATTTTGAAAGGCTGTTAACTTACTCAAATTTCTCTTGGAGCATGGGAAGGCTATTCCACTTCAGCTTTAAATCTCTTCCATGTTCAGCGTTGCTGGTTCTCATTTTATTTGGAATTTTATGATGTATCCGAGAGCAGCTGTCGTGCGGGTGACAGAGCCAAAACCTTTCTCCTTAAAATAAAAAGGGTAGTTGTAAATATTAAAGTGAAAGTTCTAAATATGGGAAAACTTGTGGTCATTCAAATGTATTATTAATTTAAAACCTTAGAATTCTTTATTTCTGTGGATTTTGACATTTGAAGGTGGGTTTTGCATATGTTCTTCATTCTGGATGAATCGAGCAACCAATTTTGCTTTAATCCAAAACACTGCGCTTCACTGGCACCTGTCAGTAACTTTGAGAGGTGTTGGTGATGAAGTGGTGATCATAAGTTTATATATTGTGATCATGCAGTGTGCTGGAGAAGAGAGAGACCTCAGCTTGTAAAGAAGTGTGTCCCACCTTTAGATTGGGCCGTCGCCACAGAGAAGAGCTGGGAACCCACAGTGTTGGGGTTCAGTAAGTCTGGGTTGGTTCAGTGTTGGGGTTCAGTAAGTCTGGGTTGGTTCAGTGTTGGGGTTCAGTAAGTCTGGGTTGTTTTGAGCTGGTTGGAGGAACAAATTGCTAAGTCAAGGAATGTTCTTCACTCCTTTTCTAATGATCTCTCTTTCTCTGTGTGTGTGTGTGCTAGATAGGAGATGAGACTAAAATGTGTTGGAACACAAACGAACATGTTCCTGTGCAACTTGATCTAGGGGATCCTCCTCTGGCAGGGGGGTTGGACTGGATGATCTTTTGAGGTCTCTTCCAATCCTTAACGTTTTGCAATTAGTACCAGAGCTGTCTTTGGAGGGAGATCTGAGAGGGTACCACTGGTGTGACGAGAGGCTTTCTGTGTGCTGAACATATTTGGTTGGAGTCTAACTTGTGGATGTGTAGTACTTTAATGATTTGGAGGTTCCTTAAATCAGGTGTATGGCTGCTTCAGATGAATGGGCTGCACACTCCTCCCCAAAAATACTCTGAGATAGATCTTGATCACCCAAATATCGTTTTCTCTTTGCTTGATAAATCATATTTTACAAATATGTCTCAGAAAAATACTATATCTGTTGAGGGGATTGGACTAGATGATCTTCCGCGGTCTCTTCCAACCCCTAATGTTCTGTGACTGATCTCTGTAAGAATTTAATATTTAATTGTTAGGTGTGTGTTTACTGGCCTTAGTGCTGTTTCTCTATTGAGCACTGACCGTATTTTAGTACTAAAAACTTCAAGCATAAAGCCTTGTGTTCAGTAGAATTGTGTTGTGGGTTTTTTTTCCTCCTTGGAGTCATCGTTCTTCCTTCTGCAGCCCACACAGAAGGTGAGGAATTGTTAAGGAGCCTGTTTCGAATGTGTGTTTTTAATTTCAGTGCCAGTCAGGAGCTGCTTGTACTTCCAAAGACGACAAGGAAATACTCATCAATGCCTTCGCTGGGATGCGAGTTAACATTTGCACCAGACATAGATTTTTCTTTTCAATTAGCACTCCCTTAGAAAACCCATTCCCCCAGCTTTTGTCAACGTGCTGGAGGAGAAGAAGAGCAAATAGATTGGAACTGCTCTGCAGCTCAGGCTCCTGGGAAAATGTAACAGGTGTTACGGCTCAGCTGGGTATGAGCTTTATGAAAAAGACCCTCTCAGACTTTACCCATAGAATTCCCCTTCCTAGCCAGAGCTTCAAGTAGGAAGAAACTAATGACTTCATTACCATCTCAATTCTGGGAAATGCTTGGTCCAGACCTGAATCATTAAAGGAAAGGTACAGCACTCTGCGTGACCTTACAAGATCAAACTGTTATTTAGAGCAATTCCATTAGTCAAGGCTGTAAACCTGAAAGAACACACCCTTGTGCAATGGCTTTTAGGACCTAAAACGTGTGTGTGTGTGTCATGAGGAGGGGGCAGGAGGTGGAGGTTGGGGTGGGTGTAGAAAAAACATATTCAGCATTCATTGTGCAGCAGTTCCCTACGCTTGCTTTGAGCAGGCTGCTCTTCTTCCCTCCACCCTGGGCTGTGACACGGTTAAGGGCTCTCGTCGCCCTCACCCTTGTAGGGATTCCTAATTGGGGATGATACTGAGTCCAAGAATGATGTCAAAATTTCCAGCCATACAAAGAGAAAGATATTTATTGAATGCTGTAGCAACTGAACACATCTATTTATTGCTAACTTTGAAAAAAGAGAAGAGCCTGGCATGCAGAAGACTGACTTTGGGGTTATTTTCCATTTCTCCATTACTTCTACTGCAGTTAGAAGGAAAGGACACTTTCCTTGCTGGAGCAATAATTCTTGGAATTTCATTATATCATGACAGCACTGCTTTTGGAACTCTGGTCCAGAACAAAATAATTGGATAATTTGAATAGATGTGGTCAAGAAAGAAGAATTAAATAGAATAGGCTACCCAGAGAGGTGGTGGAGTCTCTTTCTCTGGAGACGTTTAAAACCCACCTGGATATGTTCTTGTGTGACTTGGTCTAGATGATCCTGCTGTGGCAGTGGTATTTTGGGGTTCCTTTCAATCCCTAATGTTCTGTGATTCTCTGATTCTGTGAAGAATTAAATGGAACATGTTGCCCAGGGAGACTGTGGTGTCTTCTGGAGATGTTTGAAACTCACCTGAACATGTTCCTGTGCAACTTGGATGTAGGTGATCCTGCTGTGGCAGGGGGATTGGACTGGATGATCTTTCGAGGTCCCTTTCAATCCCAAATATTCATTGATTCTGTGTTTCTCCTCCCCATCTACTCTGCCCTGGGGAGATCACATCTGGAATATTATGTCCACTTGTGGGCTCCTCAGCTCCAGAAGGACACAGAGGTGCTAAAGAGAGTCTGGCACAGACTTGAAGATGGAGTTGGAGGATCTCCCTGCTGAGGAAAGGCTGAGGGAGCTGGGTCTCTTGAGCTCAGGAGAAAAGGAGGCTGAGTGGTGACCCCATTAATGTCTATAAATATATGAAGGGTGGGTGTCAGGAGGATGGAGCCAGGCTCTGCTCAGTGTTGTCCAAGGGGCAGTGGGTGTGAGCTGGAACAGAGGAGGTTCCATACTTGTGAGAGGACTGCCTGTGGTGGGTTTGTAGCTTCAGGATTGTGTATTTAGGCCACATCTCCCAGGCAGCCCAGTTGGCAAACACTACTGACAGCTTTCATTTAAAGAAATGGGACTTTGGAGGCTGAGCCTTCTCCAGCAGCTCTGAGCTGCGTTGTGTAGGTTGGGTTAACCTGGGTGTAGGACATGTGTAGTTGTGTTAACAGGATGTTGCTTCCTGAGCTACTACCTGCTATGATGCTGCGTTCTGATACTCGGCTACAAGCTGTAGTGTTTGTATGTTTTTAATTGGGCTTTGCTTAGGAGCCCCCCTCATTTGTGTTTATCTCTTGGGTTGCTGTGGTGGGTGGCACACTGTTGTGTTGAGTTCTCGGAGAGGGATGAGAAGGCGTAAGAACTACCATCTCTCATCTCCTTGAAATATGCTGATGTGACAGTTTCTTGGACTGCAAAGGCACACTTCTGCTAGAAGTCTTCTGTCAGGCAAAGCAAGCAGTTCTGTCTGCTAAAACCAGGATGAAACAACCCCCCACTCCTGCTGAGTCCTGATCTGTGGTTTTGTTGTACGGAGAAAAGTAGGTGGGTTACTGAGCGCAAGTGTTGAATGGACGATGCTGCTGTTTGACAACCCAGAAGACAATTCTTCCGTGTCTCCTTAGAAAATCCACCCTGCTGACACTTGCTGTTCAGAGCACTGCTGAGGCAACATATTTGTGGGGGAAGAGAATTAGAAAACTGCATGAAGAATAAAATGCTGGTAGAGCCCTAGTTATGAGGCATCTGTTGGCACCTCTGTGCTGGCTTGTACTTCACAGAATCACTGAATTATTGAGGATGGAAGAGACCTCTAAGATCAACAAGTCCAGCCTACTTCAGTGTCCTTTATCCAGGCACCAAGGAGGACTATTCTCATGGGAGTTGCTTAACCCTCTTGGTGCTTGTCTGGCTGAGCAGTTCTCTAGGTAGCTCAAGACCAGTTGCTCTCATCTGAGTGTCCCCCCATGAATTGCTCCACTACCTTCACCATCCTTGTGGCTCTGTGCTGGACTCTCTCCAGCAGCTCTGTGTCCTTCTGGAACTGATCCTGTGGTGCCTTCTAACCCTGTCTGACTCTATGACTTGGTCTAGGGGATCCTGCTCTGGCAGGGGGATTGGACTGGATGATCTTTTGAGGTCCCTTCCAGTCCCTAATGACTGGATCTAGGTGGTCCTGCTCTGGCAGGGGAACTGGATTAGATGATCTTTTGAGGTCCCTTCCAATCCCTAGTGGTCTGTGATTCTCAAACCTGTATCACTGCTCAAAAGGTCTGGAAGATCTGTAAAATAGGCTGGGGATAAAGTGCTTTAAAGAATTTTTTGTACCAGTATTGATCTGCAGCCAGGACTTGCCTAATGTCATCTCCTCTCCACTTGTGAAGAGATGCCACCAGCCTTTCCCGTAGCAGTATGTTGTGATGTGGAATTAAAGAGAGAACCCCCTTTGTTAGGACAACCTAACTATGGACATCTTGGTCGCTCCTTTTTAATAGTCAGGAGAAATGTATGTGTCTGCGTGTAGGATCGTTAAAGGACCCATTTTCCCCTCACCTGATGGTGCTTGCAGTCTGCATTTCCTGACACCAGAAGTTCGTTGTATTTAATAAGCCACTTCCTATTGCATTAGCAAATCTCCATCTGGCTGGAAAGGTACCTGATTCCATTACTAAATTTGTCTTCACGGCTGTGATGCAAAAGGTAATTTGCTTATGGCTTCGTAAATATGGCTAATGCAATGATATAGAGCACAACAAAGGCTTGCCTCGTGCATTCTGAACTTCTGAATGAACAGAGAGCATGAATGGAGGGGGGAGGTGGCTGCTGCTTCAAGCCTGGTGGTGCCCTGAAACTTCAGAGGCTCTAGAAGGAAAATTAGAGCAAAAGGGCAGACAGAGGCAATCAAACTGCTGCCTGAAAATGTCAATGCCCTTCTGATTGGTGGTGGTGGGGGTTATACTGGTGTGTTCTGTGTGAGCAGGGTTCTGGAGAGGTAGCTGCCCTTTGGAAGATCAGAGAATGTGTGAGGTGTTAGGGTGTCTCCCTGAAATTCCGGTACAGCCTGGCAGCGCAGTCTAACCAGTGGAACAGTTGGTAACATCATCAAACTCTGATTTGAAGCTTTAGGAAGAGCTGGGGAGTGAGACATTAATAAGAAAGGGATTTTATCACCTGAGCTTACCAATCTCTGAGAAGTCTCAGCAAACAATTCATATTTGAGAATTCTATTGCTGCTGGGATGATAGAACATAACGCTGTGTCCATTGCAGAGGTGTTCAGAGGGGTGGGGGTGGCTTCACTGGTTTGGTTATGGCCACACAGTTCTGCAGCAGACAGGGAAATGAAGTCATGGGTTCAATCCCTAATGGTTGATGGTTCTGTTGAGAGGATCATCACTAGTTGGTCTAGTACATCTAGTATTTGGTGGTGATTACACGATGGCATCAGGTATTGCCTGGCAGTAGGAGTAGGAAGGGTAGGAGGACCTTTCCTGGTAAAGCCTTTCCAATGTGCTTCTTTCAGCTTTTCCTGTAGCTGAGCTTGTTTTCCCTGCAGAGCGGCAGTGCTTGCAGCAATAGGGCTCTTGTGTGAGACTTGGGCACCTTGGCTTCCAAGTGGCTACTCCCGGTTTGCCACAGCCAGGAAATGTGAATCACTTGCCATCTCACCTACAGCTTTGAATGGCACTTGGCTAGCACCGTATTATGAGGTAGTTGTCTCACTGCTTGTGCTGATAGCCTGACCCCCTGTTCCAAGGGGGTGCGTGGCTGGTTTTTAATGTGAAATGCAGGAGACTAAACACACAGATGCACACATCATTAGGGGTTGGAAGGGACCTCCAGGGGTCATGGAGTCCAGCCCTCCTGCTCAGGCAGGATCATAAACCTGAGGCAGGTTACATAGAAGTGCATCCAGACGTTGATGTGTTGATCACAGACCAAGTTATATGAGATTATGTTGGCCCTTGCTGTCAGCAGATAACATGGGGATAGCTCATGGCTCCCCCAGTGTATGGGCAGACCACAGAGATGCTGATAAATGGTTTGCTGTGTGTGTTTTGCCACCACAGTTAGCTCGCTGATGAGGCATCCTGCAAAAGGAGTGTTTGCCTTTCGGAAGATGTGCAAGTCTGTTTACCAGTGAGCCCTAATGAAGTGTGCTTGTGAAGGAAATGAAGCCTCAAGTGTGTGTGTAATTACGTCCCCTTCCTTCCATGATAGCTGCCAAGAGCTTGATAACAAGAGTCCATCACCTACAACAGCAAAAGGGATTTTATCTGTTATCTGCTGTTTGCTCTGTATATTAAGAACCCTGTAGGAACCCTCTCTGCAGAAGATGATGGATGTCAGGCTTAAACTCAGAAGTGCATCCTTGTTGTTTTCAGAAATGTATGAGTTTCAAGACAGCAAGTTCTGTTGGGTGTGTCATGCTGCACCGAGCATCTGGCATCAAGCATGTCTAACAATTTTATCCAAAAGCTCTAAATACATCCCAAAGTCTGTTGTTAACTTCATTCTTAATTAGGATCTATATGAGACTGTCCTACTCTGCTTAAAGCTAGGACTGCAGATGAATCTGCAGTTGGGGGGGGTTGGACTAGATGATCTTTTGAGGTCCCTTCCAGTGCCTAATGTTCTGTGATTGTGTGGGATTATGTGAAATGTGTGATAGGGCTCCTCATCCTCTCTGGAAATGGAGTGTCTGCCTTAGGTGTCGAGATAAAGAGCTTGGAGCCCAACACGAGGCAGTAATATTTGACAGCTTTGACTGGAGCTCCCTTGTTTTGTCAGATGTTTTGCAGAACAGCCAGACTGTATAAACTAATGAAATCCTGTAAGATGTCACTTTGCAACTGCACAACAGCCTGAGAAAAGGAAACCAAGAGCCACATGGGAAAGCACACGATGCCAGAATTTGTCCAAAGAGCTGGGTGTGGTGCCTGTGGAAGTGATGCTCTGAAATCAGTCCCAGAAAGGGAGTGTGATGTTCATTGAAGCTTTGTTAGCGGTATCATACCAAGGGAATAGCCATGTGGGACTGATGATCTGCTGTTCCTGGATGTGTTTGAAAGAAATGTAGACGTGGGACTTTAGGTCCTGTGGTATATAAGGTCTTAGAGTTGTTAAGGTTGGAAAAGCCCTTCAAGATCGTTAACCCAGCTGTCCCAAGGCCACTGCTAAACCCTGTCCCTGAGCTCCAGATCTCCACGACTGTGAAACGCATCCAGGGAAGGTGTTTCAACCCCCTCACTGGGCAGCCTGTTCCAAGGCCTGATGGCCCTTTCCAGGAAGATGTTTTTCCTGGTGCCCAACTTAAACTTTGAGCTTGGTGCAGCTCGAGACCATTTCCTCTCATCCTATCACTTGTCCCGTGTGAGAAAAGACCAACCCCCACCTCTCTCCAACCTCCTCTGAAGTGTTTAGACCTCTTGGTGCTGTGTAGCCCCGTTATGGAACACGACAGTCACTTTATCCCAGAGTAAAACGGGCAACCAGTATTTCTTAAGTGTCGCTCTAGAGATTGGAAGCATCTTAAATGCTATCCTGAATCACAAAACACTAGGAATTGGAAGGAACCTCGAAGGATCTAGTCCAGTGTCCCTGCACAGCAGGATTCCCTAGATCAAATTAAGGTGAAAAGGAAAATATCAATGGAATCAAGTCTTTTTCCTTATGACCAAGACACAGTGCATCTCACTTTCTGGTCCAGCTCCTGATACTAACAGAGTGCTGATCCATCCCTCCTCAAGAAAACAGATGGAAAATAGATAAAACCAGTAGCACAGGTAACACAAACACCACTGCTTTGGCTGGTGATGAGCTGGTAGTCCTTATTCTGTTTCCTTCCAGTAACAATGACTGATTTCTGTTTGTTTTTGTTACGAGAAAGCCTGTTGTGATAACTTCCTTTAGCAGCTCGGAATGTAACACCAAACTCCCTGCTGGCATGGCTTCAAGAGCAGAGTCGTGCCAGCACAGAATTTGGCCCAGATTATTTTTAAGAAGGTTGTCAGTCTTGTTTTGTTCTCTGTTACATGCTCGTGGTGGTAGTATCAAATATTTATTCTACTGATTACAGCTCTAACTCTAAACAGGCTCGATGGAGTAATCCCTTGACCTCTGCAGTGGCGAAGCCAGTCCCCTTGTAGAGCGGTTTAGCAGGGACAGCAATTCCTTCGGTGAATATTTGTGTGTTATTACTGGATATCTCAAAGCTGTGGGTGCTTTTGTGCAAGTATTGTCCTTTATTTTTTGTCAGGTCGCTGAGCCTGAAGAGGAGAAGTATGCAGGGAGAACTTCGTGTGACTTTCCAAGCCCCCCTGAAAGGGGCTGTCAGAAGGCTGGGAAGGGCTGTTCATACAGACAGGGAATGATGGGTCATGGTTTGAAGCTGGAAAAGGAGAAATTGAGGCTGAACATCAGGAAAAAGATCTTTAATCTGAGGGTGGTGGATCCCTGGAACAGGCTGGCTAGAGAGGTGGTGGAAGCCCCATCCCTGGAGCCATTCAATGTCAGGCTGGATGGGGCTCTGGGCAATCTGGTCTCATGAGTGATGGCCCTGCTTGTTGACCTAGTTGGGCTAGATGATCGTTGGAGGTTCTTTCCAACTGATTCTATGATTTTTACCTTTGCTGAAATATTTGATGAAACTCCCTGACCATGGGAATGAATCACAGAACGTTACGGATTGGAAGGGACCTCAAAAGACCATCTAGTCCAATCCCCCTGTCACAGCAGCCTCATCTAGATCCAGTCAAACAGGAACATATCCAGGTGGATTTTAAACATCTCCAGAGAAGGAGACTCCACAACCCCCCTGGGCAGCCCCTGCCAGGGCTCTGTCACCCTCACTGGGAAGAAGTTCCTTCTCAGATTGATGTTCTGTTCCAGCTCATATCTGCTGCCCCCTGTCCTATCATTAGATGCCCCTGAGCAGAGCCTGGCTCCATCCTCCTGACACCCACCTTTTACATATTTAGAAACATTAAGGAGACTGAGGGGTGACCTCAATATGTATATTTTTAAAAAGTATTTATTGTTTTGGCTATAATTATTCTCCTTCACCTGTACACACTTGCACACGTGTGTGTGTGTGCACGTGCTGTCAAACCCTCCTCTTCCCTTCAGCAGGGTGAAAGAGGAAGCATTAACATCCCATTAGCTGCAGGGTTCACTCACGGGGTCTATAAAGAAATCTGGCTTTGGGTTCCAGAACATGTTGAGAGGAAAACATAATAAAAACGGAGGTGCTCCTTACACCCCTCACTAGCTCACTGATGTGTTTGTGTCCCTGTTCCCTCCCCGCTGCCCACAACCTCTTACCTCTCCTCGGAAGGCAGGCTCCCCTCCCCTATAGGAAGTCTCATTCATTCATGTTTTGAAGGAATTCCTCAATTCTCTTTCAGCCAGATTACCGCCATCCCTGCCTCTTTTCCTCCTCTCTCACTTTGCCACTGAGAGAGAGAGAGAGAGGAGCAGGACCTGCCCAGATGGTTGAGGACCAAAAAGGAGGAACATTTTCTCATGCTTTTAAAAAGACCACTTTCTTTCCTGCCTAATATTTAGCTCCTTCAAATGCAAATGGCGAGGTTTCACTCCAAGGTTAGCATAACAATTATGGGAAAGCTTTAAATCTGAAGCATTTGTTTACACGATGAAAGGAGTGCACAGTCCAAAAGCTCTGAGGCCAGGGCTTTTCAGTTGCTATTTTCTGACTAAGTAGTGAACTGCAAGTCAATTTTAGACCACAATGAAAACCAATTTATATCAGTGTGTAAGCTAATTTTGGGGGGAGCTCTACATTAGGAACCACGGGGTGGGGTGGATTTCTTAATTATTTTTTAAAGTGAGTGTTACTGAAATAAACTCCTGGGTGTTTTTTTTTTCCCCCCCACCCCTTCCCCCCAACACTTGGCATCTTTCTGTTTAACAAGCCCCCAGATGTCCTGGATACTAATGACCATTCCCCAAGTGCCCTCAGAAGATGGGGCATGTGGGATCTGGGGAAGTGACTTCATTAACACCCAGGTGGGTGGTTCTCCAGGAACTTTTATTGATGCTCACGAGTGAATTCCAGGTGGGCAGAACTCTGTCAAATATGCTCCTTGGTTTCTGTTTAACTTGTTTCCCTGGTTGCTCACTCTTCTTAGTGAACTTTTAATAGATAAAATGACCTGGAGTGACAACTCTTGGGGCACAGTTTGTCCATGGAAGCTGCCAGATGTTTATATTGTTCTCAGATACCTAGATCTCCATTGCAGAGCTTTTAATGTGCCACACTCCAGAAATAATATTGATGCTGTGTAGTTCTACCTGACAACTAGATGTTCCCATTTCTGCTGCTGGTTAGAGCTTCTGTTGTTCAGACCAACTCAGTCGTTCAGCTGGATTTCTCCCTTATTGTATTAGTGCCACATTGCTGCTAGAGCAATCCTGTCACATCTCCTCCCAGATAACACTGCAGCCAGATTATGAGAATCACAGAACATTAGGGGTTGGAAGGGATCTAGTCCAATCCCCCTCCACCACAGCAGGATCACCTAGATCCAGTAACTCAGGAATGATCATCTACTTCTAACATCTCTGCCATGGAGGGATAACCACTAGACCAGGTTGCTCGAAGCCTCATTAACCTGGCCTTGAACACTTCCTGGGATGGAGCACGCACAGCTGGGGAAGGGGCATGGGTCTTGAATCCTCTTAAAACTGCTCGTTGTATTTGCTGCTGTAGGGAAGACCTTTTTTGCTTGCAATACGTTCAGCAGATCCTTCCCAGATCATCTCCAAGGTTTGCAGATCGTGCTGACCCTGTGGGAGCTGCTGTAACTTGCCATTGTGGCAGTCTCCATGGGAAGAGTTAGCAGATGTGCCAGCTTGTTGCAGATGGGGAGGTTATACAAACTTTTTGATCTGCCCTATGAGAGCTTTAAAAAAACCCCCCACAACAACAAACCCCCCAAAACCTCCACCCTGGAAGCCAGAGGTTTCCAGCCCACTGGGTCGCATGGTAAAGAAATGCTGACAAAGGCAAAGATAGCCTTGGTGCCATTGTAATGCTCAAAGCTTGGTCTTTCAAACCTTTCTTTGTAGCAAGGGATAGGTTCTACAGCTATTTTTTAACCTCTTAACCTTTTAACCTTCTGAGCTGGGAGAAGCAGGACTGCTATGAAAGCTTTAGCAGTGGAAGTGGCTGTAGCAATGGGTAGAAGTAAAGCCCATTTGTCCTGCTTTCATGCCAGGTTCTGTATGCTAATTCTGTAGCAATGCAATCAAGAAAGCTCTGGCATTCAGAACCAGCCAGGACCTAGTACTCACTTCACCCCCAACGACCGTAATGAATGTGAAATGCTGGTAGTAATAGCTTGAAGTGAAAAACTCCTTCATCTTGGCATGCGGGAGATTTGCAATCACGTTTTGATTCTCAGAGCGCTGCTTGATTGGGGATTAATGTGTGGGTAGAGCTGACCTCTCTTGCAGGAGCCCTTGTTTTTGTACTAAGTGTGTGAAAAACAAATTTCAAATAGATGGCCTGTTGCACTTTTCTTGTGGTTGGTGTTATCACCCCTTTTGGTTTCTCAACAGCAATATGTGCTCAGAACTCTTCAGGGTTTTTCCTTCGCTTCGTGTGTTTCGGGGAGGAGGTGAATTCTGTTATCAACAGAACCATCAGCTTCCTTTTGTTCCCTTCACTGTCATCAAATATGACATTTCCTCGGCTGACTTGGTTAATTTTAAAGTTGGTAATTTATGCCTCTCCAAGCAAAGGGAAGCTATTGCTCTATTTTATAACGAAGCTATTTTGACCTGAGAAACAACTTGTGTGTGTGCTAGTAGAATAAACCCAGGGCAAACCCTGCTCAGGGTTGATTTCTAGTCTGTCCACCTGTTTGTGACACATCAGCTACCTTTAGGTTGTCCTATTGGTTTTCTAGAGAGAATATTGCTTGGGCTATGGCCTTCCAGGATTGTTTAAGTGATAGTGGTTGAGCTTGTGTGCTGTAACACTAGCCTGAGAAAGAAGGGTATCAGCCAAATTCTTATCTCATGGTGGCTTATTAAATACAATACAAAAAAGGTGAATGTTCTTAGCCTGGCTCGGGTGCTCCTTTTGTTCTCCTGCTCTCTGCTAAATCACCAAACAACAGAAGAGCGACCAGCTCAGACCCATCTTTTGGCTGCGTTTGAAATCCCACAGCAGACTTTGAAATTTGCACTTCTTCACTCGTAGACAAAGAATAAAGATGTTCCAGGATGTAGGAATCCCAGTTGTAGTTGTCACTCGGATGAGGATTACGAGTGAACTAGAGAAGAGGGTCGAAGAGTCATAGATCGTTCTAGGCTGGAAGTCTAGAGTTCATCTAGCCCAATCTCCCTACGCAGGGACAACTCTACCTTGGTCAGGTTGCTCAGAGCCTCATCAAGCCTGATCTCTAATGACTCCAGGGATGGGGCATCCACCACCTCCCCAGGCAGCCCCTTCCAGCCATCAACCACCTTCACATTGAAGAAACTTTTTCTAATATCCAGCCTAAATCTCTTCTTTCCCGTCTTGAACCTATTGCTCCTTGTCCTGTCCCTGGGGGCTCTTGGTGGCCAGCAGGATGACCATGAGCCAGCAATGGGCTCTTGTGGCCAAGAAGGCCAATGGCACCCTAGAGTGGATCAAAAGTAGGGAGATTAGTAGATAGAGATTCTCCTCCCCCTCTACTTTGCCCTGGTGAGACCACATCTGGAATCTTGTGCCCGGTTCTGGGCCCCTCAGTTCCAGAAGGACACGGAACTGCTGGAGAGAATCCAGCGCAGAGCCAAAAATATGATGGAGTGGAGCATCTCCCTGTTGAGGAAAGGCTGAGGGAGCTGGGTCTCTTGAGCTTGTAGAAAAGGAGGCTGAGGGGTGACCCCATGAATGTTGATCAATATGTGAAGGGCAGGTGTCAGGAGGATGGAGCCAGGCTCTGCTCAGGGGCACCCAGTGACAGGACAAGTGGTCTACAAGTCCGGTCGGTAGCGGCTCTGGTGTGGTCACTAAACTCCATGTTGTGTAGTATGCCAACATCTCCTGGCACAGAGAGGTCAGAAAGCTGCTGGATCTGAGCTCCTAAGTGGTGTAACAGGTTTGTCTTAGTAGGGATAGTGCAAAAATCTGTGTCTGGAGCACTGTGGTTGTTCCAGTCCTGCTACCTGCTCTACTGCTCCATGCCAGGGGCTGTTCCCATACTGGAAATGATGGTGCTCACTTTTGAGACTGTGCACTGTGGAGTGCAGCTGGAGGTAGGGTGAGCTTTCTGGATCCAGTGCTGAGAAGAGCTAGGGACTGATCTGAAAACTGGCTTCCTAGAACAGGAAGCACTGAGAGCAAACTGCCAAGGTATTTGCTTTAACCTGTTGCTCTGCCCTATTGTCTTGGCCTGGTTTGTGATGAAAGGTTACTTCTCATTCTGGGTGATGTGTAGTGAAGGGTAAATATTAACTTCTCTCTCTACGATCTGGAACTCTTATAACTAAAAATCAGGAAGAATGGAGATAATCTAGTGTGGTGTGGCTCTGTACAGGTTTAACTCCTTGTATTGAGCCTAGTCTGTGGAGAGCCGGGACAATACATGTCCTTGACCTGAGAGGAGAGAGCTGATTTGCCTAAGGTGAGGCAACACATGAGCATGTATCTTCCACCTTGGGGTTCACTACTAAATCAACCTCTATCAAAGTCATTGCATGTTATTGCTACAGAGTAGTCAAGACAGCTAGTTCATGAGTCAGTTGTAATAGCTTATATCCTCCTGAAATGCTCTTGAGGTCTCATGAAGATGCACAATAACATAATCTTCTTTATGAACCTTCACACACACAAAATACAGGTGACAACATGAGGCAATTGGATGTGCAACAAGTAGATTGTCCATGTTTCGGAGCTGTGCTCTTAGCAGATTCCCTTTTCTAATCCTAAAGTCTGTGAGACTTGCTTTATCTTCCAAAAAGAACTTCCAGGTGAGGGAATCACAGTAACCACAGGCTCTGATCTGGTTTGACTTCTCTGAAGTTAGCAGGGTGTGATGCTACATTGGCTTCTGCTCAGGATAACGAGATAATAACTAGGGAAGAGTAGGAGAAGTAAAGCTTAACTTAAAAAGAGCTGAACTTTTGCCTTCCAAGCAAGCAATCCAGGATCATTTTCCAACATCAGCTCTTCATCTACTTGAGCATCTATCTGTCAAACACTGGGCCGTACTGTTAATCCTCTAATATTCAGTCCTTTGTCTCAGATATGATTATTGCCTGTGTTTATTATCTTCTCAGTGTCCTGTAGACTGACTTCCCCTTTGCAGCATCTTATTTCTGAGCAATTGCAGTGGTGTTGTCTTTTTGTGTCTGGAAGTGAAGGGTAAGAGCCTGAGGAACTGAAGGTGGCAGAGGTGTCACTGGAGAAGGAATCTGTCTTCAGGGGTAGCATTGCAAACAGCAGAGTGGGATGTTACTTCATGCTCAGCGTGTAATTGAGCAGTATCCTGAGCACTATCTACTCTGGGAGAAGTGACTTCCAGTATCTTGGAGTACTATGGTTTTACTTCTATATTTTAACCTTTAGTGAAGATTCTCAAACATCTGTGTTTGAATAAAAAAAAGAAGAGCTTGTCATCTTTCCTGTCGAAGTTGTACTTGAGCTTTAGCACTGTAGTACTTGAGCTGCACTAAATGCAAGGGTGAGCAAAGGAGGAGCAGCTCCAGAGTCTGTGCCGCGCCGATTCCCACGGTGGTATTCAAAGCAGCGTGAGGATCTTCCCCTGTCTTCCTCTGGTCCTGTTATTGTTTCTTAAAGGTGAATCTGGCAGGTCGGCCGCATTCCAGGCGAGCCCCTGGAGACAAGTGCCCTGCTCTGAGAATGGAACTCCATGAAAGAGCCAGTTCCTTTCAGAGCTCTGCAACTTGCCTGCAGCTTACTTCTCTAAATAGCAACTTCTATATTTAAAAAACAGAACAAAAACCAACCACAGAACCCCCCAAAACAAACCAACCACTCGCCAAAAGAAAATGCTGCTATAGTAGGGTGGGCGGAAGATGGTCCCCTAGTTCCTTCCTGGAGAGATGTTCTGATGTCTGCCTCTCTGCTTCTGCCCTCTCTTCTTTCCCCACTATTTTCAAAAGCAGCCTCTTACTTTCTGCTGCTGATTCTTGGCCTTTCCCACCGGATTTGGACGCTGGTTCCATCCTGTCAGCAGGTAAATGGCCTTAAACCCTTCATGGTTTTGTCCGAGTAAAGTGGAGCTGAAAAGCATTACATGTGTTCCGAGTGGAGAGGCAGCTCTTTTGCCACGTTCAAGTGGGTCTTTCCCCCTCCCCCTTGCCTCCTTCTACTAAAGGGCTCAGCCACAATGAGGCTTTAATCAGCTTCATTGATTTAAAGCTAATTTGCACTTGGCTTCAAGGCCGAGGGCTGTAGCACAAGCCGGAGACCTTTAAATCAGAGGTCGGAATGAAAAGCCGTAGGTATATCATATTGTCTGCTGTGCAGAAAGAATAGCAGCTCCTGAGGACTGCAGATTAACTGCAAGGAAAAAGCACAAAGCCCTGTTTTCTTCTGCGTTGATGTAACCCAGCTCGCCGAGCCGCACGGGCTCCGCTATCGACGGTGCCGCTGCATCGCGGAAATGAAGAGTCGGCCGAATGCGCGGCAGCGCCGTGACGTTGGCGGCGCTCCGCTTCTGGCTGGTTTCACTTGGGTTTAACCTAATTGCCAAACTGATTCCCATCACTGATAACTTTTGAACATTTATTTTTCCCAAAGGGAGGAAAAAAAATGGTGTGTTCTGCAATTAAGGAGGTGATGAAATATTCAGCGTGTGCCTCCACTCTGGCTTAAATTCTTTTGTGAACTTTATCAGATAAAGGATAACGTATTAACCAGCCTCCTCGCAGAGCGTGTGTGAGCTGTGTACTGTTTGTCAGACATTTTGAGGTGCTTATAGTTATTAACGTTGACTGCGCCACGGGAGAGACTGTCTGATCCTCCATTTTCAGGATTCAGAGCTTTTGCTGGGGGCTTGGTGCATCAGAATCTGCTTCTCCCAGTGTCTTTACAGTGTGGCCAGAAGACACAGGAGAAGAGCCACTACTGCAAGCCTCAGTGTCATCTAGTGATGGGACAAGGGGCAATGGGTGTGAGCTGGAATGTGGGAGGTTCCATATAAATATCAGAAGGAACTTCTTCACAGTGAGGGTGGTGGAGCACTGGAAGGGGCTGCCCAGGGGAGTTGTGGAGTCTCCTTCCCTGGAGATGTTTAAAACCCACCTGGATGTGTTCCTGTGCAACTTGATCTAGGTGATCCTGTTGTGGCAGGGGGGTTGGACTGGGTGATCTTTCAAGGTCCCTTCCAATCCCTAATGTTCCATGATTCTATGTAGGTTCTTGGGTACCACATTTTGTAGCTTCGTTTAAATTTCTAGCTGTTCACTGATTCTATGAAAGCCATCAAATGTACAAGTTTTGCGGTTTGAATCTGTGTGAAGTAGAAAGCTTGGTACATTAGCAGCATCCAAAAGGTGGTGGGCACAAATAGAGTTAGAGAGGCCCAAATGGTAAGTGCAGAATGCTGCAGGGGTGTTTCACACAGCCTGCTGGGGTGTCTGAAGCAGGGAGATGCCACATTCCTCACCTACTCTGCACAGTTGCACGTGGCTGATGGACCACGAATCATAGAATATCTTAGCTTGGAAGGGACCTCCAAAGGTCAGCTAGCCAAACCCCCTTAAAACAAGCTGGGCCATCACTCAGTAGACCAGATTCCCCAGAGCCACATCCAGCCTGCCCTCAAATGGATCCAGGGATGGGGCATCTCTAGGCAGTCTGTTCCAGGGATCCACCACCTGGTATTTAACACAAATCTCCCCTTTTGCAGCTTCAAACCATGACCCTTTGTCCTATCATTCCCTGCCCTATTGAACAGTTCTTCTCCAGCCTTCCCACAGGCCCTTTTCGGGGATTGGAAGGCCACTGTCAGGTCCCCCTGAAGCCTTCTCTTCAGGCTGAACAACCCCGAGCCTCTCATTTTTCTCACCTGACTTGTGACTACACAAACTCACAAGACTGTAAGAGGTTTTTAGCTCTGTCTCATCCTTTTCTCCCTGTTCCACACCACACTATGTGGTGCAAAAAGGCTCAGCCAGCAGTCTGAGTCTCATTGAGACTCCTTGAAAGTGCAAAGTGCAGGTAGGAGGCTCTTTTTCCCTGGTACCAGTGTCAGACTCTGACTGCAAACCCTGGACCAGACAGAGCTGCTCCGAGCTGCACCCAGCCCTCTGGTTCTGGCATTGTGCTGCTGGAGGGCGAGCACTGAGGTGTGCGATGGAGACGATAAGAACCTCCTATGTGAGCACTGAAACTAGATAGGTCTGTGTCTGGAATATGTGATGCTGGGGGTATTTAAAAAGCTTTTCATTGCCAGAAACTTGAGACAACAATTGTATGGGGAATAACAGGGGGCTGAGTGACAAGCATTTCTTTCCAGGCAAGTGGTAACAGACACTCCATCCCAGATTACTTGGCTTTAAAATGTGGATAGCTGCTAGTCTTGCTGAGGTATTCTGAGGTCATGGTCCTCTGCAGGCGAAGGGCAGGCTGTTTGGGTTAGATGGGGGGACACTGTGCATGTGGTCCATGGGGTGATGTTGGACAATTCACTCTGAAGAAAAGAAGCCTGAGGGGGAGACCTTGTTGCTCTCCATAGCTACCTGAAAAGAAGTTATGGAGAGGTAGGGGTTGGTCTCTTCTCACAAGGAACAAGTGACAGGATGAGAGGAATCAGCCTCAAGTGGCACCAGGGGAAGTTTAAGTTGGAAATGAGGAAAAACTTCTTTCTGGAACAGGCTGCCCAGGGAGGGGGTTGAATCACCATCCCTGGATGTGTTTCACAGTCGTAGAGATCTGGAGCTTAGGGACAGGGTTTAGCAGTGGCCTTGGGAAGCTGGGTTAGGGTTGGACTTGATGTTCTTAAAGGTCTTTTCCAACCTAAATGATCCTGTGATTCTGATCTGCCCTTGTATTTGGCAGTCTTGCACGTCCGACCTTTAGGACTGGTATTATATGAGAAGAGAGGTTCATTTGCTTAATCAAAAATGGCTGTTCTCACAAACTGCACTGCTTTGGGACAGCCTTCTGAAACTGAAAAGTTTGGAGTGTGTGTGAGGAGAAGGCTGTGAGCTGTCAAAACATCTCACAGTGAAATTTTCCTAGCAGAGTTCCAGCTTTAGTTACAGCAACATACTGTCAGGAGAGGTTGAAAAGGAGCTGGAATGGTCAAAACCAAATGAAAATTTGCTGATTATTAGTCAGGTTTTTTCTTCTTGGTTTGGACTGCTTTGATTTTTGACACTTGGAGAAGTCAGGAGCATGTATTAATTCTCAGATTTTCTTGGCACAGGTTCTTTTTTGAGACCCCCCCTCTCTAGAGAAGTAACAAAGGTCAAAGCAGTTGGAATTAAATGGAGAAATCTACATGAAGTTGTCTTTTTTCAGAGCAAATTGTAAAGTTATGCCAGGCAACAGAAAATAATAATGCAGGATAAACTAAACTGAGGCAAAACTGCTTCTGGAGATTAGACTTCAGGAGATTAGACAAACACCTGGAATTAGGTCAAACACCTGGAAACCCAGAGGGTTGTGTAGGCACCTGAAGTGCTGAGAACTGAGGTTGATACATGGATGATTCCTTTTTCTGACTGATGGAGGGAGCTTAACTTAGAAAACAATTGCTCATTACAGCAAGAAGGCAAACAGGCCTTGAACAAGATAACGAGCCAGACTCTATCCATTGTGGAGGTCGAGTTCTTAAAGACTCCCTGTGCTTTATCCTTGGTGATGAAGGAATGCTGACCAGCAGGAAGACTCTTACCACTAAAGACAGCACATGCTCAAATGGGACGAGACCTAATTTGCATGTGAAGCAGGCAGTTCATTAATATGTATTAGGCATATTGGGAAATCTAATGAATATCTATTATTTTACAACATATAGTCATGGGTTTGGGGCCAGTTTGGCACGCACACTTTGAGAGGCACGAGCCCTGTGCATCTGCTGGCGATAACAAATTAGCTCCTCAAAAACTCTAACCAGAGTTCTTGGGTCTTTCTGCACATCATTTCCTGTGAGAGGCTGCCAATGTCCAGGTTCTTGTGGGGGAGTGTGGAGAAAAATACTCCCCTGGCAGAGGCAGGCAACCTTGAGAGAGAGAATCTGGGTTATGTGGTGACAGATGTTTGCTGCAGGGGGAAGGTGTTGCAGCAGCAGCACGGTACAAAAGGAAGGCTGCTTGCGGAGACCTCCTGTGGAGATAGGGTTGTCACCTCTCTTGATAGGACTCTCCTTCTCCCTCTCTTCAGACAGACTGCTGCAGACAGTGGACCTAACTCAGCTAATGATATGGACTGTAAGTTTAGTGGATATTTTCTATGATAGATTTGGGGAGGGTTTCCTTTTGTTATGGACTCTCATTACTCTTGGGTTTTCTGTTGAGAAATTTTTGGTCAGAGGTGTTCTCCTTTGCCTCCAAGGTGTTGGGTTAGATAGACTTATCCTTGCATCATGTAGGAACCAACAATAACCTGTGCTTTCTGCTCATGGCTGGGTTACATCAGGACACCTGGGTTGATCACAGAGTAACTCAAGTTGGAAGTAACCCAAAAGGATCGTAAAATACAATCCCTGCTCCTTACAGAACCACCTAAAACTAAACCATATGACTGAGAGCGATGTGCAGATGCGCTCTGGCAGGCTTGTAGCACTTTGCTGTTGCAGTGACCAACCGTGTTGTATCAGTAGCCCTGTATGACAGGACTGCACACCGGACCAGAGCCAAGAGAACATTGGGATGCTCTGTGTAGTTACCTAAAACATTAATGTGGGTACTGGTCTAGACTTGACCCCATGAAGTGTTACTGGGGTTCATGACTGAAGTCGCTCTCATCACGTTCATCACTCCTTTAGGACCATTTCTGAGATCAAACCAAATGTGCATGACAGCTTCCAGAGAAATATCTCGTGGTGGCTTTAGGGGTTAGTAGAAATGATTGTTTCTTGTTGCTGGTGTGAAATGAGCAGGTGAGCTACCACGTTGCTGCTTGTAGCATGTAGCCACATCACGATGACCAGAGCGATGTGTGTCTTGACTGAAGGTGGAATAAGCCCTCTCATCATTAAGGACTTGAAACAAAGGCACTGAAATTAATGAAAGAAATTCCCACTTGCCACAGTGCGTGTTGGCAGAGGTGTGGAGTCCTTAGCTCTGCTCTGCAAGCTCTCCCATCTAGCACAGGAATTTGCCTAATAACTAACTGGTTTTTGAATAAGTCAACCATTCTGTAAGGAGGAGTGGTTTTGGCACTGAGGTAGGACAGAGTAGAAGACTTGTGCAGCAGCATGGCATTCCTTGGCTCGGGCTGCCACAGAACTTGTTGTCTATTAGTCACACATAGGCAGCCCCGTGTACTTCATGCTTATGGAGTCACCTTGTCGATCACTGCGGCATCTTGCTAACGCACGAACCTGCTGGAAGCTGATCCTCCTCGTCGTGTCTGCGTAGCTGCGCTCACTGCTGTCGATTAAGTTCAGAGGGCACAGAAAGGGTAGTTTGAACTTGCTTGAATGTCTCTTCTCTTTACTCTTTGCAAAAGGATGATCATCATCTAAAAAATGTATTGGCTTTTACCTTTTTTTTATCAAATACTTCCTGCTTTCTTCCTTTTTGATTTACAGAATCACAGAATAGTCATGGTTGGAAAGGACCTCGTAGGTCACAGAGCTCAACCATACCCTACAACAACAAAAACCCTACATGCCTGGATACCCAAATATCTGATTGATCAGCAAACACAAACTAACCCCCTCCATGCCTGCTGCTACAGCAGGTCGTTAAGCACCATGTCTACACCTTTCCTGAACACCTCAGGGATGGTGACTCAACCACCTCCCTGGGAAGGCCATTCCAGTGTCTCATTGCTCTTTCTGTAAAGAATTTCTTCCCAGTATGTGATGCAAACTTCAGCTTCAGAGCATCTCCCCTGGTTTTGTCAGTAGTTACTGAGAAGAGGCCAACACTCACCTCTCTACACCCTCCTTTCAGACAGCTGTAGAGGGCAATGGAGGTCCCTCTCAGCCTTCTCTTCTCCAGACTAAACCTGCCCAGCTCCCTCAGCCTCTCCTCACAAGACTTGTTCTCTAAACTTGCTCTTTCTGTGAGAGAATTATATAGGATGGAAAAGAACATGAGACTTTTAATTTTATTAGTTATTACTAAACTTCTTCTGATTCATGCAGAATGCTGTTGATCTGTGTTCCTCTTCATTGGAAGCACCACGTTCATGCTTTCAGGCCACTTGCTGCAATCGTGCTCCGACAAGTTTTCTTTGGTTTCATGATTTGCAATTTCAGCTGGGAAAAAATGAACCCCTGCATGATTTCTGTTGAAGAACCAGGGGCCAGGCTTTCTTGCCTGTGCTTAAAGAGTCTTGGGTATCACAGAACATCAGGGATTGGAAGGGACCTCAGAAGATCATCTAGTCCAATCCCCCCGCCAGGATTGGATCACCTAGATCCACACGCTTAAAGATGAAAGAATTTAAAGAGGAGATTCAAATGTGTTGTGTTCCAGCCACGTCTGCTCAGTCCCACCCCCAAGCCACAGCCTCTTGCCCTGTCAGTTGTGCTGATTCAGCTGTTTGTAGGGCCATGCCCTGTTAATCTGTTCTGTGAGCTGGTCTAGGTTGTTTTCTGAACGAGAGTGTTTATTTTTAACCCCGATCCGACTCGCAGAACCTGCCTACAAATCGTTTGTCAGCACAATGGGTGGCCAAGAGCCACTACTTTGGGGACATGTGATGCCCAGAGCATGGAACACAGAGCAGCTGGGTTCCTAGAGACTTCCAAAAGATCTTTCTTTTCCAAACGAGTGAGAACAGCTCCAAAATCATTGGTTACTGCTGAAAATAAGACTTGAATGAAATAATGGCAGAAATATTTACCTATTTGGGGTTTTTTATCCTTCACAACACTTAACAAGTGAGGCTTAAGCAATGATTTATAACATAGTGTTAGAGAGTGCTCTGTGATCTTAAAGGTCTCTTCCAACCTAAACGACTCTGATTCCATTTGCATCCCAAGTAGGGACAACAAGAGGCATTTAAGTTGTTTGCACACTATGAGAAGGGGGACTGCTATGTCTTCCTCATGGTCTTCTGAGACTTTGCTCTTACATTGGATGTGAAAAGGTTCTTCACAATAAGGATGATGAAACACTGGAAGAGGTTGCTCAGAGACAGTAGAAGCTTCGCCCCTGGAGACATTCAAGGTCAGTCTTCACGGGGTTCTCAGCAACCTGATCTGGTTAACGATGTCCCTGCTCACTGCAGAGGGGTTGGACTAGATGACATTTGGAGGTCCCTTTCAGCCAAACACATTCAATGATTCAGTGGTTTCTATGATTCCTGTGTAGCAAATATTCCAGTAGCCTCTGTTGCCACACTACGAACACTGAGTGTTACTTCAGATGTCCAAGAGTGCCTGAGCTGCCTGTGAGGTGCAGCACGAGGTGTATGGGGTAGGTGTGATGGGAAAAGTCTGCAAAAGCCAGGTAAGATACTGTAAAACCCCTAAAAGCATCATGTTTTTAATGGTATCTAAAATAGCCATGGACACCCACATTTAGGTGGCTGAGTGATGCCCTGTGTAACTCAGGGTGCAAGAGACCTCTAAATCCCATTGGGTGATCACAAGCACAAGTGATACCTGTCAGGTTCATGCTGCTGATCTGTATCAGCAAAAGCTCAGGTGAGCTGTAGCTCCTTGACCTGCACACCAGGAATCCAAACAAACAGGTGGTTCCTGCTTTGTGAAGCTCATAGTGACACCGAAAGGGACCAGGTGAACTTTGAACAGGAATGGGAAAGATACGAAGGCGGCCAAACAGTGGGTGAACAATTAAATCAGGACAGAAGGTCTCTGCATTTTGAATCTGTCACTCCAACTGTCAGACTGGAAGTTCCTAACCTTCAGTACCAAACACTGTTTCCTGTGATGTCAGTGATCGCTCCTTGCAAAATGGGGGGGTGTATTTCTTGACCTTGCTGCAGTGGAGATAGACCTCATCAGCCAGCCTTTATGGAGAGGGTTGTGTTCTCAGGGGAAGGAAGTTGAACATTCATGATACTGCAACGTGTTTGTCATGAGGTTCTGAGCTGGGTCTCTTGAGCTTGGAAGGAAGGAGGCTGTGAGGGGATGATTGCATTAATGTTGATCTATATGTGAAGGGTGGGTGTCAGGAGGATGGAGCCAGGCTCTGCTCAGGGGCACCCAGTGATAGGACAAGGGGCACTGGGTGTGAGCTGGAACACAGGAGGTTCCATATCAATATGAAAAGGAACTTCTTCCCAGTGAGGGTGACAGAGCACTGGAACAGGCTGCCCAGAGATGTTGTAGTGTCTTCTCCTCTGGAAATGTTTAAAACCTGCCTGGATGTGTTCCTATGTGACTTGATCTAGGTGATCCTGCTGTGTTGGGGAGGTTGGCCTGGATGATCTTTCGAGGTCCCTTCCAATCCCCAATGTTCTAGGATTCTATGACCCAACTCAGTTCTAAGGTGATTGAGTTAATTCCTGCTGAATCCCTGGAAGCTGTGAATTCCTGCAGAGATGCTCTGTAGATTATCAACCCCATTGAGTGTTCTTTCCGTCGCACTCTCTACATCTGGCAGTAAGAGCCACAAAGCGTTTTAAAGCTACAAAAATAGCAACTGCCCTTCTGAGATGGAGCTGCGCCCGCATCTGAAAGCAAAAGCTCACACTGAGTAAACACACAAAGGCTGCACAGGTAGTGTGAGTATGTGTGCTTTACCCCTCTCCATGTCAATGCTTGCAGTAGCTGGATGTGTGCTGACATGGGGGTTGGGGGGTTTTTTGCCCAAACTCTGCTATCTGATTTCTCAGGTTGGCTACTGAGGTGCTTTGATAACTCCTGCTGCGAGTCACCACTAGGCTGTTCCATGCTGCTTCTCTTTCCTTACTGTAGAGGAGTCGTGGCTTTAATAACAGGGACTTCTTTGAAGTCTGTGCACCTTACAGCAAGAAGATGGGAAAGGGGGGTTTTGTTGTGCGTAGGTATTATTGTTAAAACTAACCAATGAGATCCCTGTCTCCTGCTGGGGATGCTCAGATCATGCAGAAGGGGCATGGGAGGGGAGGGCAGGGAATCTGGTGAGGGGCTCTACTTTCTGTACTTTGCTGGGGGCTGGTCTGCCTGATTATTGGGAACTGCACTGCTCATTACTGGCTCTCTTGCTCCTTCTTTCTCTCAGCAGACACCAGTGAATCATGTGAGATTTATAATGGTAAATTAGAGGTGATAAATGGAAACTCTTTGCATCCAGTGCTCTTGGAATTTGGGGACACAATTTTGATTGGATTCCCTAAACCCTGACACCACAGAATCATGGAATGTGTTGGGTTGGAAGGGACCTCTAAAGGTCATCTAGTCCAACTCGCCTTCCTCTTTCATAGAATCATTAGGGATTGGAAGGGACCTCAAAAGATCATCTAGTTCTGGGGTTCATGTCTTTACCCCATGGTTAATTTTCTTGATTGGTGGATGAGAGATCTCTGGACAATAGGTCACAATTGCAATTGACACGCAGCTGAACAAAAGCCAGAAGGGTGTCTAGGTGGCCCAGAAGGCCAGTTCACACTGATTTGTATCAGCAATAGTGTGGCCAGCAGTACTAGGGATGTAATTCTCCCCCTGTACTGGGCAGTGGTGAGGTCTCCTCTCAAGTACTGGGGGAGGTTCTGGGCCCCTCATTTCAAGAAAGAGATTGAGGACCCTGGAGCAGGTCCAGAGGAGCAACGAGGCTGGGGAAGGGACTGGAGGGAAAGGCTGTTGAGGAGAGGCTGAGGGAGCTGGGGGTGTTTAATGTGGAGGAGACTCAGTGGGGGACCTTCTTCTCTGTAACTCTCTGAAGGGAGGTTGTAGTGAGGTGAGGGTCAGGCTCTTCTCCCAGGTAACCAGCACCAGGATGAGAGGGTAGGGCCTGGAGCTGCTAGGGGAGGGTTAGGTTGGATGTTGGGAACCCTTACTCATGGAAAGGGAGATTAGAGTCTGGACTGGACTGCCCAAGGCAGTGGTGAAGTCCCCATCCCTGGAGGTGTTTAAGGACAGCCTGGCTGTGGCCCTCAGTGCCCCGGTCTAGGTGATTGTGGGATGTTAGGTCATGGACTGGGCTCAATGGTCTTAGAGAGCTTTTCTAGCCTCCATAATTCTGTAAGTGTGTGATTCATATTGTGCTGCAAAGGTACTTCTGTATCAGGTGCACCTTCTTGTCTGATTTCCAATATGTTACGGAACACTTTGCTGTCTAAATAAAATCAGTGAATAAATAGCTGTGGTCCCAATATATAATGGTGATCCAAAGAAGGATGCAGATGGCTCGAGAAAGGCAGGTTTCCTAAGAGAGGGCACTCGACTATTCTTAGTAAAGGAATTCCTGCTGCTTCTGGTGTGTCAGCATCTCTTCTGGAAACAGCCATCTTGTGCAGCAGAAGCATTGCTGCTCTGTAGAACCTAATCACAGAGCGTTAGGGATCGGAAGGGACCTCTGAAGAGCATCTAGTCCAATCCACCTAAGGCATGCCAGAGCCAGAACTGTAGCTTAATGGGTATTGAAACTGCTGGAAACCAGAAAGGTTCAAATGCAGTCTGAGGAAGAGGTTCTCACGATGGTCAGTTGCTGACCGTTAATTTGCTCTGAGCCCATCAGCTGGGGAGCAAAGACCACCCCTCTGAGAAGACACCCCTTCTGTGTCTGAGGGCAAGACTCGCCTCCTTTAAACGTTTTTCTATAGAACTACTTAGCAACTGGGGTGGGGTTTTTTTGCAGTGTTGTTTTAAGCTGTTTAGGATCCTTCTCCTAAAAAATGACAAGATGTGCCTTTTGAAATAGTGAGAGTAGTAAAAGAATGAATAAAAATAAAGGCTACCTCATGCTGGAAAAACTGGTGCAGCAAAATTTGCTTCAGCTTTGAAGTAGAGAGGATAAAAAGGAGAGGACGAACGCGTGCTGTGGCTTGTGCTTGTGTGCGGCTTTCTGCTCGCGTGGAAGTTGGAGGGGACTAGTGAGGCTCCCTCCAGTGCTCTGGCCACTGGTGACTGCCAGGCACGATACCTCCGACCCGATGCAGGGCTGTGCGTTAGAATAACATTTAAAGTTGAGCTGCTGTTGCATGAATTTTGTTGGATCCAAGCCCTCGGATTGGAACGGAAGCTCCATATGCCACCAAAGTAATTTCTAAACCCATATGTAAACCCACCTGGATTTCTGGCATGGAAAAATCCTGAGGGTGTTCTTTTAGCTCAAGCCTCTGAAAAAGTTGAGGATTTTAATGCTGGTGCAGCCTGTGAGAGCTGGGAATTAGCTCAGGTCATCTGTGTCTTCTGCCCTTGTGCTAGATGTCAGTTGCCAGCCTTGTTTTGGGCTTACACCTGCAAAGGTGGCAAACAAGAGCAACCCATGGGCATTTTTCCCCACCTTGTTAATCTCAGCTGCAGATTTTACCATTAACTCAAAAAGCCTCAAGGAGTGGGATGTGAGTGTTTGGTATTTGGTTCAGTAAAAGGCATCAAAGGCTCCAAATGAACCTCACCACTAGGCTCAGAGGTTGGCTGCAAGACTACAGGTTGTCCAGTTTGCTTCCTTCAGGAGCAGGCTTGATGGGTCTCTGAGGAACCTGAGGTACTTACAGGTGTCCTTGCTCACTGCAGTGGGGTGGACTAGGTGGACTTTGGGAGTCCCTCCCAGCCCCACACACTCTGTGATTTCCTCTGGGGGATGGGACAAAACAAACTGTAGGTTAAGTCAACCCAGTTTCACACTCTGAAGTGATGGGAAACATCCTACTGGTTGTTTTGTTAATGTCTCTTACACCCAATTTTCCTAACAGCAGTACAGTAAATGAATTAGTTTTATTAAATGAATTCAGTTTTATTAAATGAAATCCATTAAATTACTTAGTTTTACCAAACATGTTTCAGCATCTGGAATCTTGTGTCCAGTTCTGGGCCCCTCAGTTGCAGAAGGACACAGAGTTGCTGGAGGGAGTCCAGCGCAGAGCCACAGAGGTGATGAGGGGAGAGGAGCATCTCCGTGATGAGGAAAGGCTGAGGGAGCTGGGGCTCTTGAGCTGGGAAAAAGGAAACTGAGGGGTGACCCCGTGGATATTGATAAATATGTGAAGGGTGGGTGTCAGGAGGATGGAGCCAGGCTCTGCTCAGGGGCATCTTGTGATGGAAGATAGGAGGTTCATCAGTATGAGAAGGAAGTTCTTCATAGTGAGGGTGACAGAGCCCTGGATGGGACTGCCCAGGGGGGTTGCGGAGTCTCTTCTGCAGATATTTATAACCAACTAGGACATGTTCCTGTGTGACTGGATCTAGGTGAATCTGCTGTGGCAGAGGGATTGGACTGGATGATCTTTTGAGATCCCTTCTAATCCCCAATGTTCTGTGATTCTGAGAGATGCTGGGCTTGGGTGGGTGATAGAGTAGAGTCATCCCACTGTTGACTGCCATGAACTGGAGATGACTGGAGAGCTGATGCTGTTGCCATCATGCTCCATGTGGAATCTCTCTATTAAATAAATAGATTTTATATTGCTGTGCCAGCAGCACAATTTAACACAGCCCCGAAGAGTCTCCTAGCATATTGCCAAGGTGGTGAAAGACCAGGATTGATTTCTTGGATTTGGAAGACACAATGGACTTAAAATATTCCTAGTCTTCAGCCCGCAGTACAGTAACTTAATAACACACTGCTCTGAAGAGGGAGAGATGCTGTGAGTCTTGTGGTACTGCTAATGGATTTGAAGAGGATGCTAATGCATTGTACCAGGAAGTGAATTGAGCTCTCGTGTGTAAAGGGGGATTAGGAAATATAATTATGAAAAAGCAACGGTCACAGACTTGAAGAAGTTTCATTGATGTGTGGCTGCTACAAACAACGTTTTGTTGATGAGAAAGATGACTTTGATGGGTGCATGCGGCAATAGTAATCTTCTCTATGAAGTAAACGTGGAATGAATTATAGAAATAGCTGGTTTGTGAAGTATGAAGGGGAAATTAAATATAAAGACTTATATTGACAAAAAAACTCATGCAGCTTTTAATTTGAAAGAGCAGTTGTCTACAGAAAGCTAAGCTTTCATATCAAGAACTGTGCGAAGGCTTTGGGAGAGAAAAATGCAGCCTGATATAACTGTCAAATGAAAACTAGGTTCCCCCCACAACACACACAAAGGCAACCAAGGAATTAAATAATTCATGGTCTCCAGCTGAGTATGGGAGAGGGATCTGAGCTTGTTTTTCAATGTTGTTCTCTAGTTCAGAGGAATGAATGGCATGTTGTTAGGAGTTGTGAATATACTGCTCTGGATGTCGTGTATCAGAATGCCTCGTGTGCCGATGCCGCTGCTGAATGCTGATGGCCCTCCGTATCGGCTGTTGTCGCGCATCCTGCTTCAGGTGTTGTTTTGTTGTTGGCATTTGGTGGGCTCATTCCTGTCTGGGGCAGTCACAGGTCTGGCCTTCCACAGATGGAGGCATCTCCATCTGAACAAATGTCCCTTGTGGCTGAGGTGCGACTAAGGGAGTGGAGTATCTCCATCATGAGGAAAGTCTGAGGGAGCTATGTCTGTTTAGCTTGGAAGAAAGGAGACTGAGGGGTGAGCTCATTAATGTTTATAAATATGGAAATGTGGGTGTCAGGAGGATGGAGCCAGGCTCTGCTCAGTGTCTTCAAAGGACAGGACATGGGGCAATGAGTGTGAGCTGGAACAGAGGAGGTAACTCATCAATATGAGAAGGTGATAAATGGAAATGCTTTGCATCCAGTGCTCTCAGAATCTGAGGACATGAGGAGAGGCTGAGGGAGCTGGTGGTGTTTAGCATGGAGAAAAGGAGACTCAGGGCTGACTGTCTCCTCCTCTACAACTCCCTGAAGGGAGGTTGTCGTCGGGTCAGGCTCTTCTCCCAGGCAGCTAGTGCCAGGATGAGAGGGCAGGGCCTGGAGCTGCCAGAGGTGGGTTAGGTTGGATGGTAGGAAGCCCTTCCTCACAGAAAAGGTGATCAGACCATGGAATGGTCTGCCCAGGGCAGTGGTGGAGTCCCCATCTCTGAAGGTGTTGAAGGACTGACTGGCCATGGTCTAGGTTATGGTGATGTTAGGTCACAGGCTGGGCTGGATGATCTTAGAGATCTCTTCCAGCCTCTTTAATCCTGTGATAAAGGCAGGAGCATTTAGCCATCTAAAAGTCATTAACCATAAGACCTGAGTCACAGAATCTACCTGTAGGGAAAGTATAGGTTTAAACAAGGGCAGACCTGAACAGGATAGCATTAACGTGCTGCCCTCACACTCCTTTTCACCTGTGTTTGTTGGCTTAAAATAGCTGAAACCCTCATGTTTTGTTTTTTTTAAATGTGGTTCTTTCACTCTCTGGAAAGAAAACCTTTCAGATAGCTCTCAAGACCTTGTTAGTGTTTACAAGAGGCTAAAACTGATGAAAAATAATTTACTTGACTTTTAGCTCTTGCAGCTTTTTTTCCTCTCCTTAGCTTTAAAAAACCAAAAGCTTCTTGCCAAGAATCGAGCAAGCTTGTAAAACCTCATGCTGTTGCCCAATTTGGACTGGTTTTACTGAAAAAGCTAGTGCTTGCTCGTGTGTGATCCCACTAATAAAGTGTAAAAGCACAAAAGTAGTTCCCATTGGCACCAAATTGGGTAGATTTTCGTGTCTCAGTAGCTCTAACTTGCTCGCAGCATTATTCAGTCTGTGCTTCCTATATATTCAGTCTGTTTTGGTCCCCGTGTCCTTCCTTTGGATATTTACAGGCAGCAGCGTTGGGTGGGTGTTTGACACAATCACTCTGGTTGGAAAAGACCCCTGGGATCACAGTCCAACCATCTACCCTACCTTACAGGTTCATCCCTAAACCAACCTCATCCAAACCATCTTCAAACACATCCATGGATGGCAACTCAACCACCTCCCTGAGAAGCCCGTTCCAGCGCCTGACCCACCCTTTCTGTGGAAGAACTTTTCCTAATGTCAAGTCTGAACCTCCCCTGTTGTAACCTGAACCTGTGACATGTGGAACAGCTAAATTATCGCTCAATTATCTAACATATTCAAAGCTCTGCTTGTGCAACACTGACACTTGTTTGTGCTGCTTGATCTGAAATGATTTAAAGATGTAACCTGAGGTTGGTTTTGGGGAGTGAGCCACAATTGCTGTTGGTTATGATATTACTCATTAGTCCCAGAAAGTTGAATTGCTGACATCAGAGTCCAGATTTGGTTGCTTGACCAGGCTATTGACTGAAACTTTGAAAGTTCCTTGTATTGTACCATGAAAAGAGTGAATGAATGACCTTATTCATGGGAGAAATTGGAGCTGCTTCTGCTCATTGCTCATGGTGCTTAAACAAAGGAAAATGAAGGCACGGGCTTCCAAGAGGAATTCCTAAAGTGTGTTTGTTCCTGTGGAAATGGGAACGTTTTCTTTGTGCTATAATATGACCGGCTGAATATGAGCCAGCAGTGTGCCCAGGTGGCAAGAAAGGCTACTGCTGGCTTGTATCAGGAATAGTGTGGCCAGTGGGACTAGGGATGTAATTCTCCCCATGTACTGGGCACTCGTGTGGCCTCCCCTCAAGTACTGGGGGCAGTTCTGGGCTGCTCACTTCAAGAAAGAGATTGAGGAGCTGGAGTGGGTCCAGAGGAGCAATGAGACTGGGGAAGGGACTGGGAACAGGCTGAGGGAGCTGGAGAAGAGCAGTCTCAGGGGGGACCTTCTCCCTCTTTCCAACTCCCTGAAGGGAGATTGTAGTGAAGTGGGGGTCAGGCTCTTCTCCCAGGCAACCAGCATCAGGATGAGAGGGCAGGACATGAAGCTCCCAGGAGAGGGTTAGGTTGGATGTTAGGAAGCCCTTCCTCACAGAAAGTGTCATCAGAGACTGGAATGGACTGCCCAGGGCAGTGGTGGAGTCCCCATCCCTGGAGGTGTTGAAGAACAGCCTGGCTGTGGCCCTCAGTGCTCTGGTCTAGATGATTGTGGTGATGGTAGGTCCTGGGCTGGGCTGGATGATCTTAGAGTGCTTCTCCAGCCTCAACCATTCTGTAACATGAAATTAGGGAAATGTTTTGTTGGAAGCAGATTCATTTGCCCTCCTTCACTTCCCATTTCTCTGCTAGACCTGAAGAATGTTCAGCATTTTACAAAAATCAGGTTTTTCATACTGGAGGGAGCACAAGTACGTCCAACCGTGTGCTTTCTTCTTCCAGAGTACCTGCTTAATTAAACCTCTATGATCATGTCATTGTAAGGGAATGATAAGTCTTGTGTATGTGGAATAAAATGCAATATGCAAGAAAACCCAACCTGGAACGCAGTCTGAGCGTCAGTTTTGGCAGAATAAACTCTGTGCACCTCTCTTTCTGCTGGACTGCGATGGGTTGGGCATAGAAACAAACAAAAGCAACCTGGGTTTTCAAGTGTGCTTTGTAGTTCTGTCCAAGTGTCTGCTGTCAAGACTTGATTCCAAGTTTGTTCTAGGGTTCCAGCTTCTCCTCAGAGTTCGTATGGGAACGTTTTCCGTGGAAATTGGAAAGCATCTGTAAGAAATAAGATGCTTCACCTGTGCAAACGAGACCTCTGTCTGCTGAGTTGTGCTGGGTGTTCACCAGCTTCAGAAATGATCAATTCTGAGTTTCCAAATGGGATGGAAAATAAGATTATTGAGCCTCTCAGACATCAGTTCTTTTAGATCTTTTTGTTCCTGTCTTCATCCCCCTTTTGTCCCTTCCTCACAGAACATTGTAAACTGGGCTAGCCCGTGGACACAGTCATTCAGGGCTTGTTACCCTGATAGAAGGGGAAGGATTGTTCTGTCTCTGCAATGTTTTCCCCTCTGCGTTGCATCATCAGGCATTTGGTTCAGTTTAGTTTTTGATGTCCTAGTGTTAATGAGCTCATTACGGTGGTATCTGAACAAAAGCCTCACAGGTAATGGGGTTCTGCTTCCCTTCCTGAGAGACTTTATTCTGCAGTGAATGGAGCTCATTGTCAGGGTATTTGTGATGTGTTTGGCTTGATTCAGTCTGCTCCCTCTCAATTTCACACCTTTTCTTCCAGCCATGCTTTTCAAAATGGTTCATCTTTCCTACCCTAAGTTCTTCACTTTCCTATTGGCTTTTCCTTACAGGACCTTTCCCTTGTCACTAATGAGGTAAAGATCTATCTTCTAGTCTCCAGACGTGTCTCTCAGGCTGGTTTGCTAGCTTGTCCTCATCTTTAGCACAAGTAACAAGTCTTTTCCATTACTTGTTTCTTTGGGGTCTTGTAATGGCTAGTTCTGAAATAAAACTTGTAGAACAAAGCTCTCTGTGTCACACAGAATCATAGAATCATTAGGGATTGGAAGGGACCTCCAAAGATCACCTAGTCCAATCCCCCCACCACAGCAGGATCACCTAGGTCCAGTCACACAGGAACATGTCCAGGTGGGTTTGAAACGTCTCCAGAGAAGGAGACTTCACAACCCCCCTGGGCAGCCCCTTCCAGGGCTCTGTCACCCTCACTGGGAAGAAGTTCCTTCTCATCTTGAGATGGAACCTCCTCTGTTCCAGCTCACACCCGTTGCCCTTTGTCGTATTGTTAGATGCCCCTGAGCAGAGCCTGGCTCCATCCTCCTCACACTCACCCTTTCCATATTTATCGACATTAATGAGGTCACCTCTCACTCTCCTTGTCTTGAAGCTAAAGAGATCCAGCTCCCTCAGCCTTTCCTCATCAGGGAGGTGTTCTACTCCCTTCATCACCTTTGTGGCTCTGTGCTGGGCTGTTGATTTGCTTGTAAAGGCAGTCAGTTGCCTCTGGTGTTTGGGTGGTCAAATATTTGAGTCAAAGTTGTTCTGAACCACTAGTACGGGCTCAGTATGAAGATTCTGTGATGTTTTTTATTTGTCTTTTAGGAAAAATACTTGATCAGCCTTTACCAAAGACTTTTTTTTCCCTTAGTGAGGAATGAAGAGTTGAAAATGAAGGACAGAGAGATATAACAGGACTGCACCCTGAATGGTCATGTAAAATAATGATGGTGTGAGTGGCCAGCAAAGGGTCCTAATGGGCCAGTGGAACAGGAACAAGAAGGGAAGCTGCTACATCACTCTTTGTTTTACAAAGGAGTCTTCCAGCGACTGCAAACATAAGTCATGATTCTCCCTCATTTATAGCTCTAAGCTGCCTGTCCATGCCCATGTGCTGAAAAGCATTGATGCACTATTGAGAGAGCACTACACTGCTCACTTAATCAGTGTTGGCTCTGTATTTTACATAGAGCAGATCAAATCTGACTGATTTATCACAGACTTTGAGATAAATTTTGCTGTCAGTGCAGGCAGAGTGCCCATTAATGAGAGAGGGAGTTAGACATGTCAGGCAAGAGCCTTCTGTTAGCTGCTTGCTGTAATTCTTCTCCAGACGTGGTCCCCACCTATCAAGTCAGGCTGGAGGTAGGGATTTTGGAGGATTTGAAGTGGTGTGGAGCTCTGCAGAAGTAATAGGTGCAAATGAAGCTCTGTGCATGGGTCAGAAGGGAAGACTTCTGCATGCATTTCTCAGTGAGCTTGACTGTGATAACAGTTTGTCTTTCCTGTGCCATTTCTTTCAGAAAAGCTTACAGATTTTATTTTTTAAGATGTGGGGAAAGAGTATCAAAGTCATTTTTCTCCATTTTAGCTCTCATAAAAATGCACAAGCTCGTTTGTGCTGCAGTAGCACCAAGGACTCTCATTGATCATCACGTTGCCACTATGCACAACACGGTCACTCTGTGATGCCTCAGATAGAAGACACTCGACATGATCACAAAGTGAAAACTACTGGATACGCAGCCTCTCGTTTGCTTCAGAAGGGAGTGATGGCCATGTGCTTGTGGGTTCATGGAGAATCAAGTCAACTTTGTTCTCCTGTGAGTATTGGTGGTCTCACTTAGTCTCTAAGACAGAGAGCTCCATAAGGGTTGGTTTTTATTGTATGTTCAGTCCAGCCCATCAGCCAAGGAATGTGATTTCCTTAGAGCAAATGTCTTCCTTCTTGAGCCAACAGCAAAGTAGCTACAAGATGGTCTTTGAACCCCATCATTGGGAAGCATTTGGGAAACTGGTTCAGTGATACAAGTGTGTTTGTCTTCTGGATTTGCCTGTACTTGATGAAAAGAAGTTGCTTAGTTTTACATGTTGGTGTGATTTCTGCTACGTGGAGCACTTCATGTTTTTCATGTGTCTCGAGTATCCTAAGCCAAGGATGAAGAGGGGTATGTGGCTTCACTTGACCAACAGGGATTTAAACATTTTATACTAAATTCAAAATCCTTCCCCACCAGATAATTTCTAACCATAGAATCACAAAACAGGCTTGGAAGGAACCTTAAAGCTCATGTAGTTCCAGCCCCCTTGCGTAGGCAGAGACACCTTCGCTCCATCACGTTAACTCCCATGGCCAGTAGTCTGAAGTCAGGTTGAGCCTCACTTTGTCCAAAAAACTAAGATAATATCTGTGAGTAGCTCTGTAGAAAATGCTGTGATCAACCAATAAAATGAAGTATAAAAGGGCAGTAAATGAGAATAAGGTGGGTGATAAGTCCATGAATTTATTTTTTCAGGTTCTCTAATTTTTTTCCAATTTACATACAAAAAAATAATACTTTTTTAGTGTGGATTAGGTCTCGAGGTGAACTTTCTTTTAAAAGCTGGATCCCTTATTGCTTCCAGACCTCCCCACAAACCCCGAGTATCACTGTCAGCCTGTAGATAGGTGCCTTGCAGGGGAAGTCTCAGACCTTCGCGTTTTGTGGAGTCAGCAAAATACTACTCTTAATCCAGGTCGGTGCTGAGCTCCTGCTTTTAAAGGCTAATGGTTAGTCTTTAGTAGGAAGGGCTCCAAAAGCCAAAGCATCATTAACTATCCTGTGAAAGCAGAGTTGGTAGGTTGGTAACCTCTGGCGTCTCTCCGGGGAGACCAAATCACACCGCTGTACTTTTTCTATAGAAATTAATTGGCTAAAGCATAGATCTTTGCTTTCTGCTCTGAAAACCAGAGAAATCAGTCCCCTGCTTAGTCCATAAAATATTTTAGAGCTCCCCTGGGTGAAAGGTGTCAGAAAAGCATAAGGTGGTGTTTCTCCATATATAACAGTTCCATCCTGCTGTGGCGTGCGGAGTTGGGCTGGATGATCTTTCGAGGTCCCTTCCTGGTGTTCTGTGATCACTTTATGCAACACCCCAGTTTTAACTGCTGTGGATATGGAAATTTAGCATCCAGTGTATTGAGCCCACAATTATTTACTGCTCCTTGGCAGTGAAGCAATCAGGAGGAGAGGCTGGTATCTAATAGCCTTTAGCCAAGGTGCACTTAGCCTCTCGAAGAGGAGTGCGCCTGAGACATCCTCAGTTCTGAAAGCTGAATAACGTTGCTGTAGCAAGTTGTCTTCGTGCTGCTCGTAGGAAGCCCAGGTGAGCACCGCACGCAGCAAGTATCACCCTTGTTGTATTTTACTGACTAATGAAGAGACATAGCTCCTTTAACAACATCTGTGGGCGCTCTAAAGCGTGTTTGCTTTCCTTTTCCTTGCAAAATGTGCTGGTTTGATATTTTGGACTTGCTTGTCAGTAGCATTCACTGAGCTGCACTAATTTTGAAAAATTCAGAATAGAGTTTTGCCACTTTAGAGATAATCCATGAAAGCTCTCTTCCTGCAGACTGCAATAAATCATCCCCTCCACTAAAAGCCCGGGTGTCATTTGGAATTTATTGCATGGAGCTGGTAGTGGACTTAAAAGCCATTTCACATGTCTTATTACTCCAGTCATCTAATTTATGGGTTTCAGCCACAATTGTAGTTGGAAAAGTATTTTCCTTCAACTGATGAATATGATTTCTGCTTTTTGCATTAGTTTCCCTTTCCATAATTCTGGAGAATCTTTGTGAGAGACCTTTTGGCATCCGGCGCTTAGATAAGAAACTGAGAGGAAGGTGCCAAGAGAGGCTGATGCAGATGGACTAAGCTTTGCTGGCTCTTCGCTGCACTTGTCAGAAGGTATCTTGGTTATTGTTAGTTGAGCAATCTTGCCCTAGGAAAGAGAAAGCTGTCAGGAGCTTCGCTGTTTAACATGAGAATCTGCAGCTCCGTGAAGGGAGCATGAAGACAACCTATTAAACACAGATGAGGTAAGCACAAGTAACCCTGAGCACCAAGAGTAATAAGCTATTGGTGGGGGTTTTTCTTTCCACTTCGTGGTGAGGAGGCTACTTTGCATTTACTGTGCTGCCTGAGCGCCTTTTGATTCTCATCAGGAAAGACAGTGTGAAGGATACGTGTAAACCAAATAAAAAGTGTGGCTCTTCAGCTCAGGACGGACCACGGTTAGGAGCTGAGTCATTCGCTCCGTTCCGCCGAGCGGGACGTGAATTACCGATGCCACAACAGGCGTTACTGGCGTACGTGGTCTGCGTGTGTGCTTGCACGAGTGATTTATAACGTGTGTTATGAAAGGAGCAAAAAGTCTACAGGCACCTTTCAGGGGAAGAAATACTGCATCGTTCTTGCCCTGACTAGCTTGTGCTGCTCTTAAGTGTAGCCCAGCCTGTGTTTGTACCACCAGCACGCATGTGGTAGCTGGTGACAAACAGCACCAATAGTACCAGTTTCTTCCCCAGTTTTAGAGCATGGTGTGAGGAATCCAGTGCTCTCACTGTTTACCTCCTGTGTGAATCAGTGCCGTGGGCCAGCTCAGGCACAGACCATCAGAACTGCCTCGAAGACAGTCTGCGAGGTGCTGGATGGAGCTGGATGCAGCACAGGTGTGGGGGGTGCCTGTTGCCTGAAGGCCTGCAGGCAGGTGGCAAAGGGCAGAGCCAAGCTGTGTGGATGGTACCTTGCCAGCTGGACAAAACTGTGGTGGCTTTAGGACAGCAGTGACCACTGACAAACCAGTGCGTGACACCAGGATAAACTTTACTGCAGGTTTATATACAAACAGTTCTAACGAGGAGGAGGAAGTGGCAGAGCTCAGACTCCCAAACACTCATTGACTCTGTTTCCTGAGAATTGGAAGAGATTAAAAACAAGAATGGTGTAAAGAGAACCCTACAGTGGTTTCTACAACGCGTGTTTTCTGCTAATAGCACCTGGGAGGCAGCGCCAAGTAACAGCTGAGGTGCTTAAGGGCACCTCTAGTGCCATCTACCTCCTGTGCACATCTGTGGAGTTGGGCACACATCCAGAAAGGCGCCTGAGAAGGAAATCAGGCAATGAGACCATTGCGACAGGAGGAGGAGGAGGAGGAGGTAGTCCTCTGCTGCTGAATCTGTAGGTTTCTGGGTGTTACCTGGGCGCTCTAAGGTTCGGGATGCTTGCCAGGTGTTCGAGTCAGAGCAGAGCTCAGACCATCAGTTTGATGCGAGGGAACTGAAATTGCTCCTCCTGCTACCTGGAAGCAACATTGAACCCGGGATGCCTCCTGCCCGCTGGAAACACAGAACCACCAGCAGACGGGTTCTGCCAGCCTCGCAAAGGTGGAAGTCCTGCCTGCCTCCTGCTGCCACCCCTGCTGGGTGATGATGTGCATCCAGCTTCAGAACAAGTGGCTCTGGCAGGTCTAAACGGCAGTTTTGGGGGGAGTTTGCAGCGGATCGTGCTGCCGAGGAGAAAGCTGACGCTGTAACAGAGAATTAATAGAGAGCACAGCGCTGGAAGTCCCGAGATGCTGAAAGATTAATGAGCAAGGGTTAGGCTTGCAGCAGCTGTTTCTTTCTCTCCTGGCCATAGACAGCAATGTTATGCAAAGATAAACATATTAGCCCGGTATTAACTCTCTTTTAAACACAACAAAGAGCAGGATGTGACAGGTTGCGACGTCTACAGCAGGATCGTGCAGGTTGCCGGTTTCAAGCGGAGCTCAGCTGGGCTGCTGCCGGGGTTTGGAGAGGAGTTTGTTTTGGGTAGCACCGTTGGTTTGTGTTAGGGTTTCACAGCGAAACAAAGACTTGTTTTCCGTGCGGGAAAGTTTGTTTAGGAACCAGATCGTGAGCAATTAATGTAGCCACTACTATGACCTAATATTTCCACAATCACCTAGACCAGGGCACTAAGGGCCACATCCAGTCTGTCCTTAATAAACCTCCAGGGGTGAGGACCCCACCTCTGTCCTGGGCAGTCCATTCCAGTGTCTGATCACTCTTTCCAGGAGGAAGGGCTTCCTAATATTGCAGAATCACAGCATTATTGAGACCTCCAAGATCATCAAGTCCAGCTTGTGATCCAACCTAACCATCCTCTGGTGCAGCTTCAGGTCCTGCCCTCTTGTCCTGACACTAGTTGCCTGGGAGAACAGCTTGACCTCTACCTAGAACTTCCCTTCAAGCAGTTGTAGAGAGGAATAAGGTACCCCTGAGTCTCCTCTTCTCCAGGCTGAACACCCCCAGCTCCCCCATCCTGTCCCCATCAGACTTACCCTCCAGTCCCTTCCCCAGCCTTGTTGCTCCTCTGGATCCACTCCAGCCCCTCAATCTCTTTCTTGAAATGGGGGGGGGACAACGGGATGATGACCCATAACTGACCCCGGTACTTGCTCCATCTGTAGTGATGTCCTCTTTGTGGTTGCTTCCTGTGAAGGTTCCTGCTGTCAAGTTTTGCTGGCACAAATATGCAAAGGCACCAAGTGTTTTAAACAGCGTGCACAGTTATTTGTGCTGGAGTGCACGTGTCCTCTTCCATTCAAGAGATAAATAAAATACACCAGTATAAACTGGTGTAATAAATGCAATTAAATGAAATAAATGTAAATAAATGAACTGACAGAGCTTGAAAAGGAAATTCTGAGCTCTCGGTGCTTCCACTTGTAGGGGGTTGAAATTTGCCCTCAACTCCATTGGATCCTTTCAAGTGAGTTTTAAACTACTGGAGGGGGGAAAGCTGAATTAAGCTTAAAAAATTCCTTATAGTGAACTATTTGTTCGAGTATTTAATAAGTGATTCAGCCTATTAGACTCTAGCTGTTTGCTCCTTCCATTTAGCTTTCGTTGTTTTAGGGCAACGTGGTCTTTTGATGACACCGGTGGCTTTCATCGTCTGCTTCCTTCATGGTTTTTCCTTAGCGTGAGGTGGTGGGTATCAAAGGCAACCGTTCCATCACTGTGCTGCTTCTTGTCCCTCGCCACACTGGAGGAGTCTTCAACACGTCGCTTTCTATGAGACAGAGACGAAAAAGACCGACTGGGAAGTGGGGCCTTGGAGCAGTGCAGCTCGGCAGACAGCAGATTGCTAATGGCACCTGTATTGCAGTTTACAGTAGTGGCTGCTAACGACACACACCGCGAGTGAGCGCGACTTGGGGGTGTTTTTTCCCCCTCTTTTTCTCTGTAAGCCCCCCCCCGGTTCTTTCCCCCACTCCCACACGCTTAATTAGAAAATCTGATGCAGCCAGCTACGACGTTATCTGCCGTACCGTGTGTGTTAGCGTGGAATGTGTTCTTTGATGTTGCTGATAAGCTTTCCTGTGTTGTGGGTAGTTAATTGGTAGTGGAAAGGAAATGTCTGGACTGGTGTAAAAAGAAGCTTCCTCACTGTCTCTCATGCAGCTGGTCTCACTGGTTGATGAGCCAAGGTGTGGTGTTGATGCAGCAGTGGTGAGGAGGTCCTGCCAATATTGCCCACCCCCCAGCAGAACTGTGCGGAGCACCTGCACCTTTGGAACCAGTTCTGAATTCTTCTCACCTTTCATCTTTGTTAAAGGAATAAAAATAGGAATAAAACACATTTCTTCCCAAAACCTGGAGGGCCAAATTGCCCACAGCTATAAATCAGCCTGTGTGCTGCAGTCTCTCCTCCGGTCGTGCTAGCCCGTCAGCCCTTTGGGAGCTGGAGGTGTGGATGGTGGAACGTTTGTAAACAGTGAACTAGCCAGCGGGTTAGGTCCTTGCAAAACTCAAACCAAGAACCTCTGTTTGATTTGTGGTTTGATTTCTGCAGCCTTGGTTTGCCTCTCAATCTTATTTTGCCTTTGCTGAACAGAAGACTTAGCTGCTAAATTCCAGCTTGCTCCTTAGTCTTACAGCTGTGGTCAAGCTTTGCTTTGCTCTTCAGTTTCAATTAGTCAGTGGGAGGATCATGAACTTTCTCTGGAGGGCAGGGCATATGTGGGGATCGGGGGTGTGTTCAGCAGTGTTAGATCATTTCATTCTTAGGTTTGTCTCTTTGCTGTTGTTGCTCACAAAACGACTTTCCTCCTCCTCTGATAGATTACTGTCATGATGAGAAGTCCTTCTGTTCCTAATGAACTTTGCTTCTCTGGCTCTGGTGGCTACTGGTCCATTATGTCTTTTTTCCCTTCCCTTCTCCATTTTCTGCAGCATCCAGTTTCTCCCCTTGATTTCCACCTTTCCATTTCTTCCTCACTGCAGTTCTATAACCAGAGTGATTCTTCCTTTTGGCTTCCAGAACCCTAGAAGATGATGTCCTGAAACTTTCTGCTAACCACTGTTGTCTTTTCACCGTGTGGTTGGGGTTTTTTTCTTGTTGGTTGAGTTTGACCTTGATTATAGTCACCTTCTGGAAACTGACTCTTGAAGAGCACCAAATGGAAGGGTCAGTGGTTTAAACGTTCAGAGTAACAGATGTCATGGAGCTGTGGACTAGATGATCTTTTGAGGTCCCTTCCAATCCCTAATGATTCTATGATTCTGTGCTCACTTGTATTTGAACAACAGTAGTTTTATTCTGTTTCTGTTGCTTCTCATCTGCAAAAATTACCTGTAGTGTAGGATGATCTCATCGGTGCTATGGAATCACAGAACATTAGGGGTCGGAAGGGACCTTGAAAGATCACCCAGTCCAATCCCCCCACCACAGCAGGATCACCTCGACCAAGTTGCACAGGAACATGTTCAGGTGGTGGGTTTTAAATATCTCCATGGAGATGTGGTGGGATGGGCCCTGTGACTGAAGTGTTGGAAATGGAAGGATACAGGCTCTTCAGGAAGGAGGGGGTGTTGCCCTCTGTGTCATTGATCAGTTGGAGTGATGGAGCTCTGCCTGGAGAGGGATGAGAAGACCAGTGATAAGTGTATTCCTCAGAGGAAGGCGTTGGAACTGGTGCTGTGCCACATCTTTGTCAGCAACGTGGACATTGGGATGAAGTACACCCTCAACAAATGGCCAGTGACACCAGTCAGTGTGCTAAGATGACCTTGACAGGCCTGAGAAGTGGACCCATTCCAACACCATGAAGTTCAACGAAGCCAAGCGCAAGGTCTTGCTCTGATTCAAGGCAAGCACAGATACAGGCTGAGCAGACTGTGGATTGGAGAGCATTCCTGAAGAGAAGGGCTTTGGGAGGTGGTGGCTGACGAAAAGCTGAACATGAATCAACAATGCGCAGCCTGGAAGGCCAACCATGAAGAGCTCTGGCAGAGCTGTCAGGCCCAGTGTGGACCCTACCTGCTGTCCTAGTGTGTTGGTACCATTTGAAGTACCTGACTGCATCGTTCTTGCCACCCTGGTGTGGCAAATGGATAGAAATTAGCTGAGAGTCCATCTATTTTAAGAGATCCAGAGCATCTCGGAACAGATTTTGTGTGTTAAACAATTAGCTGAGTACTGAGACATTAACCAGATGTGCTCTCCTTTGGGCCAATTTTTGCAGTCTGGTTCACAAATGTATGGTAGGAGAGGAGATACAACCTGTTTTCCCTCCTCGTGCAGCGGCAAGGGAGAGCTGTGCGATGGAGAATGCCAATGAGGAGAGCCAGATGGTTAGTTATTCCTGGCCACGTGCCTTTCACAGTGTTGTGCTGCCCTTCCTGCTTTGTTCCCAGCTGGATCTACAGTGCTGCCTTCCATGGTGAGGGCGTGCTGAAACATCTAGAAAGGCATCAGAGGAGAAAAACTCTGTTTTCTCCAAAATACCAGAACTTGGAGCCAAGATTGAAGAGGGTTCCACTTCAGTGATGGCTGAGTGGTTGTAGTATCTAGGTGAGTTCACTTTGCTAAGTGTGAAGCATGATCTCCCTTGCCACTGGCAGTATAAGGCCACCCAAGAGAGGTCACCAAATTCCCAAGCTCACAGAATCACAGAACGTTAGGAATTGGAAGGGACCTCGAAAGATCATCCAGTCCAATCCCTCTGCCACAGCAGGATCACCTAGACCAAGTCACACAGGAACACATCCAGGTGGATTTTAAATGTCTCCAGAGAAGGAGACTCCACAACCTCCCTGGGCAGCCTGTTCCAAAGAATGAATCCAAATTATTTTGTCTGAGAGGCTGAGGAAGAACTTTTCAGGGAAAACCTTGGAAAGGACAAAGCAAAGGTGATCTAGGAATAATTCTAATCCTTATTCTTTGCTGTTCATCTCTGTAAAAAGGGAGAGCAGGCTGCTGTTTGCAGGCTGTGAGGGCGGTATGTTACAGCGTTGTTTGTGGTCAACCTCAAGCTCTTCCATCATGACAGTGCCTTATGTGGATGACTGTGCACAGTACGGTTGTCCTCGCTGCTTGCAGGGTGTGCGTGCAGAATTGCTTCTCAACTGTATCTTCCATTTGTCTCCAAGGAAGGTCTGCAAGTGCTGCTGTGCCCAGAGACTCGATGGGGATGGACCCAGTCGACACTTGCTTTGCTCTGTGTGCCTTCAAGTTCCCAGGGGGGTTGTGGAGTCTCCTTCTCTGAAGGCACTTAAAACCCACCTGGCCATGTTCCTGTGCAACTTGATCTAGATGATCCTGCTGTAGCAGGGAGATTGGACTGGATGGTCTTTCAAGGTCCCTTCCAATCCCTAATGTTCTGTGGTTCTGGGTATTGATGACTTATTTGGAATTCTACTGTATGTTAAAGCAGTGTCTCTGCTTGCTTGGAGTAGCCACCACAACAAATCCAGGAAGGTTTTGTGGCTTTAAACATGGGCAACCAACACTGGCATTAGATATAAAAGGAGTTGGCATGCTGTGATTGTTCCTAATTGAATCTGAAAGACAAAAAGGACTTCAAGGATCTCAGCTGGCACATGAAGGAATGCCCTCTTCTTGTTCTAGGTGGCATTGTCTCATTAAAATGCCCCCTTTCCTGTAATGGCTGTTTCACAGTTCAGCCATCTCCAGATACTGTGAAACAGCTGTGCAAAGGTCAAGTACAGGAGGGCAACGGGAAAAGAAAATGACACCACAGCTCCCAGGGTTTCCAACCACCCTGTTAACAAATCTACTGACACAGGGCATAATTTTCACTGACGCTGCCCATTTTTTACTGACACTGACTCTTAAGACTCCATAGGGAGCAGATGCTGACATCTCTCTTGACTTTGAAACGCTCATTGCTGAAACAAAATGGCTTTATGCAAAGATTTACATACAGTGTCTAAACGTTAAGCAGGGGATCAATAGTGCTTCACGTCTGAGTAATGATCCCACATGGCAAAGCTACACTTTAATTAATAGAAATGCACCCTTACTTCATCTTCGTACTTGTTTTCCTTGTCTTGGAGGGTTTGCTCGAGCACATCCCTGTTTATCACACAGTAGCTTGAGTCTCCTTGGACTCTTGGCTCTGCTTTAAGACTGGTGCAGATGGACCCGACGCTTTTATGACTCTTCAGTGATGCCGGCAGAGCATGGTGCAGGTATCTCTTATGTCTGGTAGATCTCAAACTGCTTGTCACCTCCTGGATAGACTTTGCTTAAAATAGCCCTCATTGTTCAGAAATAAGAGTTTTATCACTTACAGCATCACGCTCAGCTTTGGCCTCCTTGGTCTTTCCAGTTTGTTGTTGGTTTGTTGTTGGTCTCCCTCAGTTGTTTGCTGTTGACTTTTCAGCCCTTAGTCCCCCCAGTTGTTTGCTGTTGACTTTTCAGCCCTTAGTCCCCCAGTTGTTTGCTGTTGACTTTTCAGCCCTTAGTCCCCCCAGTTGTTTGCTGTTGATTTTTTCAGCCCTTAGTCCCCCTAGTTGTTTGCTGTTGACTTTTCAGCCCTTAGTCCCCAGTTGTTCATTGCTGTTGACTTTTCAGCCCTAGACAAACAGGGCTTTGTCTGATTTATCCCTCAGACCTGACCACCAAACTGTGCTCTGTGCGGTGCACTTGCAGTTTCCCCCCTCTCCCTGCTTGTGTTCCCTCTCAGTTGTTGACTGTGACTGGAAAATAGGCGTACAAAGCATTTTGCATTCTCTGAATGTACCACACAGTAATTCTGCTGTCTGAAAACTCTGTAATGTCAATAATTGATGCACTTGAGAAGTGGTAATTAAATTAGTTAATTATGCTGGTAAAATTACATGCAATTATGTGACTGCAGGGTATGTTTAGTAAATTAGGCTTTCCCATACTCACTACATATTGTGGTGCCAATTTTGTTCCTTGATGATTAGGTAGCTTTTGATACTTCTTAATTGATTTAATACCTGGATCTTCATTAGCCTTCGATTGCTATGCAATGTGTGTCTGACATTTTTCTCTCTGATATTTCACAGAGTATCGTTCATCAAGAAAAAAATCAATCTATACGTGCATACGTATCCCTGTCAGATGTTAAAGCTTCAAGACGTGGGGGACAACCGCCCTCCTCTACGCGTGTCTTGCGGTGACTTGCCCGCTAGTGTGAGATGCCAATCAACGAGATGTCCCTGGGAACCCTCTAATGCGGGATGACTGATTTCATTTATGTTTCTCTTGAAAGATCCAAATAAATAGGTGTCTCAGGGAAGACTGGCACGGTGACAGCTGTTTTAATGACACCTGTTATCTTTGCAGAGCGCAGTGAAAGGTTATTAAAAGGTAGGATTAATTCAAATAAAAATTTCAAGGGGGTCAGATTGGATTGTGTTTTCTGCGTGGATGGGGTTTGCTGTGCTCCATTCATGCTTGCTCAATGTTTTCCGTGTCAGAATCACCTCCCAGCAGATGGTTACCTTCATGCTGCCTGTATTTACTATCACAACCTTTCCCAGATCTGCTTGTCTCCACACCCCGTGTTTCCCCCTACTAGCACAAACTCTGTGGCTGTCAAGATGATGAGTGTGTGATCCCTGCTCGGGGATTTTGATGCAGAACTGCACTAAAAGCTAGAAGCTGGATATCACGTAGGTTGAGCTCTGCTCTTTTATTCCTGATCACAGGGCACTCTCGGTAGGAGGAAGGAAAGAGCAGGGTGGAGCAATTGCTTGTTTGGCTTTGGAGTGCTGAGATATATGACTGTTTGTACCTGAGCCCGGTCCCACGGTGTGCCAGTATCAGAAGCAGTGGGGTCTGAATGACAGAGCAGATAAGGGACTGGACTGGACTGACCTGAGGAGAAAAGGTCCCATGACTGTGACGACTTTAGCAAATGATGGATGCCTGTATCCTGCTCATGTGGTGTTTCTGGGAACTTGACACCAGTGTAGGCAGGACCCCTTGGTTTGTCAGTCACCTGTTTTAAGAAGCACACACCTCTCTTTGTCCCTTGTCACCCTGCAGTGCCATTCACCAGGACGCTGGGGAACGTGGATCGTGAAAGGTGTCTGCGCTAATGACCCACTTGTCGGTGAATGAAGTGCACACTGCCTGGAGAAGCTCTTACGGAGAAGTCCTTGGGGAACCTTCTTATGGAGAACTTCCAGCGTTTATGAGTACAACAATATCACCAGCTCTTGATCTGCTTCTGTGATTTTCAAGCTCCTGGTAAGATTGAAGTTAACTATTGGCTGTGAAGGGTTTGCTCTATGGTTCCTACAGCAGCAAGAACTGTGGTTCAATTTAAGAGGTTAATAGTATTTTGAAAATCTATCACCAGTGAGAAGAGCTGCTCTTAATGTGTGAAGTAGTAGAGCCAATAGAAGGGAAAGAGTGAAGAAATGTGCAGAATGAGATGGGAAAGCTCTCTCCTAAGGATACTACTGGGATGTATAGAGATTGGACCTCCCGTAGGCACGTAATGGTCTCAGCAGTGAGTCTCTCCAGATACCACCTGCTTTGCCTGGCAGTCTCTGACACTCAACAACTTCATTGGGATTTCCATGTTTGGGAAAGTGCTTGAATGTTGAAAATGAAGGGGAGATCGAACCTAAAATAACTGCAGGACAGCTGAGGAGGTGCAGAAGTTTCTCACTTTTTCCTTCAGTGGGGACAGTGCCTACCTGGCTCTCGCAGTCTTCTGAAAGCAGCGTGTTCAAAACAACCCATCTTTATTTGGCACATTTGCGCTAGCGAAGCTGGCGTGCTACCTTGCTAGCTGGCGGCATGCCATTCCAACAGATGGACAGGAGGAGAGACAGCCAGGAGAACATGTACAAGCATCAGTATGTGTGTTGAGGGCAAGATCCCCTAGCCAGAAGCGTTGAAATGCTTGTCTGTCCTGTGTTTCTCTGCTCATAGCTAAGGTGATGTACCAGCCGTGAGTGGGATTAGCGACGCCAGGGTGAGCTAATCCTTCACCTCCAAGGCGGGAGTTGCTCTGGTCATGCAGACTTTGGGTTACTGTTCCACCAGGTTTTCCAGTGGGAGCTCTGGGGGTTTGCTGAAAGTCACCAAGTTCTACACAGCCAGTAGTTTAGAGTGTGGTGGGATCAAGTCTTAAAGTCCAACAGATCATACACAGGACAGAGGACAAACAGAGACAAAATGAGACATGGAAGTCCATTTCTGCTCAATTCATTGCATTGAGACTTACTGTACCCTGGTGAGACCACATCTGGAATTTCTGGTCCAGTTCTGGGCCTCCCAGTCCCAGAAGGACACAGAGCTGCTTGGGAGAGTCTAGCGCAGAGCCACAAACATGATAGAGTGGAACGTCTCCCTGATGAGGAAAGGCTGGGGGAGCTGGGACTCTTGAGCTTAGAGAAAAGGAGACTGGGGGGTGACCCCATGAATGTTGATAAATATGTGAGGGGTGGGTGTCAGGAGGATGGAGCGAGGCTCTGCTCAGTGTCATCTAGTGATAAGACAAGGGGCAGTGGGTGTGAGCTGGAACAGAGGAGGTTCCACATCAATATGAGAAGGACCTTCTTCCCAGTGAGGGTGACAAAGCCCTGGAAGGGACTTCCTGCGGGGGGGTGTGAAGTCTCCTTCTCTGGAGAAGTTTAAAACCTGCCTGGCCCTGTTCTTGTGCAACTTGATCTAAGTGATCCTGCTGTGGCAGGGGATTGGACTGGCTGATCTTTCGAGGTCCCTTCCAATCCCTAATGTTCTATGATCCTGCTCAGTTGGGAAAATGGGCAGAACTTGCCTGTAGATTGTCTGCAGGTGTTTTTGGAAATTCAGGTAGTTATTTGACTTCTTTTGTGGAATCAAAGGCAAAGAAGAGGTTCATTTGATGTACAGCATTAAAAGGAGGAAGGAAAGCCATGTCTCCACAATACGGTGGTTGCACTTGTTGAACTCTGAGCCGCTTTAAATTTGGGATTTAAATTTAGAAGGTAGTGGATGTTCAGAATGGGGATGGCCTCTGTGAGCTCAGATTTGCTGTAGAGTAAATTGAAAAGACCCCACTTGCTCAGAACTGAAACAACAACTTTTTAAGAAATGTCTTGCTAAGTAAATTGGTTTAAATTTACCAGTGCTAAACCGCAACACGACTCTAAATATAGACCCTTTCCAGACTCCTGTTGGAATTTACTTCATTTAAAAGACTGGCAACCATTTCAGAAGAGTTGTATGGTATTTTAAATCCACAGAGAGGACACTGATAGAACACTGTGGGGCAGCTTGCACGGGATGGAGATCTGCAGATCAGAGCCCTGCACAGCTGAGAGTAAAGGCAGGTCATGGTATTAGCAACAGAATCATGAAGCCAGTCCTGTAGGGTTTCATAGAATCATTAGGGATTGGAAGAGACCTCGAAAGATCAGCCAGTCCAACCCCCCTAACACAGCAGGATCACCTAGATCCAGTCACGCAGGAACATGTCCAGGTGGGTTTTAAACTTCTCCAGAGGAGGAGACTCCACAACCCCCATGGGCAGCCCCTTCCACTGCTCCGTCACCCTCACTGGGAAGAAGTTCCTTCTGATATTGACATGGAACCTCCTCTGTTCCAGCTCACACACATTGCCCCTTGTCCTATCATTAGATGCTCCTGAGCAGAGCCTGGCTCCATCCTCCTGACACCCACCCTTCACATATTTATAGGCATTAATGAGGTCACCCCTCAGTACCTCTCCTCATCCTTGGAAGCTTATCTTTGCAGCCGTAAAGGTTTGTGTGCTTAGATTTCCTTTCCCGACACCGAAGTGTTAGACTCCACTTTGAGCTGAGGTATTTTCACATGGAAATGTGTCTTCCTGTAGGTGCCTAGACGAGTATTTTTGTCCCAGGCCTTCTGGGGTCAAGGTCTGCTTTGAGACTGACTCATCATATGCTACCTCTTCTTCACCACGTACCCGCAGGTATTTTAGGATAACTTTGCATGAGAGACTCGTAGTTACGTTCTGCTAATTTTAGCCAGTAGAACTAGAGTTGAAATGTCAATATTCACAGTTTCACATAAGCAATCTGACAAATGGGTTTGTTCTGGTTGAACGTCTTGAAACATAACCCCTGTTATCTCCAGACCACTGACAGTCTGAATTGCCAGTGCACCCTGCTTACAGACTCTTCCTTTTCTAGGCATGTGGTTTGGCAGGCTGATGAGCCAGGCTGGGATGCTGGTTGCCTGCAGCATGCTCTACACCATTACTTGCAGCGATGTAGACAAGCTGGAGCGTGTCCAGAGGAGGGCCACTAAAAGCATCAGGGGAATGGAGCATCTCTCATTTGAGGACAGGCTGAGAGAGCTGGAGAAAAGAAGGCTCTGGGGGGATCTTCTTTTGACCTTCCAGTGCCTGAGGGGAGCCTGCATGAAGGCAGAGGAAGGTCTTTTCCAGAGGGTTTGTACGGATAGGTTCAAGCTAGAACAGAATAGATTGGGGCTGGATATTAGAAAAAAGCTTTTCAGTGTGAAGGTGGTTGATGGCTGGAAGGGGCTGCCTGTGGTGGTGTTGGGGACCCCATCCCTGGAGTCATTTAAGGTCAGCTCTTAATGATGACCTAGATAGAGTTGTCCTTGTGTAGGGAGGTTGGACTAGGTGACCTCTAGACATCCCTTCAGTTCAAGAAGGACATGGAGCTGCTGGAGGGCATCCAGTGCAGAGCCACAGAGATGACGAAGGAAGTGAAACACCTCCGTTATGAGGAAAGCCTGAGGGAGCTGGGTCTCTTGAGCTTGGAGAAGAGGAGACTGAGGGGTGACCTCATTAATGCCTATAAATATGTGAAGGTGGGTGTCAGGAGGATGGAGCCAGGCTCTGCTCAATGGCACCCAGTGACAGGACAAGAGGCAATGTGTGTCAGCTGGAACAGAGGAGGTTCCATATAAATGTTCCCACTAATACCTGCATCCCAGGTGTTACATCCCAACAGCAGGATCTGGACCAGCACATTCTTGTCCTTTGCATTTTACAGCTGAAATTGTAATTAGCAGTAACAGGTGCAGACTAGATTCTCCCTGCAGAAAAATAAGATGTAATTGGGTGGGTAGCAAGGAGGAGGAGTGTGGATATCAGAACACTACGTGGAGCAGCTACAGCGCAGTCTCGCGCCGCATTGGCTGTGGCTCTTGTGAGCCATCACAGCTTGCCCTTCGAGTTCACGGGTGGCTCCCTTAGAAAACGGAGTGCAGGTCCTCCACGCAAACAAAACCTGTGTGTTTACTCTTGCAGCTCTCCTTTCATCCCTGTCACTTCTTGGCTCTTCCCTCTCTGCTGTGTCCACTGTCACGTCAACGCAGCGGATGGTGAACGCTGCCCTTGTTTTAACCTCGGTCATTCCAGGTTTGGGTTGGTCATTCCTGACTCCCAGCGACTCCAGGATGAGAAATGTGGGTGTGTGGCAGTGGCTGCTTCACCATTTTGATTGCCTTTCCTCTGTTTTCCACTGGTCTAATATGTGTTCAGCCTGTAAATACACTTGGCTACCGTTTTTTTGCGAGTCGGAGGCTTAGTGCACTACTTTTTTGTCACATGGGTTCTGCCTACTTCATTGATTTCTGAGGGGAGAACCAGCAGGGAAGTCTTGGCAGAGGGGTCTGAGTAGATGAGGTACCATCAGAGCAACTGCAATGTCTCAGTTTGCTCCCACAGTGGAACAAATGACAAAAATGTTGGCATGAAATTTAGGCTTTAGGGCAACTATATTTTTGAGGCTTAGTCTAATGCTCTTCAAGATGCTTTAGAAGCTGGAATTGGGCTGCTACTGCTGTGCTAATGTATTAGTGATACCTGTGTGAACTCATGTGTTAGCTTACAAGTACCCTGGATTCTGTTGGCTTTGCCCAAGGAGAGAGGAGATGTGGACATCTTACAGGATGATGTCTCTAGGTAGGCGTTGAGCTGCTGTTTAATGTGTTGTCTGGCTTCCCGTTGAAAAGATTTTAAGCTAATTCTTTAAATGTTGTGAGTACTGGGTCCAATTATGGGTGCAACAGTGTAAGAAGGACGTTGAGGGGCTGGAGCAGGGCCAGAGAGTGGCAACAAGGTTAGGGAGAGGGCTGGAGAACAGACCCTGTGGAGACTGGCTGAGGGGAACTTGGGTTACTTAGTCGAGAGAAGAGGAGACTGAGAGGAGACCTTCTTGCTCCCTACAGTTACCTGAAGGGAGGTTGGAGTGAGGCTGGTGCTGCTCTCTCGTCCCAAATTGCTGATGATAGGATGACAGGAAATGGCCTCAAGTTGTGCCAGAGGAGGTTTAGATTGGATCTTAGGAAGAAGTTCTTTGCTGAGAGAGTGGTTGGGCACTGGAACAGGCTGCCCAGGGAGGTGGTGGAGTCCCCATCCCTGGAGGTGTTTCAAAACAGAGTAGCTAGAGCACTTGTGGCCACCATGTAGGAGATAGGGAGCTGCTGGGCTGAGGTCTGGACTTGATGATCCTGCAGGTCCTTTCCAGCCGTGATGATTCTATGGAGAAAACCAAAGCACATTATGAAGTGGTAAGGGGATCTAAAACATCTCCTCTGTTTTCTGAGCTTTAATGTGCCTGCTTGGTCACTGTTTGAAGTGTTTATTTTGGGGGTTATTTTTACACCACCATTAAGAAGAATTTTTGGGTTTCTCATAGCTGCTAACACTCGGGAGAGCTGGAACTTTCACCAAATGTAGTAGCACTTTTGATTGAAGTCGTCAGAGCTGGCAAGGCTGGGCTGGCTTTCTGATTGCCCGTTTATTTTATAGCCATGATTGATCGTAGCAGGTCACTCGAATAAATACACAGCTAAGTGGTACGTTCCTCCAGTCTGTTACAGCGCAGTTGAGAACAAGCTGCCAGTCAGCTCTACCTATCAAACACGTCCAGCAGACCCCGGACGTGTTATCCGTGTCAATCCGTCTGTGCTCGCGAGGAGACTGTGTATACACAGAGTATTAGAGGGAGCTCTCCGCGCGTATTTGGGGAGGAAGGATGTTTGTTTCTTTGCCTAAGGAATGCTTTTATTTTACAGAGCATCAAAAGGAGCCCTAACGAAGCCATATAAAGGCATATCACATCCTTCAGCTTTGTGACTCACTTCTCTCTTGATTAGAGCCAACCACAGATCCAGTTCCTCGTGTTTCCCCTGCAATACTGTTAGCGCCTCGTTCGACAGACTCAATCAGGGGTCCGCTAACGTAAAGACAACAAATCCCCTGCTTTATAGCTGCGTTAAATACTTTCCCCTGCAATGCTTTGGGGGGTGGGCTGTTTCATTTATGGATTTGGTTATTCTTCCTTTCACGAGGCTGCAGAGTTTGTTTTGCTTTTAGTGCCCTGTATTTATAGTTGTGGCATGCTCGTTTTCTGCTTGGCTTCACGTTGAGCTCTCTCTCAAAACTAGTTGCGATGGTCGCGTGTTCTCTCCGTTCTCTCTCGCCGCTGTTACGCTGTATTATGCTTTATATTCTTAAGCTATTAACTCTGAGCTCAGCTAATGATTTGTTGGTGGTTTAAGGCAGAGATTCTGGGTCGTTTCTGTTTGCATTAGCTTTTTTATCTTGTGGGGATGGCAAATAAATAATTCCAATGGTGGAAAACAAAATAGCAAGGGGGTTGCTTCATGGGGCTTTGATAACACGGGCCAACACGTAATGAAGCAATCTTGACTTAGTTATTCTAACTCTCTTTTGGCCAAATACTTGCAGAGCGTTTGATAGTTAATTACAATGGGTTTGTTTTTTTCACAGAATCACAGAACATCAGGGATTGGAAGGGACCTTGAAGGATCATCCGGTCCAATCCCCCTGCCAAAACACATCACCTAGATCAAGTCACGCAGGAACACATCCAGGTGGGTTTGGAATGTCTCCAGTGCAAAAGAGAAATGGGAATTTTTTTTATATTCCTGATATCAAGGAGAGAAAAGGAGATGGAGGGGTGACCTCATTAGTGTTGATGAATGTCTGAAAGGTGGATGTCAGAAGGACAGAGCCAGGCTCTGCTCAGTGACACCCAATGATAGGACAAAGGGCAGCAGATGTGAGCTGGAACACAGGAGGTTCCACATCAATATCAGAAGGAAGTTCTTCATGGTGAGGGTGACAGAGCCACTAGCAGGGGCTGCCCAGGGGGGTTGTGGAGTCTCCTCCTCTGGAAATGTTTAAAACCCACCTGGACATGTTCCTGTGTGACTTGATCTAGGGGATCCTGCTGTGCAGGAGGATTGGACTTGGATGATCTTTTGAGGTCCCTTCCAATCCCTGATGTTCTGTGATTCACCTGAAATGCTGCAGGACCCCGTGTCCTCAAAGTGTCCTCAGTCACTGTACCCTAGTTTGGGATGGTACCAGGATGCTTCCTGTCTTGCTGAAGTTTGAGACTTGACTATAGATAGTTGCAAGTGCCCCGTGGAGATCCTTTGTTAAATGGGGACCTCCGTGTGCTCGCGTGTCCAGTGCTTCCCTTAGTGGGTGTTGTCTGACTTTCTCCTCTCAGCTCTGCTTTCATCACAGGACAAAACACCATCTCTCTTGTTCTAGGGCTGACTGCTACTAATTAACTTAACTAAGAGCTGGTCTTCCTCGTTTGTTGGCAGGGCTCCTGTTTTCTGATGTCTTGTTTCTTCTTTAGCAACTGTTTGTATGCAGAGTAGAGTCACTTTGGGATGAAGGAAGGAAGCTGTGGACAGACCAAACTCCAGGCAGAGCTGTCCTGAGCTGCAGGGTTGTCTTTGCTTTCTGCTGGAGGAGTTGGATGCAGAAGGTATTATTCAGGCCTGTGGTAACTGGTGCTTGTTGAATGCGTGTTTCCATGTGAGAAAATAACCCAAATAGTTCTATTTATTGCATTTTTTTGCCTTTATTATCCTCTCACTGGTTTGTGTGTAGAAGCCATCAGAGCACATTGGATCAAAGGTTTCGTCTCAGACTCCTTGTTACCGGGGATATTACTGGAAGGAATGTTGTCTGCAGGACAGACCCACTGAGTCATGCCACAGGCTGAAGACTTCACAGCAGAAGGTCAGAGGACACACCACGGAAAGGTGAAGGCAGAGGGGAGAATGGGCTGCTGAAAGGTCTGACTTTTGGCTGATGGATTTACAGGGCAAACGAGCAACACCTCATAGAACAAGAGAAAGAAGACAGTGTCCTGTACTGTAGCTGATGTTTTGGCACTCCTCTTTCTCCTCATTACCAGAAGAAGCAGGTGCTCAGGTGGCTGAGAAGGCAAACAGCATCCTGGCCTCAATCAGGAAAGGAGTGACCAGCAGGAGTAGGGAGGTGATAGTGGTCCTGTGTTCTGCACTTGTGAGACACCACCTTGAGTACTGGGTCCAGTTTTGGGTGCCACAGTGTAAGGAGGACACTGAGGGGCTGGAGTGGGGCTGGAGAAGGGCAGTGAGGCTGGGGAGGTGTCTCGAGAACAGGCTCTGGGGTGACTGGCTTAGAGAACTGGGGTTATTTGGTCTGGAGAAGAGGAGGCTGAGAGGAGCTACCTCTACAGCTACCTAAAAGGAGGTTGGAGTGAGGCTGGTGCTGGTCTCTTGACCCAAATTACTAATGATAGGACAAGAGGAAATGACCTCCAGCTGCATCAGGGGAGGTTTAGATTTGGTTTTAGGAAGAAGTTCTTTCCTGAGAGAGTGGTTGGGCACTGGGACAGGCTGCCCAGGGAGGTGGAGGAGTCCCCATCCCTGGAGGTGTTTAAAAAACAAGTAGCTAGAGCACTTGAGACCATGGTCTTAGGGGTTAGGGAGCTGTTGGACTGAGGGCTGGACTTGATGATCCTGGAGGTCCTTTCCAGCCAGGATGATGACTTGATGAAGGCTGTTGTGGCTTTTATTTTTTAAAAAATTTTTAATGAATTGAGAGAATCATCTGCAGCACAAACTTACCCAGGGTCTATTTTTCATAGTCAGCCTCTGCGGATTCAGGGTGAGCCTGCGGAAGCGTACGATGGCCTTGGTGGTCCCCAGGCCATCATCAGTAGTGTTGATCTTTGCTTGCTTTATTTTTTTTAATACTGTCAGGGCAGGCAGCACGCTGATGGAATATAGCCCCCTTCACAAGCCATCCAGGTAGTGAATCTTCTCATAAATGGGACTGGCATGTGGTTACAGGATTCTGTGGTAGCACATCTGGAGAGAGGGGTGATTCAAATGCAAAGCAATTCTGGTTTCTGGGGTTTTTTTTCCCCAGCAAAGATGTCTCTGAGTGCCTCAGACTGTCTGCAGCCGGCTTTGAAACTGGCACATCAAAGTCAGCTCGTTGCTCTTAATTGCCTCTGAACCAGCAGTGATAACAAATCACAAGGCGAATAAGCCTTCTCCTTTGTGTTACATCCCACAGCATCTGCTGTCCCTAGCTTCCTATTTTTGACCTGTGTTCTGATGGAAACTCTCCCCAAACTCATGCACGAAACCTCCCCAAACCCCGGTGTGAAACCCAGGCTGGAGCTGCATTCCTTAGAGCAAGCTGTGGGCTCCTTTCACTGGCCCTGTACTGACTACAGGACCCACTACATGGGCTCCAAATGCATGTTAGGACTGGGAAAAGAATTTAAAACCCTTGCCCCATGTAAAAGGGGCTGGAGGGAAAGACATTTTCCGTGGTAACTTGAAAATTGCGTCTGTTGCTCTTGGTCTGCTCTGATTTTGCTTTGAAATAAAGTCTTCGAGCCCAGGCTGTAAGTCTCCTGGTTCAGCAGCAGCTCTATTTCTCAAGTGCAGGCTACTTGCCAGCCTTGCAAACTAAAGAGGATTTGGGCAGCCAGAAGTCCTGGATCAGCTCTGCCAGTTGAGAGACGTCGTGGAGCTTTGGGTTCTGCCGCAGCGCCGAGGATAGGGACAGAAATATCCTGATGCGCGGGGCAGGCGGCAAAACTAGCTCTGAGCTACTTTGGAGGCTGGAAGCCAACCTCTGCCTTGGTTTTTGCACCTTGCTTCTGGTACTTCTCTGTGCCCTGCAGCCAGAGTCCTTCCCTGGTGCAGAGCCTTCTCCAGCCCTCAGAGCTGCTGCCTTACCAGCTCCGTGGCAGCCAGCCTGCGCGCTCTGAAGTCCCTGGCTAGGGATGTGACTCGACTGTGAAAACCGTTGCCATAAGGCATCGCTGAGGCCAGAGGATTTAGCAGGATTAAACGAGGGATTGAACACTTTTTGTATAAATAACCAGAGTATCCAGAATTACAGCTGTTAATGCTAACAAACATTTCAGATGGATGTAAAAACCTCAAGCTTTAGGGCTTAACTTGTAGGGCTCACGACGAAAACATCCCAACCCTTCACAGGGCTGACAGATCCTGAATTTTACCTCTAAGAAGTTCTCTTGTTTCTGTTTTGAAGACGCTTGGTGCGTGACTCAGGCCATGATGTTAGAGTAGGTGGGTCCCAGGTAAAGTTTGGTGTTTATCTGTCTCCAGTGTCGTCCTCTACTCTTAGTCACCGTGAAGACTAAGCAGTGATTTTGGTGGCTATTTGCAGAGCATTATCCAGCCTCGCTAAGGAGACACGTGTGTGAGTAAAGTGTACGTTGGCACGAGCCCCTCGTGTTAGCTGGGCAGCAGCAGATGCTCACTGGCTGTACTTGTTGTTCCAGTAACTGGGCATCTTCGTGGAAACATGTCAGAGGGTGGCAAGGAAAAGAAAAATCTCACCTTTCACTAGGGTTTGCTTCTGTGGGCTGAAGTCATGACTCAGCTTCCAGGCATGAAAAACACCCACAGTACCACACCTCCCTGGCCAAGCCAGGTGCACGGGTGCTCAGGAGGCTTTTTCTGGAGGGGATCACTGGAAAGGCACTTGTTCTCCATGCCTGAATGACATCCAGGGTTGTCGCCTCGGGCGTTTTGCTGTCCAGCCCTGTTAGCAAAGCGCTGCCACACGGAACTGTTGGTTTGCTCGCGGTAGCCTTGCAGCCTGTAAAACAAAGATCAGTAGCCATGACCTAAAGAGCTTAGCAGGACGATGCAGAGGGGTTTGGGTTTTTTAAAGGACATGGGGTTTAGTCTGTGCTGCCCAGTTCTTATCTCTTTGGTGCAGCTGAAAACTTTGCTATCAGTCCTTTCCCAGTTCATAGTGGGGAAAGAGCACACTCAGGGAAAGGAGATCATAGAATCACTTAGGATGGAAAAGACCGTTAAGATCAACTCCAATCACTAACCCAACTATCCCAAGCCCACCTCTAGACCACTTCCTTAAGTTCTGTAGCTACGTGATTTTAAACACATCCAGGGATGGTGATTCAAATGCTGGAGACCCCTGTGGAATCTAGAAGAGGAGCTGGTAGTAGGGCTGTGCCTGTTAGGAATGTTGTGTCCAGTTCTGGGCCCCTGAGTTCAAGAGGGACACAGAGCTGCTGGAGGGAGTCCAGTGCAGAGCCATGAACATGATCAAGGGAGCTGGAGCATTTCCCTGCTGAGGAAAGGCTGAGGGAGCTGGGTCTCTTGAACTTGGAAAGGAGGAGACTGAGGGGTGATCTCATTAGAGTTGATAAATATGGAAAGGGTAGGTGTGAGGAAGATGGAACCAGGCTCTGCTCAGTGACATCTCTTGGGTCCCTTCCAACCCCTAACATCCTATGATCTAGTGATAGGACAAGGGGCAATGCGTGTCAGCTGGAACATAGGAGGTTCTACATCAATCTGAGAAGGAACTTCTTCGTAATGAGGCTGACAGAGCACTGGAAGGGGCTGCCCAGAGGTGTTGTGGAGTCTCCATCTCTGAAGATATTTAAAACCTACCTGGATGTGTTCCTGTGCGATTGGATCTAGGTGACTGTGCTGTTGCAGGGGGATTGGACTGCATCATCTTTCCAGGTCCCTTCCAACCCCTAATATTCTGTGATTCTGTGATAAGCTCATGCCCTTCCAGTGTTCTTCAGGATTTCATACATGTAGGTGGTCTCTCAGGTCTGTTTTTTCATGTTTTGTTTGTCTCTGATCTTCTTTTGAGCTGGGGTTCTTTGTGGAAGTGCTAATGCATCACAGAGCCGTGTGCTCTATGGGATTGCCAGGCAGGGTTTGTGCTTTTAATCAGTTAGAGCGAACATCTGGCTCTTTGAGAGATGGTTCTGCTACCTCCTGAACTGCCAACACAGGCCAAATGTCCATAAACTAGGTGGTAAAAGACTCATAAAAGGGGATCCAGTAGTCTAAGCAAGTTTCTTTGACTTGCCAGACCCTACATAAGCAAAGACCTAAGCAGCATGAATTACAGAGGCATTATCAGTGCAAGCTGCAGCTTTGTTATGCCTGGTGTAAGTCCCTGCATTTCCTCATCCTTCATTTAACGAGGTTGGAAAGTGCTCTGGAAATGGCTAAAGCAAGAGAAGCGCTGTGATTTCTGCTAAAACTGACTTCAGGCAGTTTTTTTCAGTGTAAGGCAGAGGAACGGGTCACAGAGCCACAGAACATTAGGGACTGGAAAGGACCTTGAAGAAGCATCCAGTCCAATCCCCCTGCCACAGCAGGATCATCTAGATGTAGTCACACAGGAACACAGCCAGGTGGGTTTTAAACGACTCCAGCATAGAGCAACAAGGATGATGAAGGAAGTGTAGCATCTCCCTTACCTGGAAAGGCTGAGGGAGGTGGGGCTCTTGAGCTTGGAGGAGACTGAGGGGTGGCCTCATTAATGTCTATAAATATGTGAAGGGTTGGTGTCAGGAGGATGGAGCCAGGCTCTGCTCAGTGTCATCTAGTGACAGTACAAGAGGCAATGGGTGTGAGCTGGAACATAGGAGGTTCCACATCAATATGAGAAGGAACTTCTTCTCAGTGAGGGTGATGGAGCACTGGAACAGGCTGCCCAGGGGGGTTGTTGTGGAGTCTCCTTCTCTGTGATTCTATATGTTTATTCCTGTTCTTTGTCAGTGAGACAGCAAGAATATTGAGAAACTTTTGCTACAGAGTGTGCTACTGCACCTGAAAATACACCTTCAAGGCCAGAAGTCCATTGAGATCTAAACACGTTCCCTTTAAAGTGGCTCTTTGTAGGCAAAGAATCACAAAATGACTCCCTCCTGCCACGTTTATCTGCTCTCTCTGCCTGTGAAGAGGATCCCTCCTTCCACAGGGCAGGAACTGTAAGCCCTGTGGGACAGCGCACAGATGTGGTCTCTGGAAGAGCTGAAGTCTCTGCTGTGCTGCCCACGTGAGCAGCTCTCCTGCCTTCACTTCAGCCTTCGTTGTAGGAGGTGCTGGTTCTAGGAGAAATGGCAATTAATGGGCAGATTTGTCTTTGGTGCAGATTCATTAATGGGCACAGGCCTCCCAGTTAACTGCGGCGCTGGAAGTAAGGGGAGTATCCTGCTTGCAGAATGGTGCTGGGATTAGCAGCTGAAAGATAACTCCCAAGTAGGCAGTTTCCTTCTGTTCAGTTGAACTACTTCTGAAGCAGGAAATCAAGTGTTGATTTTATTTCATATGCAAACGTGGGGAGGAGGATTCTAGCTGGAGCACACTCGTGCACGTTTTCTAGTTGTCCATGTAGTCGGTGGAGTGATGTTGGCCAATTTAAGTCTGAAGGAAAGGAGGCTGAGAGGAGACCTTCTCGCTGATTTACAGCTACCTGAAAAGAGGTTATAGAGGTGAGGTGGGGATTGGTGTCTTCTCACAAGGAACAAGTGATAGGACACGAGGAAATGGCCTCAAGTGGCACCAGGGGAAGTTTAGATGGGACATGAGGAAAAACCTCTCTCTGGAAAGTGTCCTCAGGCCTTAGAACAGGCTGCCCAAGGAAGGGGTTGAATCACCATCCCTGGATGTGTTTCAGTCGTGGAGATGTAGAGCTTAGGGACAGGGTTTAGCAGTGGCCTCGAGACAGTTGGATTAATGGTTGGGTTGGATGATATTGCAGGTCTTCTCCAGCCTAAACAATTCTACAAATAAAAAGTGTACAACTAGTGTCCTAACTGGACAGTTGGACTCTAATGTCTTATCTCTGCTGATGTCCAGCGCCGTGTCCATTTTCATTTTGGATTTCTAGGCTGTAGCTTCCTGGGAACTTCTTTCCTCTGTATGCCAAGGACTTGATTTGCTGGATGCAGACCACACTGATGTGACAAAGTTCTGCTTACAGATGTTCAGAGAATGCCTCCACTGAGGGGATGAAGGCAGGTGAGTAAGGGCAGCCAGCCCCCAGACCTTCCTCCTCACTGAAGTGGCCTGTGTAGTGCTGGTGTGGTTCAGTGAGACCTGGCTGTCTTCCCATTCCAGAACTCATCTACTTGCAAGGATCTCTGTGCTAGTCTCTCCTGCACAGGGTAACCATACCCTAAACCAGCAAGCCAGAGGCTCTTTTATTGTAGAACACAAAGTCCATTGGCCAGCTTTGTGCTTTTAAAACCACTCATTAAATTATACAGTAGGCAGTAAACTTTCCTGATCAGTAGCAGGTACGTTCTCTTGTAGCTTATGATGCTGCAATTTCTAGCCAACTTTTGTGAGCCTGGCATAGACTATCAGACCTCTCTGCAAGTCATCCTGTAGTTCAGACAGCAGTTTAGGAAGCCCTTCCCCATGGAAATGGTGATCAGATGCTGGAAAGGACTGTCCCAGGGCAGTGGTGGAGTCCTCACCCCTGGAGGTGTTAAAGGACAGACTGGCTGTGGCACTTAGTGCCCTGGTGTGGCTGATGTGGTGATGTCAGGTCCTAGGCTGGGCTGGATGAGCCCAGAGGTCTTTTCCATCCTCAAAAATTGTGTGATTGTCTACTAGTACTAATGGTGTTTCGAGGTGCTTGAACTGGTATCAAGTGTTCTCTGTGCTACTTCTGCACAGCAACAGCATCTCTGACCAAGTGAAGCAGAACGAGGCTTCCTCACGCGTTTGTGTGATGCTCTGAGAGTGTCAGAGAGCTCCTCTCAATGAGGCTCTGAGAGCTGTGTTCCAATTCAATATATGTTGGTTAAATTAGATGGGGACTCAGACACATCAAGACTGAATTAAACCTTTGAAGGTTTAGAAGTAGTAATTATGACCAGACAAATGTTTAATCACACGCAACTTTGAATGTCTGTGTACTTCTTTAGCTTCTGGTGCATTCTTTTGGTACATTATGCCCTTTTAGAACTTACACACTTATTTCTTTAAAGCCTTCCAGAAACCTTCTTTTTGTCACCAGTCCTGTGAAATTTATGGTGACAAATAGCAATTTGCAATTGATTCTTCTTGCATTACTCTGCAGATCCATTTGAGCATGGCTGGGGAAGCTGGGAATGCACTGCTGTCAGAGCTTGTCGAGAGGAAGCTGGAGGCATAATGTGCCTCCCGTGTCCCTGAGTTCCCCTGATCTCTATCTAGAAGGTGAACAAGGAATAGCAGGAAGGATGTGTTCAGTCAGAAAGTCCTCAGAACTGGCTGCTTGAGGTGGTTAAGAAAGATGACAACAGGATTGCTGTGGGAGCTTGTGTCTTCACCAAAGGAGCGTTCGCTGGCTGGGCTGAGGGTGGTGTTTTCCGTGGGTGAAGCGCGTGGAGGCAAACCTGCCTGTTAGGTGGGATTAGTGCAAGCAGGTAGCACAGAACGGAGGCAGATCTAGTGTGTTGAGGGGTAGAGATAAAGGTTGAGAAGGATGTAGCCCCAGAGATGGTAACCTTGCCATCATCTCGTCCAATCCCCCCGCCACAGCAGGATCACCTAGAGCGAGGTCCCTTCCAGTCCCTAATGTTCTGTAATTCTGTGATCATGACACCCAACAGAAAGTCTGTGTCCCCACAGTGACTGCTGCTTTGGCCCAACTCTTTCACCTTGTGCTCTCAATGTTACAGCAAGGGATTGACAGGGGAGAGTAGAGCTGTCACCTTCCATTTGTTGGTGTGCCTCAAGGTTGTAGAGGTGAGAGCCTGGAGGCTGGACAGCTGGGGATTCAAGAAGAGGCAATCTTGGGTTTGCTGCTGCCCTTGGGGCATGTCTTGTTGTGCATGTCTGTGGCTCACTGGCCTGCCAAGACCTTTTTGCTTTATCTGCCTTGTGGAAGTCAGCGATGGAGGCACACGCTGCTTTCTAGCACATCTTCTGTGAGAGCTCAGCGGACCCAGAGGAAGGTTTTGGGCTGAAAATTCATGCTTTCTGTTAGGGCTCTGTCCGCTACCTCATGTTCTCAGCTCTCTCTCATGTTTGCCATAAACACTCCCTTTGAACATTCATCTTCACTTCTGATTGTGTTCCAGATGTGTCCCTGAAGCAGCTCTCCGTGCGCGTGTCTTCACCTCACTGCCTAATCCACGACTTTCTAGCTTCTGAGGACACGTCTAAGGGAGAGATTTATCTCTGCTTCCTTCTGTTTATAAAACAGAGTGAGCTTTCGGGTGATTACGAGTACCCTGCTTGTAGCACAGGGGTCAACAACTGATTGGATAGGATGGAGGAGACCATATAAAATACGATGTCTCATCTCTCCACTGAGTTTAGACCTTATCTTTTGCACTGGCAAGTGAAAGCCACTCATCCATTAGTCATGATGCTGATAACTATGGGGGGGGGGTTTACAGAGCCGATGGGCTGAAATACTAAGGGCCCTCATCGTTCGGTTTTCTCTGGTGGTTGAACCATCTACCCAGCAGACATTAGCACTTACCCAAGAGTGAGTATTTGGAGCTTGACTCTGTTTCTCATGCTCATATTTCCCAAGAATTTAACACAATGTTATTAATATTTTAGCATAGTTATGTTTAAATAGTTACTTGTATTATTTATCATCTCTATTAATAGTTATTTTTATTATTAATATATTTAAATGTAATGAATTTGATGCTTTTAGCCTCATCTGGAGTATGGTGTCCAGTTATAGGCCACTCAGTTCCAGAAGGGGACAGAGCTGCTGGAGAGATTCCAGCACAGAGCCACAAAGATGATGAAGGGACTGAAACATCTCCTTAATGAGGAAAGGCTGAGGGAGCTGGGTCCCTTGAGCTTGGAGACAAGGAGACTGAGGGTGACTCCATTAATGGTTATAAGTATGGAAAGGGCAGGTGTCAGGAGGATGGAGCCAGGCTTTGCTCAGTTGCATCTAATGATAGGATGAGAGGCAAAGGGTGTGAGCTGGAACAGAGGAGGTTCCTCATCGATATGAGAAGGAACTTCTTTATAATGAGGGTGACAGAGCCCTGTAAGAGGCTGCCCAGAGGTGTTGTGGAGTCTCCTTCACTGGAGATGTTTAAAACCCACCTGGATGTGTTCTTGTGTGTCTTGATCTAGGGGATCCTGCTGTGGTGGGGGGATTAGACTGGATCCTTTTTCGAGGTCCCTTCCAATCCCTGATGTTCTGTGATTCTGTGATTTCCCTGTGTTTAAATGATCTTTGAACACTGTAGGATTTTAATGGATTTATTAATCATTTGAAATTGTCTTCATCTGTCAATTTTCCTGCAGCAGCTCATTACGACTACACAGGATAGAAATTCTGAGCTGCGTTGGTTACTTTGCTTTAAACTTGTCCTTGCAATGAGGATTGGTCTAGGGGATCCTGCTGTGGCAGGGGGATCGGGCTCCATGATCTTTCGGGGTCCCTTCCAATCCCTAATGACTGGATCTAGGGGGTCCTGCTGTGGCAGAGGGATTGGACTGGATGACATTTCGAGGTCCCTTCCAATCCCTGATCATTCTGTGATTTGGGTAGAAATACCTGACGTTTCAAGTCTTTGATTTTGATTTCTATAAAGAAATCAGTTTCCTTGTAGAAGATTTGCTTTCTAGACAGATTTCCCAACGTTCAGGTTGTGCCTGCCTGTGGGTTTGCTCGTTTAACTCCTCCCAGAAGCAGCTGAAGATAGTGCTAGTTGTAACTGGTGTAGTTATTGTGGTGGTGAGACATCAGCTCAGTTCCTCACAGTCCCAATTTTACATGAATTATGAGAAAAAGAAACATCTGAGGCCATACCTGGTCCAGTGAGTGTGCAGTGTCTGGTGATCCTCCTTCTAGAAAGAGAAAACAACAACCAGCAAGTGGAGGATAGCGCTGCTGCGGTGACATCACGTAAACGCTCTCTCCTCCGTACGAGGAGCAAGGGCTTCCAGAAAGAAATCATCTCATACATAAGGTGATTAAGACAAGGAAACCCGGCGTCGCTTCTTTGTTGTTAAACAAAGATGTTATTCTCGCGCTTGTGAGATGCAGTAAGACATTAAGCATGTGTGCATGATGTCAAGATATTGGCTCTAGCATGTGTTCTTGCAGCCTTTATAGTTTGTGATGACATAATTAGGTACATTCTGTGAAAGTAACTTGAAATCTCACTGTCTGTTCCAATGAATTGGATGCTTTTGGTCCAGGATATCTTGCTGGAACGTTTGCACAGCCTTTTGTCTGGAGGCTCGGGGAGTTCAGCAGTGAAACCATCTTTCCAGTGCAGGCACGTGTCTGCAGGTTTCCATGTGTGTCCAGAGATGCTGTCACCACTGAGCGCCGAATAAAAACCCCAGGATCGCTGCCTGGAGTCATCCTTTGGACTTCCTGGCCCGATGAACAGCTGGATCTCATTGCAGTTTGCAGGAAAGCTGGTGCTTAGCCTGAAACTGCTGGCTTAGATACTCAGAGGAACAGCTCACCAAGCAGCCTTGAGCTTGTTTAGCTCTTCTTGTTCTTCTTACAGAATCATTAGGGATCAGAAGGGACCTCGAAAGATCATCTAGTCCAGTCCCCCTGCCACCTAGACCAAGGTACACAGGAACATATCCTGTGTGATGTTCTTCTCTTGTCCTCCTCTGCAAGTGTCCTTGCAACTCAGGTAATCACTTTACCCTCCAGTTTCTGGCTCCTGGTTTACACTTGATCTTCTTTAAGAAGCACTTGGAGAACAGGCTGCCCATGGGGATTATGGAGTCTCCTTCTCCAGAGAGGTTCAAAACCCACCTGGACATGTTCCTGTGTGATCTAGGTGATCCTGCTGTGGTGGAGGGATTTGACTGGATCATCTTTCGGGGTCCCTTCCAATCCCTAAAGTTCTGTGATTGTGTCCTTCTGAAACAGATACTTAGGGCATCTGTTCTACAAGCAGCTCACCCGGAGAGCCGTAGGCTCTCACCTGAGGTAAGAGGTGTCTGCACACAGCTGCGAATAGCCCGTGAGTGTCCAGGCTTCAGCTCCTGCTATTGTATTATTAACAACTGATTGTTGTAGCAGTAGAAACAACAGATCTACTGTAAGTGTAGAAATCAAAAGCAGAAGCACAGAGTCCAGGAGCTGCTGTTACAATTCACGGAATCACAGGGCATTAGGTATTGGAAGGGACCTGGAAAGATCATCTAGTCCAGACCTCCTGCCACAGCAGGATCCCCTAGATGCTGTTGCAAAGGAACAATTCCCAGTGTTTGCTGTGTGGTGGCACCAGGAAAAAACCAGGTGAGCTGCATTTTGCCTTGCAGTGCAAGCTGGGCTCGTGTGTGCATCTTTACATCATGCTGAGGAGATATCCGAGAACAAGACACCCTGCCCCCAAAAAGCTGTGTCTCTACAGGAGCTAAATTTCTGGAAGCCAGCAGGTTTTAAGATGGAGTAAACAAAACAGTAGTAATTTGCAGCTGTGGTCCTTCTTAAATCTGGAAGTATTCTAGCTCTATCAACTGCTTGGTTGCTATAAATCAAGTCTTACTCCTGCTCTGTGGTTGGGCTCGGAATGAGCACGACTGGTTGTAAATGCTCTTTTTTAAAAAATAAAATAAAATCAAGAATTCAGACTTGGGACTCAGCAGGATCTTGACACCACACTGCTTATAAAGGAGTAATTGTGGTTAGATTTCATAACACGAGAGCTTGTGCTGGGAGGGGAACTGAAGTGAGGTATGTGTGTGGTGCTCCCTGCACCCCAGAATAACAACCGGTTCGAGCTGCCTTCTCGGATACGGTGCCGCCGAGCTGAGACTGGAAAAAGCCTCGGAACGTGCTCCAGCCTGGACTTGGCCACCGCGGGGCTGGGGTAACCCAGCTGGCCTCGCACATGTCTGCAGGGTGGAGACTCGCAGGCTTCGCTGGGCTCTCCAAAACACGGCAGCAGGGTTGTGTTTGTGGGTGTTTTAAAAGCCCTAGTCATTGTGTCAAACCAGCTGGGTCCTGTGGACAGAAGTTTCCATCCCGAGTCCTGAGCTGATCTGTTTGGGGCTCTGCGGGTGAATCACTTGCTGCCTGTGAGCAGGGAGGGACTTGCTGAGCTTGAGTCATCCACAATGGGTGATGGGACTTGGAAGGTGGTCTCTGTCTATGGGTCGTGGTGACAAGCAGTGAGTCAGGCCTTAAATCACCTGCTGGAGGAATTGTCCTCTCACTCTTGAGTCTAAAGCTTATTTGATCACCCAGGTTAGGTTCCTCTGACACACCTCGTGTGGATCTCCGTCACTGAGCTGCTTTGGAAATGGGAAGGACTCGGTGTAGGTGTCCGGTTCTCACATGCATGGAGCTAGAGGAACGATCTGAGTCGAAGCTCAAACATGGTTCCAGAACCTGGAACAGACAGTAACCAGATGTACAAAGAGGGAACATGTTGTGGGGGAAGTGAGAACAAGGAGTGAGTAATATCATGACAGACAGACACAACCCCTGCCAGCGCACTGGTGTTGAGTTCTCTTCCAGTTAACAGCAATGGACCTGGTGAAAGGCAGAGGGGTGAACACCAGCTCTTGGAGGGCAGTGCTGCAAAGTCTGACTGGTCCCCAGTCAGCCCTTCGTCATCCTCTGAAGCCTGCTGTGCTGCACTCAAGTTGCCTTGCTCCACTGGCTGCAGGACCTGGGCTTGGATCCAGAGAGAGCTTCAGAGATGTTTGCATCTGGCCTTCTGTAGCCTGGGGTCATCTCATCATTGTAAGTAATGACTCCTCTTTCTGATCTTAGCTGCAGCACGAAGCTGATGTACCCCAAGTTACAGCAGAAAACCTCTTGTTTCTCTGCTACTTACACAGGGGTCAGCATGAGCTACGCTGCCTGGTGAGTGGCTGGCTTTGCCCTTCTCTTAACTCCTCACACAGCACCAAAACACAGCTGTGGTTGTTCATTGGCTTCCCTAAGCCTCCCAGACCAGGGGAACAGCTCGGTGAAGGAGCCATGGGCCAGCAAAACTAACCAGAGGATGAGGAGGAAGAATTCCATATCCTTTGAGACCGGATTTCCCTCCTAATAAGGTATCTTGGGTTGGAAGGGCCCTCCAAAGGTCATCTAGTTCAATTGCCCTACAACAAGCGGGGCCATCACTCGCCAGACCAGATTACCCAGAGCCCTATCCAGCCCTTCATGGCTTCAGGGATGGGGCCTCCCCAATGTCTCCAGGCAGCCTGTTCCAGGGATCCCCCACCCTCAGATTCAAGAACCTTTTCCTCGTGTCTGACCTAAATCTCCCCTTTTCCAGCTTCAGACCTTGACCTGTCATCCTATTGTTCCCTGCCCTGTTGAACAGCTCTTCCCCAGCCTTCTCACAGGACCCTTTCATGGATTGGAAGGTGGATTGAAAGTGCCTCCTGGCAGCTCCTGCACGATGGGGCTGAGCAGCAGAGCCCCGAACGCAGACCTGTGCCTTGCCATCCTGGCTGAGCCCGCCGTGGTTTGCTGCGGGTGCGTGTCCCCTCTGCTCCGTGGTGGCTGGAACGTGGCGTGATGTTTGCACGGAGATGCTGACGTGTGGCATCACGTCCGGCTCTTAGAGAAGAGGACAGGTAGAGAGAAGAGGAAGGTAGCTGTGGCATCCCAGAAGCAGGAACCCGCCTGCAGCTGGTGCGCTTGTGTTTGCGCAGGAGCTATTCCCCGAGGCGCCTGCCTCGTCTGCCTGTGTGTCTAACAGAATTCCCTCAAGGCCGACCCCTGCCTTCAGCACGGCACGCTGTGGGATTACTGCTGGAGCTGAAATATTCCATGCATCCCGGCGTCCCGCTCGCAAGAGAGCTTTGCTGAGCGTGCTCTCGCTGTGGGAACGCTCCCAAGTCTTGCAATTGTTCAGAAGATCTATTGCTTCCCTCATCCTTAGATCATCCTTTGGCCCACGCGGGACGGCTGTGACTTGGCTTTCTAAATTTAGCAGCCTTAGACACCTCCAGTGATGCCCGACAGCGCTGCCACTCAAAAGGAGGGGAAAATAAAAGCCATCGGATTCTTTCCTTCACAATAGGTCCTGCACAAAGTGCTTTCAGTCGGTGGAAAATGTTTTCTTGAAGCCATGAAAAAAAAAATAACAAGAGGAGTTTGCCAGGCAGCCTCACTGAGATCAGCTGGCACAGAACTGGACATGAAGAGAGAGGAGAGGGGAGAAACATGTGGGGTTCTGGGCTGAGGAACGGTCCTGCACACCGCGACGCTGACTGGACCTTGACCAAGGACACAGAGAATTGGCAGCAGTTTTGGGTCTTAATGCAGACTTGGTGTTATGATGATGGCTGATTGAAAGCTGAGCACTGAGGTAGAGCTGAGAGATGGGCAGGAGCTTTCTGGGTCTAGTTTTGGTTTTGAAAGTGTGCTGCTTTAAATCTAAACCCAAGAGTAGCCAACCTGAAGCTGCCTCCTTCTCCTCTAACTAGCAGATGGTGTGACAAGTGAGACCTTTTAATCTGTGTCTATGTAAACAAGCTTCTAGCTTTTATTAGCTAAGCACTGTACATCAGAGATGCAATGATGTTACTTCATGGCTTGTTCTCGGGAGCACAATACCCTCTAGAGCTACGGTAGATGTGGGGTGGTTGGTTTGGATGCTCCAGGACCCACCTGTGCTGGTCTGCTGGACTCTTGCAATGCCCAGGCAATGTTCCTCCATGCAAGATGTAGTAGGACAAACATGAATCACTTCCTCTGTACTGGTTTCCTGGTACTTTGCTGGGAGGCTCCAGACACTGGTTTTGAGAATTTCCTGGGAAGATGTTGTTTCTGAGTTGGTTGGAGTCTGGCTGTACTTCATGTCCTGGGAGACTGCTCCAGACCTTTTTTCTTACGCAGTGTGGCTAACCAGTGGATTAAGGGTTGGTAGGTGCCAGGGCTCGTGTTCTCCTCCCTCCGTGGAAACTCCTGGGCACTGACAGGGAAGAGCTGCATGTACAGGCTGCTACTCCCTGCACTGTGGGCGAGTGGTGCCTGCTGATGGGTCTGTCCTCTGTGTGATGTGGATGAAGCAGGGTTGTGCCTGGGGGCTTGGGACCTGCTGAGAGTTGTGTGTCCCTGTGACAGAAAATCCTTCTTTCCTGGAAAAGTAACTTCTTTTTTCTGACCTTTTTATTTTTTCTTCTTCTGATTACCCCTCAGCTCTTTCCACAATGCATCTGGAAAGCCTTTCCTTGCCTTTGGACCTGTACTTAGTAGGGAAGCAATTTAAACCATCCAAGCATGAGATGCAGCATAATCAGCATCTGCTCTCTCCCATCTTGCCACCTGCAATGTATCTGCAGTAGCCCAGGGGGTTGTGTTCACGCAGCCAGGCTGCAGTAGGGGAAGACCAGCTCTACTCTGAGTAGCTGTCCACACACATCTCTCACGTGCTCATCCCAGTGACAATGTTCTGATGTGACCTCCAGCTACCCACCTAGCTCCTGGGGATTCACTTGGCTTCTTGACCTAGTGCTTCCAGTCGTGGACTTGGGTCCTTCACAAAGTCTTCACTGCAGTTTGTTACGTTGCCTGAATTTTTCTCCTCCTTTTGCCACTTACTAGGGTTTTGAAGTTCATGTGAAAAGAATTCCTCACTTCCACAGCACTTTGCATCTCTTGGAGTTCAAGCACATTAGGAGAGAAGACAATGCTCAGGTAGCCCACTGTGCATGTGAAGTGCTAGGGCTACCTATTGAATAAGAACTGCAGTGCTTAGCTGTGGTTAACTAACTAGTTTGCAGATGATCCCTCAAAAGTTTCCTGTTGGGAATGTGGGAGTCTAGAAGATGATCTGAGATCACAGAATCACAGACCATGCAGGCGGATTGGACTGGATGATCTTTCGAGGTCCCTTCTGATCCGTAATGATTCTATGATTCTATGATTAGGGATTGGAAGGGACCTCGAAAGAGGGATGGTGGAGTCTGTCAGGTGGCTCTTGGCTGTCTCTGCAGATGAGCAAATGGTTAAATCCTAATTGCCAGCAGATGGCTCCCAAGTGCATTGGCCATAGGATCAGAGAACATCAGGGACTGGAAGGGACCTTGAAAGATCATCCAGTCCAATCCCCCTGCCACAGCAGGATCCCCTAGATCAAGTCACACAGGAACATGTCCAGGTGGGTTTTAAACATCTCCAGAGAAGGAGACTCCACAACCTCCCTGGGCAGCCCCTTCCAGTGCTCTGTCACCCTCACTGGGAAGAAGATTCTTCTTATATTGATGTGGAACCTCCTTCTCCCAACACACATGAAGCAGTTTTGGTGCTCTTGGCAACCTCCAGTGCTCCACGATGCATTGGCTGAAGCTGGCCCAGCACCAGGGCATCTATCTATTTCGCTTCCAGAACTAGAGATGATAAATAATTGTTGTAACTGTCTCCTTTTCATAATTACCTCCAAATGGATTTCTTTGGGTGTTTGTTCCAGAGACTCTAATTAAGTTTTACATTAATTATAAGTGTGCAGCATCCTTTTACCAGCAGAAGAGCCTTGTGGGAGTTTCTGCTGTGCCGTGGCTTTGAAGGGCGGTTTCTAGTCCATTTGCTGAGGCCTCTTCTCCTTGGGGCTATGGTTCTGTTTGACTCCTTCATTTTAAACATCCTGAGAACTCTCTCTTTCCCCAGGATTTGAAATCCTTGAGGAGGTTTGTGTTTTTGAAGGCAGAACCAGTTCCCTGGGAAAGCTGGGGAGAAGTCTCTTCTGGTGCTGGAGGAGTTCTCCATCAACTGAAGTCAATCAGGAATCCTGGTGGAGAAGTCTTGTGTGTGTGGTTGGAAATCGGACATCGTTGAGGGAGCAGAAGTAGGCTGAGGTTGACCAACCAGAGAACAGTTTTCTCAGGGGTTCAGTCTCTTTTGATCTGATTCCTGTACCCAGAACTGCCAAAGAAAAGCCAGCTTGGAGCGCAGGACTATTTGGTTGGGGTGAACAGAGGGGGATGAGGGAAGATGTAGAGGCTGAAGCACAGAGGCAGTTCATGACAAGAGCGCTGTAGCTGCCAGGTCTGCAGAGAAGGGTTTTTCTACTTCTGCTTAAAATGATGGGCAGGTTGGGGACTGACTTGTTAGAGAGCAGCGCAGGAGAAAGCGACCTGGGAGTCCCGGTGGACAGCAGGATGGCCAAGAGCCAGCAATGGGTCCTGGTGGCCAAGAAGACTGGTGGCATCCTGGGGTGAATTAGAAGGGGGGTGGTTAGGAGAGGGAGAGAGAGGTTCTCCTCCCCCTCTACTCTGCCCTGGTGGGACCACATCTGGAATTTTGTGTCCAGTTCTGGGATCCTCAGTTCTAGAAAGACATGGAACTGCTGGAGACAGTCCAGTGCAGAGCCACAAAGTTGATGAAAGGAGTGGAGCATCTCCCTACTGAGGAAAGGCTGTCGGAGCTGGGTCTTTTGAGCTTGGAGAAGAGGAGACTGAGGGGTGACCCCATGAATGTTGATAAATGTGGAAAGAGTGGGTGTCAGGAGGATGGAGCCAGGCTCTGCTTAGTGTCACCCAATGATGGGACAAGGGGCAATAGGTGTGAGCTGGAACAGAGGAAGTTCCACAACAATCTGAGAAGGAGCTTCTTCCCAGTGAGGATGACAGAGCCCTGGAAGGGGCTGCCCATGGAGGTTGTGGAGTCTCCTTCTCTGGAGACATTTAAAACCCACCTGGACATATTTCTCTGTGACTTCATCTAGGGCATCCTGCTGCTGTGGAGGGATTGGACTTGGATGATCTTTCGAGGTCCCTTCCAATCCCTAACGTTCTGTGAATGAGTGAGTTTCTCCACTCTTGCTGCGTGCTCCGAGGGGGTGCACTGACCTCTTGTTCTTACACGCACATCTGCGCGCGCACGCACCTTGGGTGTTTATAGACAACACAGCTAGTGTGAAGAGCCATTATTTCCTGCTTCGGTGCAACGAGCTGGATGAATAAAAGGTGTTTCCTACCATTTTTCATTCATGAGTAATGGCTGGAAATCTCTGACAGGTTTATGTACTGGTTTAATGGGTTTGTGTGTAACGCATGAGCCTTCAGGAGAAGCTGGGCTGCTGCAGGCTTACAGGATTCCACACTAACGTGGGTTTGAGGTCCAGTATTTCAGAAACAAACCAACCACCTGAGGGGACTAGCTAAGGCAGCACCTCTGTAGTCTTCCTCAGGTAGGTCTACGTGCCTTTCGGTATGTCCGAGCAGCCTCCTCATGTGGCACTTCCCTTTGGCAAGTAGTCTGGTCCCAAGGACTGGTGGAGCCATCCCAAGTCTTCTGACACTGCTGAGTGGTGTTGGGTAGTGACTGTGGGTGCTGCTGTTCTGGGATCCACAGGAAGAGGCTGTAGGTCCATCAGTTCAACTCTGATGCATCTTTCTTCAGCAAGTAAAGCATCAAGGGAACTTGCTGGATTGCTCTGGGTGCTTTGCAGGTGACTGTATTGTTTGATTCTCAAGGTTGATGGTGGTGCTGCCTGCCAGCAAGGACTCAAACTATGTGGAAGTGGTGGGGAGATGAGTCCCCACCGTGAAGTTCTTACTGTAAGCCTCAGATAGCTGAGGTACTTAAAGACTCCACCTGTTCCATGCTAGAACTCCTGCCTGTTTGGTGCCAGTGTTTTTTAGCAGTTTAAAAACCACCTGGACGTGTTCCTGTGGGACTAGGTCTAGGGGATCCTGCTGTGGCTGGGGGATTGGACTGGATGGTCTTTCGAGGTCCCTTCCAATCCCTGATGTTCTGTGATTCTGTGCAAACTGGAAGAAAACAGGTAGCAATAATAACTTGGGGGGTTGTTTGCTTTTAGTTTAGTTCTGTGTTTTGGTTTTGTTTGGAGTTTCTAGGGTGGTAGTTGAGTCCCCATCCCTGGATGTGTGTAAAAGTCGCTTAGATGTAGTGTTGAGGGATCTGGTTTAGCAGTGAACTTGTAGAGTAGGGTTGATGGTTGGACTTGATGATCCCAAGGGTCTTTTCCAACCTGAATGTTTCTATGATTCTATAAGCATATAAGATACCTCTGCTTATTTAAATAAATATCCCCACCATGTGTCGTAATTGCTGGATATCAAATCATTAATTGAATGTCTTCAGTGGGAGGAGTTAATAATGAATGCTGTGTCCATCTTGGAGACAGGTCCATAAATAAGTTGGTCTGGTTTGTGGTCATTATGACTCGTTGGTTTAGCAAAGCACATTGTGAGTCTGTCTCATTCAGCTCTATCAGATGCTTTTCAAATTCTTCTTTGCAGGTGTGGAGAAGCCACAGAGTAAATGAATATTTCAATTATTTATCTGCCACGAAGACAAGTTCTAAATGTTTCTGCCTCACGGTACCTGAAGTCAAGTCTAAACAAAAATAGACCAAGTCTAGATCTCTCAGAAGCTGTTGTGATGAATAGCTCAAGGTACCATAATAAAACCATCAGGCTTGATGTACTAAGTCTTTGTTATATAAATCATCTGGTTGCTCTAGCGAGAAGGTTATGGTCGATTGCAAGCTCTTGCAGATCACTGAATGAATAACTTATATCCAAGTCCACGTTGGAAGTGGAGATCCAAGGAGATGAAGATACAGCTCAGTGACACGTTTGCTCCGTTATTCTGTGAATTGGATGCATTATTGAGAGGTTAGTCCTGTAAGGTTGAAGTCAGTGTGAATGTTGCCTGGATGAGGTGAGGACCTGTCACACACAGAGCATCAGGGTTTGGAAGGGACCTTGAAGATCATCTCGTGCAATCTCCTAGTGGTGATGTTCTCCACTAAACCTGAGTAAGTGCCTATTTTGTTTTATTGAATTGTTTGAATGATTTGCTTCTATTTTTGCATGGAACTAGGACTGTATGTGTGAGCAAAGCTCCTGATCTAACACAGGATTCATGAGGGTAATTACGGAATCACAGAGCATTAGGGATTGGAAGGGACCTTGAAAGATCATCCAGGCCACAGCAGGATCACCTAGATCCAGTTGAACAGGAACATGTCCAGGTGGGTTTTAAATGTCTCTAGAGAAGGACACTCCACAACCCACCCTAGGAAGCCCAATCCAGGGCTCTGTCACCCTCACTGGGGAGAATTTCCTTCTGACACTGATGTGGAACCTCCTATGTTCCAGCTCACACCTGTTGCCCCTTGTCCTATGACTGGGTGCCCCTGAGCAGAGCCTGGCTCTATCCTCCTGACACCCACCCCTTCCATATTTATCAACATTCATGGGGTCACCCCTCAGTCTCCTTTTTCCCAAGTTCCAGCGACCCAGCTCCCTCAGCCTGAAGCCTGATGTTTGTAGCTGAAGGAGATTCTTGCAGGGGAAGGCACCACTTGGGCCAGTGATGAACCTGGAGGGCAGGCAGTGAGCTGGAATAAGTTACCCTTCATTTGGGATCTCTGGAAATGACCCTGACTGGGGAGGAGTAACCTGCCAGTCCAAGCACACATGTGCAACTCCCAGAGGAGAAGGTAGCAGCGACAGAAGACCTTGTTAGAGGAAAATCAGCACAAGCCTTCTCCACGCAGCACTGCTGCAAGTTATCAGCAGCATATTAATGAATAAACACTCTGAGCATGGTTGCAGTCATTATTTTTATAGAGCTGTTATTTTCCCTCGGCTGAGCATCCCCATTAGCTGGGGAGAGCAACTAAAGAGCAGAGGAAAAGTATCTTAGGACCAGAACCAGGAGTTTTCCAATGTTTTTTATTATTGTGAGTTAGGGTCTGAACTTTAGAGTAGGGTTGATGGTTGGGCTCGATGATCCCAGGGGTCTTTTCCAACCTGAATGATTCTGTGATTTGTGAAATCCACTAACCTCTGAATATTACTGGGAGAGAACTGGGAGAGGGCTGAGCTGTGGCATTTTTAAGTTAGTGAGCTGCCTTGTTGTAGCAGAAATGGTCTCTAATGCAGGAATCATAGAATCATTTGGGATTGGAAGGGACCTTGGAAGATCATCCAGTCCAACCCCCACAAGCAAAGAGATCATAACTGCCCTGATTGACCTTAGGAGGGAAGAATCTTCCTCAGTCTGGTTCTCGTTCATAGACACGAAGTCACTAAGCAGCACAAAGGTGATCTGGATCAAGTGTCAAATCAAGCAGAACACGTGTGGAATTTACACCAGGTTTGTGCCAGCTGCAGGAGGACAGGCAGCACCTAGTCCAGCATAAAATGTGGCAGAAATGAGAGATCCCTTCAGAAATGTCTTTCCTTTTGGACGTGCTTGTGCGGGAGCGAGTTTGCCACAGCTCAGCGCTTCGCTGATGGGTTAGACCCAGCACAGGTCCCTTTCAACCCGAATTTGCTGCTGCTTTGGTCAGAAGCTCCAACCCAGCCTTGCCAGTTGCAGGAATTGAAGCTTGTGGGGCGAGCTGTGCTCTCTTCAGTTTTCAAAGGGCTTTTCCACTTCCCTTGCCAGCTGAGGAGGTGCGGGAAGCCTGAGGATTGTGCGCAGGGTTGGACCGCTTGTGCTCTTCAAGCCAGTTTCCTCGGAGCTAGCTGTGGCTGGTCCCCTTCCTACAGGAGGCTTTGGGGAAGGTGTTCCCTGTGGATTGTGGTTCTTACAGTGACAATACTCCCCTGTGCTCTTGCAGCACTCCTCATTGCTTGCGGGAGCACGCGTGCTGCTGCTCCTCCCGCAGACGGGAGCTTTAAACCGAGAGTCTGCGGCTGAACTTGATTTATTAAATTAAATGTCAGCCTTGCAAACATGGAATTGGAGATCAGGGAGTGCTGGAAAAAGAGCAGAATGGTTTTACAAGTACTTGGCATCCTCACGTGCTGCAGGCTCCTGTGTGAACATAGAGCTGAAAGGCATCGCTCGGTACCGCCGGTCTCGTCCTCGTGAGTTGTGCCTGAAGCTGGTCCTGGACTGCTCTTCGAGTCCTGTTGCTGGACCTGCCTCTTGCTTTGCATTTAGAGACAGAAGTCTTCTCAAATCAGTGATCCCTTGAAAACGTGGTTTGTGCACCCTTCACAATCAAGGCCTGGAAAGTAAATCTTATATGGAGAGATGGAGAGACTTGGGGCTGTTGAGTTTGAGGAAGAGAAGGCTGAGGGGAGACCTCATTGCTCTCTACAACCATCTGAAAGGATATTGTAGGGATGTTGATGCTGGCCTCTTCTCACAGGTCATTAGGGACAGAACCAGAGGGAAGGGTTTCAAGCTTCAACAGGGGAGGTTTAGATTAGACATCAGGAAAACATTCTTCACAGAGAGAGTGTATAGGCACTGGACTGGGCTGCCCTGGGTGGTGGTTGAGTCCCCATCCCTGGATGGGGTTAAAATTTACTTACCTGTGGTGTTGGGTGATCTGGCTTAGAGGTGACCTTGTAGAGTAGGGTTAGTGGTTAAACTCGGTGATCCCAGGGGTCTTTTCCAACCTGTATGATTCTGTGATCCTGTGCTTGCCATGTCCTGTTTCCTGAAGCCTTTCCTCCCTTTATAGGAACACACCTTATTTTTGATGCAGTAAAGACATGGCTCAACCTCTCCAAGACAAAAGCATTATGAAAACAAGCTGCTCTACCAGGTAAATTTACAAGCAACAGCTTCAGGCAGGTAAGAGCTGTTGGCTTTGCTTTGTTTTAGGGTGGCAACAAAAGCATCTTTGTTCCAAGTGTTTGTCTGAGGGGGATGTTGTGCATCCTAATCTCTGCGAGGTTTAAACTTCCCCTGGTTTGAACTGTGTAAACAAAGCCTGCACCTAAAAACAGAAGGTTACTTTACATTTCATACTGCTTTTCTGTCTCAAAAGCTCATCCTTCTTCCGGGATGCAGGACTACACACGTGGCTGCAGCTCGGTTTCCAAAACAGGCTCTTGTCTTGCCTTTGGAGCCACGAAGTTTGGCTGCGAGTGGGGCGAAGCGGCAGCTAGATGCTGTTTCTGTGGGAAGTATTTATAGCTGTTTATGAATGCAACTGCATTCCAATGGCTTAAAAAGAGGCGTGCTGAGCAGGATATACCATGCAGCTCCTTATTTGAACTAGCTCTGGGGGAAAAAAAGCAGCCTATTGCCCTACTCCTTTTTTTAGCTTGATTTCCTGAGGAAACTTGGCTTAAGAGGTCGTGCTCTGTGTGTGTGTATGTGCCCACAAGTCTCCTTTTGCTCTGAACTCAGTGCTTTCACCAGCTTTATCTGAATTTGTAAGAGATTTGAAGGATAATTAGTTCCTACAGGGCTTGCACAACTGCATGACTCATGGAAGTGAGTAGAAGAGATAAATGGTTGATGCTCATGTTGACATAAAGGCAGCAAGATAAATCCATTAGTGGGCAGTGGGGATCAGCAGAGGAAAGTGATGCTATGAACCCACCTGGATGTGTTCCTGGGTGACTTGGTCTAGGTGACCCTGCTGTGGCAGGGGGATTGGACTGGATGATCTTTCAGGGTTCTTCCAATCCCTAATGATTCTATGATTCTAGGTGATCCTGCTGTGGCAGGGGGATTGGACTGGATGATCTTTCAGGGTTCTTCCAATCCCTAATGATTCTATGATTCTAGGTGATCCTGCTGTGGCAGGGGGATTGGACTGGATGATCTTTTGAGGCCCCTTCCAATCCCTAATGATTCTATGATTCTAGGTGATCCTGCTGTGGCAGGGGGATTGGACTGGATGATCTTTTGAGGCCCCTTCCAGTCTCTAATGATTTTATGATTCTGTGAATCCAGTTTTGGGCACCTCAATACAAGAGTGATGTGGAGGTGCTGGAGCAGGTGGAGAGGAGGGCAATGAAGCTGGTGAAGGGCCTGGAGAATAAAAGTTATGAGGAAATATTGAAAGAGCTGGGGCTCTTTAGTTTGAAGAAGAGGAGGCTGAGAGGAGACTTCATCACTCTCTATAACTACCTGAAAGGACATTGTGGAGAGATTGGTGCTGCTCTCTTGTCACAAACCATTAGTGGTAGAACAAGAGGGAAGGGGTTCAAGCTACAACAGGGTAGGTTTAGACTAGATATTAGGAAGAATTTTTTTATAGAAAGGGTGGTCAGGCACTGGAATGGACTTCCCAGGTAGGTGGTTAAGTTGCCACCCCGGATGTGTTTAAAGATCGTTTGGATAAGGTGTTGGGGGATCTGGTTTAGGGGTGAACTTGTACGGTAGGGTAGATGGTTGGACTCGCTGACCCCAGAGGTCTTTTCCAACCACAGTGATTCTGTGATTCTGTCAATGTCCCAAATATGGAGGAAAATCTGCCCTGAGCATGAATTCACGTGTTGGGCACTTGAATTCATCCTGGTTGGTGGGAAACCAACCCCTTTTCATTAGTTTTGCTTTTGTACTGCTGACAGTTAAGGAGTAAAAAACATGTCAGCAGATCCCATAACCATCTATTCAGCAAATCAATATTTTTATGTCTTCATGCTCCATAAAGATTGTATTTAAAACACATCTCTATTTTTAGCTTGTGTTTTCTGATGAAGTTACTTATGTTGGTCCTCACAAAAGAGCAATAGAGCTCCCTATGTGAACGTGCAGCGTAGATGACTTTGCAGAATGATCATCTGCTAAATAAAGTCAACTTATCTAAAAAAGTAGACAACTTTAATGAAAGATATAATTTCATTTTCCTCTGGAGAAGGAGTGTAATGAAAAAAACCTGAATTGGCTTGGATCCTTTCAGTGCAATTCCATCCAGAGCAGGGAGATGTGTGCAGACCTTGGCAGTAGGTTTCCATGACCCAGTGTGGGTCGTTCCTTCCCTTCCCAGGGAGGAATCATCTGCAGCTCTTCAAATAAATCCAAGTGTCACATCTGAGCAGTAGATCCGAGGAGCTGGGCGGCTTTGAAAGCAGCCGATACCCTGAGACTGGGGATGAGATTGCACAAACTGGAGAGGCTGTATGGCAGACAACCCGGCTTCCTCCTGTGATTTGGCATAGCCAGTGCACAGACAGAAGATGGAATGTCCTCCAGCTCTTCCTTCCAGTGCTGTAACTGAAATCGTGCCGTTACCTACCGCTAATCTGGGCAACGGGGAGTTTAATTGCTTCTTGCTGCCTGACCAAGAAATTTGGAGAGCTGCATTTTGTTACTCGTTGAGACTTAGCAGGTCACCACGAGCTTCTCCAATAGTTGGTCACTTTATAACCCAAAAGGTAAGAACCTGGTCCAGAAGCAGAAATCTGACAGTGTGCAAACCTACCTCAAGCCTTTCCTGTTGTCCTTCCCGATAATTCCTTTGGTATGGAAGTCCTCGCCGCCTTCGCACACAACAGCATCCCACTTTCATCTTGCTGGGTGCTGACGCTGCATCCCTGACTGTCTGCATCAATAGTCATCCTTTACCTTGGTCCACTGTGACCAGGGCTGGTATAAGGATGTTCCACCTTTTCCTGTGAGTGGTGTTGAGCATCCAGAAGATCAAAGTGTAAGACTGTGGGTATCACAGAGTCACAGAACAGCAGGGACTGGAAGGGACCTTGAAAGATCATCCAGTTCAATTCCCCCTGCCACAGCAGGATCCCCTAGATCAAGTTGCAGAGGAACATGGCCAGGTGGGTTATCAATGTCTCTAGAGAAGGAGAATCTGCAGCCCATTCCAGTGCTCTGTCACCTTCATCATGAAGTTCTTTCTCATATTGACGTGGAACCTCCTCTGTTCCAGCTCACACTCATTGCCCCTTGTCCTATCATTGGATGCAACTGAGCAGAGCCTGGCTCCATCCTCCTGACACCCACCTTTCACATCTTTATAAACATGAATGGAGTCACCCCTCAGTCTCCTTTTCTCTAAACTTAAGGCTGAGGGAGCCGAGTCTCTTTCCTAATCCAAATCCAACAAATTAGGGTGGATTGGACTAGATGATCTTTCGAGGTCCCTTCCAATCCGTAATGATTCTATGATTCTATGGATAAAGGGTGGAAAAGTGTAAGAAGAGAGGAAGAAACCGTGGACCTGCTCTCACACCCACAGCAGGGGCTGCCCTACTGCATTGAGTGGCCAGCGCTGACAAGCCCACACGATCTGCCGTTGCCCAACTACGGATAAAGGGAACCTTTCCCAGCTACGGCTCAGCACTCGAAGACGTGTTTCTTAATGCTGTTCATCTTAATTTGCATAATCAGTTTTTCTGAAAATGATTCAGGCATTAAGATGCATCTGAGCAGGCCCCTTTCCTGCTTGCGAAGGTAAATCCCTCTGGTGAGCCGAGCATTATACATTTAAATCCAGGATGTGGGCCTGGCTGACGCACTGTGCTTAGCGAGACAGGTACAAACGATCGCGAAGGAAAACTTGCTCTGGGTCTCTCTGTGCTCCTTATACCCAAAGGGGTTTGCTGTAAAGGAGATTACTAATGGTTTAAGATTATCTCCAAGTAATATGGAAGTAATTATGGAACCATGAGCAGAGGAAAAATGAGGGGTGGGGGGTGTTAGAACACAAACTTTTTTGACAGTGATCTCTACAACGGAATAAAGGATCTTGAGGATGATGAAAGTTCAGGTTGAACAGCTCTTCTCAAAGAGAAGGTAATTCAGTAGCCAGTACTTGCTGGTTTGAGCATCACTTCTTCGTAAGACAGTAAAAGTTAGCTTTTACTGCAGCAAAATACAGAGAGTTCAACCTCTACAGAGGTTCTCACTTTTATCTGTGTTACACATGTAGAATAAACAATATATAATCACAGAACTTTAGGGACTGGGAGGGACCTCAGAAGATCATCTAGTCCAGTCCCCCTCCCTCAGCATTTTTATATGCAATATGTTATCTATAAATTGTATACGAGACATATAAATTGAACTATTTATTAAAATATATTATCTGCACTAAAGTAAATGCAAATGACATTATAAAATAAAGTATAAATTGTACTAAAATATGTTATGTATTAAATACAAAAAGATGCGATATAAATTATAAGGCTGAATGAGCTGGGTCTCTTGAGCTTGGAGAAAAAGGAGCCTGAGGGGTGACCTCATTAATGTTGGTAAATGTGGAAAGGTGGGTGTCAGGAGGATGGAGCCAGGCTCTGCTTAATGTCCTCTAATGATAGGACAAGGGGTAATGGGTGTGAGCTGGAACACAGGAGGTTCCACGTCAATATGAGAAGGACCTTCTTCACAATGAGGGTGACAGAGCACTGGCAGGGGCTGCCCAGGGTGGGTTGTGGAGTCTCCTTCTCTGGGTTTAAAACCCACCTGGACATGTTCCTGTGTCACTGGATCTAGGGGATCCTGCTGTAACGGGGGGACTGGACTGGGTGCTTCAAGTGTTCCAGAAGCCTGACTGTCAGGTTGAAACCCTCTGTCTCTAGCTGGCCTGAGGAATTGGGGTACTGGAAGAAAATACTTGGTGAATTAGTTTCTCTCTGTGAAAGATTCAGTGGTTTTAATTGCATTTGATTTTCTCCAATTTTTTCCATAGGTGCTGGAATTCTTTCACCACTTTATTACTGGGATTCTTAAAACACAGTGATCTTGTTCCATAGCTTTAGACGTCCATGATGCTGCTTAAATGGAAGAGTGAGGTCTTACATGTTTCTATTCTCTTTTCACTAAATAATTCAACTTGATGTCAACAGGATCTTGACAGGATCAAGTTGACTTGGTATCAACAGGAACAGCCACAGCAGGATTCGACAGGTTAACAGCATCCTTGAAGTCCTGGTAGAACTGTTCAGGTTACTTTAAAGAAAGGGTTAATTTAATGTTCTTTTTAGATTTAAAAATTAAAACCCTCAGGAAAAGATGAGCGCAAGTACTGATTTAATGTTTTTCAAGTCTTTTTTAGTAACACAAGACTGAACTTTAAAATATATTTGTTTTCTTGTATTTCTGTCTGTCTTTCTATCTATTTAAATTCGATCAAGACAGTGAAAATATGTCAGGAGAGAACAGATCACTGCTCTGAGAAACCCAGAGAGACACAGCAGCAGGAACCTAAGTGACAGGACTGCTGAAACTCATGTTCTGGTGCCTTTTCTTCCTTTTAAACCCCATTTAGGAGCTCATCATGACAAGAACTTGTTATCCATGTGTTAATCTTCTGAAGGAGTCGTGTTTACATAGCTAAGATGCTTCATAGTTTAGGCAAACTATGCTAAGGACCCTTAGGCAGCTCCAGTTTGTGTTTGAAGTGGCTGAAGCTCTTCAGCTTCTCTGGGCAGATGCTTTAACTCGTGCCCAGTTCTGCCCAAGCAAACAGCTGCAGGAGTTCAAACTTCCAGCTTAGAATAACATTCTTTTCTCTAATAGGAGCAAAACAAATTCATCTATAAGATCCAAATCCATTGTTTCAAACCCACCTGGCCGGGTTCCTGTGTGACTGGATCTAGGGGATCCTGCTGTGGCAGTGGGATTGGACTGGATGGTCTTTCGAGGTCCCTTCCAATCCCTAATGACTGGATCTAGGGGATCCTGCTGTGGCAGGGGGATTGGACTGGATGGTCTTTCGAGGTCCCTTCCAATCCCTAATGACTGGATCTAGGGGATCCTGCTGTGGCAGGGGGATTGGACTGGATGGTCTTTCGAGGTCCCTTCCCATCCCTAATGTTCTGTGATCTGGTCCAGTGAGTGATTTCCCTTCTTGTTGCAGGAGGGTTGGGCTAGATGTCTTTTGGAGGTCCCTTCCAACCCTATGATTCAATTCTATGATAAATAAACAGGAGGGAAACAGAGTCTTGAATATTCTGTACAATAGCCACAGAGTCACAGAACATCAGGGATTGGAAGGGACCTCGAAAGACCATCCAGTCCAATCCCACTGCCACAGCAGGATCCCCCAGATCCGGTCACGCAGGAACATGCCCAAGCGGGTTTTAAATGTCTCTAGAGAAGGAGATGCATACATTGATCATAAATTGGAGAGGAAATGAACAACATGGGACTGGTGCTGGTTGCTAAAAACCCTCTGTTTATACCCCATTTTGCTGATATTCAGAAAGGCAGCTCTAACCTCGACTGATAAGATCAGGGTGAGAGCATCTGGATGATCTCATCTTCTCAAAACGATGCGGGGGAAAGACTGAAGTAATGGTGAAGGTGGGGGCATGAATCCATTGGGAGCCTTTTGAGAATAAAACACTCACTGCTTCTTGCTTTTGAATAGGGATTCAGTAACGAACACTGATCTTCAGTCCTGGAAGCGAGTGCCTGCAGAGCGTGAGCACGGGAAGATAACAGAGTCCATGGCTGTGGCAGATGGAACCTCTTACGACACCCGTTGAGACAATGTGGGAGCTGAGGGCAGCCCTGCTTTCTCAGGCTCAGGAAAGAGGGAAGCACTCTTCTTTCCCTTCTGCAGAAGAGTGAGTATTGTGTTCTCTACCATGTCCCTCTCAGTCTCCACTCGACCTCCCCAAAGGGCCGTTTGGCAGCACCGGAGGCTTTTGGTTTATTTAATACAGAAGGACCTTTCTTGTTCCTCACCAATAATGTTTTGATCTTAGCTGGGACTGAGAAGTGCTCCATTCATTGCGACTGCTTGGCAGTGACATAAAGGCCCCTAGTGTTTAGCAGGTCTTCTGCATGTGCCTCGCTTGGTAAGAGAGCTGAGCTTCTTCGTGTGTCAACATCTGCCTTAGTCCCGCCGCGCCTGGGCAGCTGGAAAACATGTGGTGCACTGGGAGTTCGCTTGAAACTGCAGCCCTGCGTGTTGTCTCTTCACAAATCCCAACGTCTTCCCCTTCTTGAGGGTGGGATTGGTTGGGGTTTCTTTGACCATGACACTCGAAGGACTCTACTGGATCTTGAACTCCGATTTGTTCTGTTGTTTCTGTTTGTGATAGAGGCAGGTGCTGCGAACGATGAGGAACGTGTGGTTCCTAGCTGTAGGGCTGAGCTAAACGGACCAAGCTGGGTTTAGTGAGGTCCATAAGGTCCACAAAGCCCATTTGGCCCACGGTCAGCTTCTGGTCTGAGCAGCAAAGTCAGAAACATGATAGAGCCTGTGAGCGGTGCGTGTTCTTTCCCCATGTAGAGGGGCAGATCTTTTCTTTGTCGGTCCAGGCAGCAGCATGGTTGTGCATCTGTTGTTCTGTGCGCTGTTGTGGTCACTTGGCAGTCGTGAAGAAGCAGGTATTCAGTAGCTGTCTATACCCTGTCACCAGTATGCTTCTATTTCTGGAAACGCTTGTCCTCGTTCAGGGCTTGTTGGAGGCTGAAAGACATCATCTCAGCGAGGGACACTGAGTGGCTGTGTCACCTCACGAGGAGCTGCGGTTACTCACGGTTGCTGAGCGGTGCATCCTGTCATTCTGTCAGCTTGTGTTACCTCTTTCTTCCTTTCCTACAGCTACCAGCAGCTCTCAAATGTCCTAAACATCAGGGGGTTTCTTCCCTTCACCAGGGTCTAGGACCTTGATGGGGTTATGAAAGCAGATGCCCTCTCTGCTCTTGGGAGCAGGTACAGATCAGACCAGCCCTTTGTGATTTAGAAATGAGGGAGGATGCTCCATTATCACCCTTCCTCCAAGGCTACTTTGCAATCTGAATTGAATGCCTGGTGCAGCAGAGGGAACGTGCTGCAGTTTCTTTTCCAAGAGAATTACATGGAATCACCTGGAGGTTGCCTGTGCAAGCACCTGCATGAAGCTCTCTGCTCCCTGGCAAGGGCACAGATGTCTGAGGTGTGGTGCTCAGCCCGGCAAGGAGCCGGAGCCTGGTTTTTAGCCCATCTACCACACTGAGCTTCTCAAACAATTTGGGTTTAACTTCTAGACCATACAAGGGCAATTTTGAGGCTGTGATGCTGAGGGTGACCGTTGACAGTGAGTGAGGTGCTCAGTCAGCTCCATCATGGGTGCCTAAATAAGGACACGGGTGTCACGGGTGCCTAAAGCCTGCTGATTTTGTCTGGAGTTCAGGCTAAATCCTCTCTGCTATTTTCCAGCCTCTTGAGCCATAACAACACCCACTTTGTGGAACTCTCCAAGATTTTTTCCTCTTCCTGCCTCACATCCTTGCTGTGATGACTTGTATTGGAGAAGCTGGGCATTAAGTGGCCTTTCCTTCAAGACCTAAACCAGGAGGTCTTTCCTTGGGAGGGATGACCTTAGGGTGTTTGAAAGGACCTGATCAATTAAATGACACTTGATTGAAAGCCTGCAGCCGTCCCGATGACATTAGACAAAGAGAGCTCTGAAGCCAGATTCAGAAGCCAGGAATTTAGACACCAATTTCAACATTTCAGCCTACACAGATTACTAAATAAAGGATTTCAGCAACCAAGGCAATGTTTTTGTTTGTAGAAGGAGGCGCTCAGGACCGTCAGATGATGAATTAAGGACAGCCGGGGTACATCAGGAGATACTTTCCCACACAGCCAGTCCGATTGAGCACTAATACGTTTTCATCCCTTTGTAATTATTTTTTCTCTTTGCAGCTATTTCCAGATTGTTCCCATCTGTAATTGTGACACTTTTACAAGGAAATTGATTTAGTCAATTCAGTCCCTGTGATTTTTATTATTGTTGTCATTGTTTCAAATCCAGAACCTTCTCTGACTTGGCTCCAAGTCTTCAAATCTCCCTTTATATTGTGCAACCAGTAACCATCTGATCTATTTATTTACTTATTGCTTAGAGCACAAACCTGCCTCCTTCTCTTTGGTTGGTCTTAGAGTGTTAGATAGATGTTGATAAATACGTGAAGGGTGGGTGTCAGGAGGATGGAGCCAGGCTCTGCTCAGGGGCATCAAATGATAGGACAAGGGGCAGTGGGTGTGAGCTGGAACAGAGGAGGTTCCATGTCAGTCTGACAAGGAAGTTCATCCCAGTGAGGATGACAGAGCACTGGAAGGGGTTGTGGAGTCTACTCTGGAGATATTTAAAACCCACCTGGCCATGCTCCTGTGAGACTGGATCTAGGGGATCCTGCTGTGGCAGGGGGATTGGACTGGATGATCTTTTGAGGCCCCTTCCAATCCCCAATGTGCTGTGATGAAGATTCCCTAAGAGCAAATGGTCAAGTGTTCTGGTGGCATTCCAGTGGAGAGATGAGCAGTTTTGCAACTCAAAGAGATTGTGGACTAAGGAGGGAGCCTTTTAATAGCTGGTTTTGAAAGACAGGCACTGGACAATGGGAGAAGCAGCTTGGTTGTAAACATGTATTGTGTGAATCAGAGAGGCTTTGGAGCTGCCTAAATTGGATTCTTTCAAGACAAAGGTAGTTGGAGAAGCTCTGTCCTTTTGAAAACCCAGTCGTGCGGTGCCGGTTACCTCCTGTGAGATGCTGCAGCGGTCGCGCCCGTTGAAGTCGAGGGAATTGCAGTCCATTAGCGCGTTCAGGAGCTCTTGATGCAAATTATCGTGGCTTTAATGAGACAATCAGGACGCACAGGAAAGACTGTTTTGTGCTTGAGAAAAAAGCCCAAACCATCTGAAATGGATCCTTCTCCCATCAACTTCCCTATCCCGTGCTTCCCCGAAAACTCGACTAAACCCAGTTTTTGAGTAGTTTTCAAAATAACTTTTGAAAGTGCCAATTCTCAGCTAACAGCAGGGGTTACATTCTTGTTTAGTGAAGGCCAAGAAACAGCAGCTTCTGGGGAAATAAAAATGTCAGTGATTTTGAAAATCTCTTCAAAGTGATGTGAGCGCCGTCAATAAAATCACAGGGAGGGAGGCGTCTCTTCTGAGAGATGGAAAAAAGGACTTGGGGACAATTTTCCACAGCAGCTTTTTCCACGATAAACATGTTGTGGGGATGATTTTAATGATAAATGTGCGTGGGGAGGGAAAGCCTTCGCCGTGATGCAGAGTTGAATGGGGTGGTAGCTCTGCTTGCTGATGCGTGTCGAGTAATACCTTCAAGGAAATAGTCTGGTGAATCTGAGTCACAACCTGTTGTCCAGTTGTTTTTCCAGTCTGTCTAAGCCACTATCCAGAGTAAGTAGCCTGTGCATTGTAGGAGCTTTTGAGAGCTTCTGTATTTGGTCTAGACCAAGATGCTTGTGGAATTGTAATGTCCTGTGAGACCTTTCCTAGTGTTTGTTCGGGGAATTAATGGCCAATTGATCCTAACTCCAGGAGTAAGGTGTGAGCACCAGATATTTAGTCTCCACAATCAGCTACCTAATGGCTGGAAGCAAAGCAAAGTAGCCTTTTCCATGAAGATAAGACACAGCAGATGCTGTCTGATATGAGCTGGGTCTCTTTAGCTTGGAAAAAAGAAGACTGAGAGGTGACCTCATTAATGTCTATAAATATGTGAAGGGTGAGTGTGAGGAGGATGGAGCCAGGCTCTGCTCAGGGGCATCTAACCATAGGACAAGGGGCAGCAGATGTGAGCTGGGATAGAGGAGGCTCCATATAAATATCAGAAGAAACTTGTCACAGTGAGGGTGATGGAGAATTGGAACGGGCTGCCCAGGTGGGTTGTGGAGTCTTCTTCTGTGGAGACATTTAAAACCCACCTGGATGTGTTCCTGCGTGACTGGATCTAGGGGATCCTGCTGTGGGTGGGGGATTGGTCTGGCTGATCTTTTGAGGTCCCTTCCAATCCCTAATGTTCTGTGCTTCTGTGAAAGGCACTAATGTCTGGCAAAATGAATCAGGTTCCTGTAAAAGTTGGTGGAAGCTGTTGTCTTGTTGACTTCAGTGGGAGCGAAGAACAACCCCGAGATTAGGTGATTAACATTGGCACCAAAAATGGTTTGAATGATGAGCCTTCCTGTAAGTGATAAGTGCAGAATGGCTTGCTAATGATTAATGCATATTTTGTATTAATAAATCATATTAATTGTTCTCTTCCCCTTTCCCTTTGTATTTTAGTCTCTCCCTGTGTATCGAAAACACTGTGTGGGTCTAGAAGCAAGATGATGTTTAAGAAAAGATGAGAATGCTCAGGTCCAGGTGACTTTAAAGGAATCTTTAAAGGAGATATTAGTCTAAATAGACCAATATCTCATCTTCCTTGTAAAGCTCCCTCTCTGAACTAGGAAGGTGTTTGGGGACGTTCACAGGATCACAGAACATTAGGGGTTAGGAGGAACCTCCAAAGACCATCCAGTCCAACCCCTCGTTTCCAAGTGCAGGTTTCTGCTGGGTGCCTTGTAGAGCTGTGGATGGTTACGTGGCGTCGCATTAGTTACGGCTGTTAATCGCTGTGGATGTGACTCGTCTCTCCCAAGGGGATGCAGCGTGGAGGTAAATGCAGATGACTGAACTTTAAGTAAAATAATAAATGTGGGAGACAAGCACGTTCTTCAGAACTTGTCTTTAACTCTCAAAACTGCCAGCAGGGTGCCCAGGCAGCATGAAAGGCCAATGGCTTCCTGGCTGATATCAGCAGTAGTGTGGCCAGAAGGACTGTACTGGGCACAGGGGAGGCCTCCCCTGGAGCCCAGAGCTGTCCCTTCACTTCAAGAAAGACTTTGAGGGGCTGGAGCAGGTCCAGAGGAGCAATGAAGCTGGGGATGGGACTGAATGGAAAGTCTGCTGAGGAGAGGCTGAGGGAGCTGGGGGTGTTTACCCTGGAGAAGAGGAGGCTCAGGGGGGACCTTCTCCCTCTCTACAGCTCCCTGAAGGGAGGTTGTATTCAGGTGGGAGTTGGGCTCTTCTACCAGGCAACCAGCACCAGGGTGAGAGGGGAGGACTTGAGGCTTCCAGGAGAGGGTTAGGTTGGATGTTATAAAGCCCTTCCTCATGGAAAGAGTGATCAGAGCCTGGACTGGACTGTCCAGGGCAGTGGTGGAGTCTCCATCCCTAGAGGTGTTGCAGCTCTTAGTGCCCTGGTGTGGCTGCAGTGGTGATGTTAGGTCCTGTGCTGGACTGGCTGAGCTCAGAGAGCTTTTCCAGCCTCGATTAATGAATGATGTGATTAGAATTCTGTGATTCAGTGAATCTGAATGTGAATTCTGTGATCCAATGAAAAGATGCAGGTCACCAGAAGCAGCCAGGCCACCAGCAGAAGAGGCACGAATGAGCAGCCACTGCAAACTGTGGTGTCTATAACACGATTTGAGTTGCTGAACAGTGACTTGGAGCCCGAGCATGAGAGATTTGAAAAAAGCCCTAAAGATGTCTATTCATCCAAGCCTTGAATCAGGGAAAAGCTTGGCATGTCCTTGTCCCCTAACTTTTCAGATTTGCATGTGAGCAGGCCCTTGAGTTAAGCCTTTACTTTGGAAGCTGAGCATCTGCTGAGTACCCTCCTGAAGCTCATCAAGGCACAAGGGACACCCCCTGGATGAAAGGAGGGGAAGGTAATTGCTGTGCTAGCCTGCCAGGTCCTCAGGTTTGTTTGTTTGTCCTCAACATCTTGAGGGAGCTTCTGCAAAGTGATTCCACTCTGTCCTCCTTGTGCACAAGAGTGGGTGAAGAGCACGGCCTTGGTCCCTCAAGTACTTCTGAGGACGATTGTTGGGCTCCTGGCACTTGCCATTTCTGGAAAACACTCCTCTTTATTAATGACAGTGAAAACATCCAGAAGGACTTGGACACCTGATTTTCATCAGGAAACCTCCTGCTGTGCTGCAAAATACGGAGAGTCCAGCAAGCTGCTCCTCAGGTGGGATTCTACCCGAGGTTCAAGCCTGAGGTTATCAAGAACTGCTTTCCTGAGGAGGAGGTTGCAGATTAACTCTTCAGGCTGCTCCTGCCAGGCTCAGGTATTTGCTGTTAGCTCAGCACAGCTCCCTTTAAGGGTCGTCCCCAACCACCACTGAGTTTCAGACGGGAAGTTTCAACCAACTTGATGACCTGGGACACTGAGAACAACAGTTACGGTGGCTTGGAACGGTCTGAGCTGGAACATAGCTACCACCACATCTCTTTTTCTTCTTCTACTAAGGAAAAGTGCTTCAGTAGGACCTAAAGTCCCGACCACACTGTGGGATTTAAGGTGGGGTGTTTTTTCTTTAAATCATCATCATGATGCTGGAGATTTCAGCTGCAGCAACTGTTAAATCCAGTGCTAAAAAGAAATGTAGGAAGCTTTTTAAGGAGATGAGGCCAGCAATGGGCTCTTGTGGCCAAGAAGGACAATGGCATCCTGGGGTGGATCACAACAAGGGTGGTTAGTAGAGCTTCAACTTCCACTCTGCTCTGCCCTGGTGAGAGCACATCTGGAATCTTGTGTCTAGTTCTGGGCCCCTCAGTTCCAGAAGGACAGAGAACTGCTGGAGAGAGTCCAGTGCAGAGCCACAAAGATGATGGAGTGGAGCATCTCCCTGGTGGGGAAAGGCTGAGGGGGCTGGGGCTCTTTAGCTTAGAGGGGTGACCCTCAGTCACCTGGTGAGACCTCATCTGGAATAATGTGTCCAGTTCTGAACCCCTCAGTTTCAGAAGGACACAGAGCTGCTAGAGACAGTCCAGTGCAAGGCCACAAAGATGATGGAGTGGAGTATCTCCCTAGTAAGTAAGGGGTGAGGGAGCTGTGTCTTTTGAGCTTGGAGAAATGGAGACTGAGGGGTGACCTCATTAATGGTTATAAATACATGAAGGGTGGGTGTCAGGAGGATGGAGCCAGGCTCTGCTCAGTAATACCCAATGGTAGGACAACAGGTGTCAGCTGGAACACAGGAGGTTCCACATCAGTGTGAGAAGGACCTTCTTCCTAGTGAGGGTGACAGAGCCCTGGAAGGGGCTGCTCAGGGGGGTTGTGGAGTCTCCTCCTCTGAAGATGTTTAAAACCCACCTGGACATGTTCCTGTGTGATTTGATCTAGGGGATCCTGCTGTGGCAGGGGGATTGGACTGGATGATTTTTCAGGGTCCCTTCCTATCCCTAATGCACTGTGACTGTGTGACACACAGTGGTAAACCAGTAGAAGATTAGCAAACTGTGGCCATTCAGCTGGATCACTGAGGGACAACCCGGATTTGGATGTTCAAGTGAAAAAATCTCAAAGGGTAAACCTTAAATTCTTTGAAGGGGTTGTTTATGTTTTCTCCTTTAGCTACTATCAAAAACATGATTCCAAAGTGTTCCAGGAAAGCGATCAGCACCCTGAATAATCTGCTGCAAATGCATTCCACAGTAAACACCCTGCTTGCTGCTGTTTGCAGACCAAGCTGTTATCTGTGTGTTGGTTTTACGCATTAGGAGCATCTGTTTTGATCTATGGATTATCCATGGCAGGTTCACTTCAGCTAGGCCATGCTCGGGGTGTAGAATGGATTATCTAGTTCACATGTTTGCTTTTCCCTGTTCACTTACTGGGTGACTGATGCTCTTTGGGAATAAATGAATAAAGGTGTTTTGGTGAATAACTGGAACAGGTCGGTTATAACTACCCAGGGGACTTGTGGAGTCTCCTTCACTGGAGGTGTTTAAACCCACCTGGATGTGTTCCTGTGTGACTTGGTCTAGGTGATCCTGCTGTGGCAGAGGAATTGGACTAGATGATCTTTTGAGGTCCCTTCCAATCCCTAATGATTCCATGAACTCAGCTACTCACTTACTTCTGAGTTATTTCACTGCTTGACCAGCTCTACCTATTTTATTGGACTAGTGTGGGATGCATCCTGATCCTCGTTTGTCACTGTGGTCCTGTGTTTGGTTTATATGTGGTTAGATGACTCCAGTGGTGCTGACACCATTCTAAGTCCTGTGCAGAGCTGTAGGTGATGAGATGGTCACGTTTACTGCTTGCAACCATCAACCAGATGTGATTACATGCGACTGGATCTAGGGGACCCTGTTGTGGCAGGGAGATTGGACTGGGTGGTCTTTGTAGGTCCCTTCCATTCCCTAATGTTCTGTGAGGCTGAGGGAGCTGGGTCTCTTTGTCTTGGAGAAATGGGGACAGAGGAGTGAACTCATTGCTGTTTGTAAATGTGGGGGGTGGATGTCAGGAGGATGTTCCTGTGCGACTTGATTTAGGGGATCCTGCTGTGGCAGGGGGACTGGACCGGATGATCTTTCGAGGTCCCTTCCAATCCCTAATGTTCTGTGATTCTGTGATCAGACTCTGGACTGGATGTTGTGTTTGTGCTGCTCTAGTGCAGCAATGACAGCTGAGACTGGCTCAGATCTTGCCCTAAAATCATGATGGGATCCCAGAGCTCGTTTCTGGGGAGTGGTTTCCGTGCAGTGCTAACTTACAACAACATGAACAAACATCCCAACTGCCTTTGGTCTCTTAAGTCCTTCTTATCGACTAGAGTGATGATGTGGCTCGTGGACGACCCACTAGATCTTCTCTGACCCACCAGTTAACACTTGAGATTGGGAAGAGTTTGAAGTTGTCTCCTTTCTTGGCAGTTGCCCCACAGGGCTGAGATTTGAGAAGGCTTCTTGACAACAAAGCTGTAAGCACTGGTTGCACTAGAAATGCTTGTCATGAAAAATCTTGAAGCTCTTGGCTCCGTGGTCAGAAAACAAACCCATTTCCTGTGAGTTTAGCAACTCTGTCATGAATTCTCTCAGTTTGTCTAACACAGTTTCCAAAGGTGTGTTTGTTGTTAATACTCTGTATGGTAAGTGCTGCAATTTCCCTGACAGCTTGGATAAGAAGTGATGAGCGCAGTGAACAAGCTCCATCAAACAGGGCCAGGAATCCTATCTGTTCTGGTGGTGTCAGCGCGTCGTAGTGCTGCGTTATTTGGCACTCTACCTTTATCACATTTTATAGCCTGTGTTCCCCCTCTCACTTCTTTCTTCAGTCCCCCCCTTCATGAAAAAATAAGTGTCATGTTCTGACACGCTTGTCGCGTTTGGGAGAGCCCGAAGACTAGCAGGACTTTGAGGCACGGGGTAGCCAATGGAGTTCTGCTCTTTGTTCTGTGACAGAGCTTCGTCCTTCAGAGACTTGCAATAGCTCTGCTTTTCCCTTTTTTTCCCCTTAAATTCATCATTTCTTGGCAAGTTCCTTGTTTTCCAGTGAAAGCTGTTGCCTTTACTGTAAATGACCATTCAGAACTTTGAGCACAGCGAGAATAATGTGTCTGCTTGGCTGGGGGACATGAGCTTAGGGATAATCATCTACCTCTTCTCGTACAAAGAGATCTGCTAATGAGCCAGCACATTACTCAGATGCTGGCAGCAAAGAGGCTGTGTTTTAGAATGGGATCTAGCTCAAGAAATATCCATCAGCTCAGTTTTAGAATGGGATCTAGCTCAAGAAATATCCATCAGCTCAGTTTTAGAATGGGATCTAGCTCAAGAAATATCCATCAGCTCAGTTTTAGAATGGGATCTAGCTCAAGAAATATCCATCAGCTCAGTAGTACCTCAGGTAACCGTTACTGCAAAAGAAAGTTCAGTTTGCTTCACCCTGAAGACTTAATTCTTTTCACATAGATGGTTCTGAAGCTTCAATTGACACGTTTATTTGTTTGATCTTAAACAGAAAGTCAAATTTCTTGCAGTTCTCTGTATTACTGGTAAAAATTAGTATTGGTAGGAAGGAAAAATTACTACTGGTGGGAAGCCCTTTGTCATGGAAAGTGAGATCAGACACTGGAATGGACTGCCCAGGCTAGTGGTGGAGCCCGCATCCCTGGAGGTGTTTTAAGGACAGACTGGCTGTGGCCCTTAGTCCCACGGTCTAGGTGACCGGTGATGTTAGGTCCTGGGCTGGGCTGGCTGAGCTCAGAGGTCTTTTCCAGCCTCAGTCATTGTGTGATTCTGTAAAAAGGCTCTGCTTTGTGCTGTTTTTCATGAACTAAACTAGGACTGTTTTATTTCCCAAACGGGCTAAGTCTGGATATTAACAGAGTCAAGCATGGTCTCAGCCCAGCTCCACCTCTTATTTTGTGTGTGTGTGTGTGGCAGCAGATGCGATAGAGCACTCAAGGAACTTTCCACAATTTATATGATCCCCCAGCTCTGAGCTACTTTCACTCTCTCATCCTCATGCTGAGTGGTTTTGAGGTCCTTGTCAGTTCAGGAGCCATGTAAATAAATTCCTGTGTTTGTTCAGGCAAATCACAGAGCAGTAGGAGCTCCCACAGTTGGGTTTCCTTTCAGAAGTGAACCCTTTGTTTGATTCATCTCTGTGTGCCTGGCTCTGCCAGCTGGGAGAAGGGCGACAGAGAAGTCTGCTGGTTGTCTTCTGGCATCAAGGGAAATCTGTGCTAATCTAAGCAAACTGCCTTTGTTTCTACTGCTGTCAGCAGTGGGTGTTTTGCTCCACTCTCCTGTCCAGCCCAGCTGCAGGTGCATCCTACGTGGAGGAAGCAAGGAGTGTTTTGCTTCGGTCAGGAGCCACATTAGGGACAGAAGAGTCAAGAAGGTGCCTCATGGAAGGGGGTTGTCATTGGTCATCAATGATCTGCTCCCATTCTGAGCATGGCCATGCCCAGGGCTGTAGCTGAGCAGGTGATTTACCTCTCTGGAAGTCACTCAGGTAAGTTTCCATCCCATTAGGGTGCTAAGCAGGCTGTCTATCCAAGCAAGGCTGAGAGAATCTTAGAATCATCAGGGATTGGAAGTGACCTCAAAAGACCATCCAGTCCAATCCCCCTGACACAGCAGGATCACCTAGACCAAGTCCCACAGGAACATATCCAGGTGGGTCTTAAACAGCTCCAGTGAAGGAGACTCCACAACCCCCCTGGGCAGCCCCTTCCAGTGCTTTGTCACCTTCACTGGGAAGCCACCCCAGAAATCATGAAGTCACTTTACTGTTCATGGCAAGCTGAGCATCTTTTTCTTCGCACTACCCCATCACCTTCTGTGAAGAAGATACAGCCAGAAGTGCCTCTTGAACTGAAAATACTGTTCTTCATCCCTACCTCGGTGCAGTAGGTCACACAGCAGAGGTTTTGCCACCCCAGAGATCCAACATCAGTGTTAGCTGCTAGATAGTGTCCAGACTTCCACTGACAATGCAAATGGCTCTTCTGGTTGGAGAAAGTCCCAACACAGCTGAAAGAGTCGCCTTTGGTCTGAGCTCAAGTCCTGTTCTCTTTGAATAGGACTGGTTTTTCAACTGCCACAAAGTCCTGGCTGTTCTGGCTTTGCTCCTGATGTTTTTACGATGCTCCACTAACGAGCTGCACATTCTTCATTTGGGGACAGAGCTCAAAAATTTACCCACAAATGCCACTGCGGCGGGGAAGAAGCTGCTTTTTATCACTGCGCTGCTAAAGGCGTTGCTGTTGTTTCTCCCAGACCACTGCTTTGGCTTGATGATGATGTTGGAAACCTATTTCAGCAGAAGCTCGATGGGTTAAGGTTTCCCTGCCTGGTTTGTGTAGGGGTTGCAGCTCTGAGACCAACCAGGGCAACCGAATACGGAAGTTTTAGATTGAGATGTTGGGGGTTTTTAGATCAAGAGAGGTTCTCCCCTCCTTCTACTCTGCCCTGGTGGGACCACATCTGGAGTATTGTGTCCAGTTCTGGGCCCCTCGGTTCCACAAGGACAGAGAACTGCTGGAGTGAGTCCAGCACAGAGCCACAAAGATGGTGAAGGGAGGGGAGCATCTCCCTGATGAGGAAAGGCTGAGGGAGCTGGGGCTCTTGAGCTTAGAGAAAAGGAGACTGAGAGGTGACCCCGTGAATGTTGATAAATATGTGAAGGGTAGATGTCAGGAGGATGGAGCCAGGCTCTGCTCAGTGACATCTAATGATAGGACAAGGGGTGTAATGGGTGTGAGCTGGAACAGTGAGGGTGACAGAGCACTGGAAGGGACTGCCCAGGAGGGTTGTGGAGTCTCCTTCTCTGGAGACGTTTAAAATCCACCTGGACGTGTTTCTGTGTGACTGGATCTAGGGGATCCTGCTGTGGCAGGAGGATTGGACTGGATGATGTCTCGAGCTCCATTCTAATCCCTCACACTCTCTTTTAGAAGAGATGCACCTAGAGACCTGCACATAGAATCATAGAATCATTAGGGATTGGAAGAGACCTTGAAAGATCATCCAGTCCAATCCCCCCACCACAGGAGGATGACACAAGTCTCCTCTTTGTTCCCTTTAATTTCTAGATTAGCCTGACTTAACAGTGGGGATATGGAGACAACACTCTGTCCTGTGACCCATCTCCAGAATCAATCTCTTGCTTTGTGTCGGAACCCATGGGTGGGGTTAGTCCAGTGATGTTAGGAACAGCAGGATAGTCCCCGATAGCTCCAGTCCAGGTTGAGGTCATCTTCAACCCCAGGGGCTACTGACATTTTCTTTGTGAGCTTCTGTACAAAAAAAACCTCCCCACAAAAATCCCTCTTTGTGTTTGAAAGTAGCCCGAGCAGATATTTTAATTGAAACCAACCAGCAGCAGGACATGGCAGGGCACTGGGAACTCTCTCTCTCTCTCTCTGTCTCTCTGTCTGTGGCAGTTGCTGAGCGCAAATGCTTCTGTGTGGCTGTGGTCACACGTTTGATTGACTGGGCTCCCGCGCTGATGCTCGCAGCGCTGTATTCGTCTTGTTCAGATGGCTGTGACACGCTGCCTGAGTGCACCGGTGCTGACAGTGCCTGTGAGGAGAACCAGACAGCTGACAGCATCTCCATTTTTCAGAGCTGATGGAGGATGATCTGTCACGTGGGGTTCGGCCACAGCCTGTCGTTGAGCCGTTGGTAGAGTTACGGCTGGAACGTGGGTGACGGGAGCAGTGACAAGAGCAGACAAATAAGAAGGGGTGAGGGGGAGGCTGTTTACACCCACCTCCTCTTGCAAAATTGAACAAGCCATTTTTATCTGAATGACCTCTGTGTTCATCTCACACCCACGGTGTACCTGCTGAATGGGATAGCGTTGGCAGCCCATCAACCTCTGCTGTCCAGGGTGACGTGTCTGCCCAGGAAGCTGTCAGAGATCATAGAATCACAGGGTTGGAAGATACCTTCAAAGATCATCTAGTCCAGCGCCCCTGCAACAAGCAGGGCCATCACTCACCAGACCGAAGCCCAGAGCCCCATCCAGCCTGACTTTGTACGGCTCAAGGGATGGGGCTTCCACCACCTCTCTAGGCAGCCTGTTCCAGAGATCCACCACCCTCAGATTAAAGAACCTTTTCCTCATGTCTGACCTAAATCTACCCTTTTTCATCTTAAAACCATGACCCTCTGTTCCCTGCCCTATCGAACAGTCTTCCCCAGCCTTCTGACAAGCCCCTTTCAGGGACTGGAAGGTTGCTGTAAGGAACAGAGGAGGTTCCACATCAATCTGAGAAGGAACCTCTTCCCAGTGAGGGTGACAGAGCCCTGGAAGGGGCTGCCCAGGGGGGTTGTGGAGTCTCCTTCTCTGTAGACAGTTAAAACCCACCTGGATGTGTTCCTGTGCAACTTGATCTAGGGGATCCTGCTGTGGCGGGGGGATTGGACTGGATGATCTTTCAAGGTCCCTTCCAATCCCTAATGTTCTGTGATCATAAGAGCCCTATTCAGAAATACATCCCCTCTGTCCTATCTACCTCATCTCCCTGCCTTTTCCTTTACAACACCAGAACAGAAGGTTGAGCACAGAGGTGAAGGGGTCAGACACGAGCTTCACTGTCCCAGACTTTTCCCTTGGAGCTGTGAGCCTGAGTGATGTCTTCTGAGTCCCACCTTCACTTTTTTCTCTGGGAAGTGCATCACAAGTTGCTGGTGGCCTAAAGAAGCAGGGAAGATGGTGTACAAAGGGTTGAGAGAGGGACAGAGTGAAGCCTCTGTCCCTTCCCCTCTTTCTCAGTTCACCTTCTCCCAAGCAAATGCAAAGTCAGTGCCATGGAGCTCTTTCCTTTCTGGTGCCAGCTTCCTGGGGTGGGGGTGTGTTAGGAAGGGCTGTTCTTGTGCACCCTTCAAGTCTTGCTTGACCCTGCACATCGCGTTCTCGTGCCTAACTGGGGTTGAAAAGAAGAAGCCCCGTGACGGACGTGGTGCTTGTGTGACAAACGTTGTGTTTCCTGTAGCACCGCACGCTTGCGCTGAGCGCTGGGGCACCACGCTTGACAAGGATGAATTATTTACAGCAGACCAACAGCCATTTATCCTGTGGTACCATCTGCCATAAAGATCCCATTTTGTCCTAGCAGTTTCCTCCCTCTGTTATTCTTTGAAGCGATAGCTGAAGATGTGGAAGCGGCGAGGAATGGGGAACCACCTCCGGGCCAGTGGTGTTTCAGATGCTCCTGGACAACAGTGTTCAAGGCTGAACTCTCTTGGCGTTTGATAGGAGCAGCTCTAACAAAGGTGGAGTGAACGATGCGACGAATGAGCTTCCTAGCATGAGCTTTAACTGTTTAGGATGTTTCCCATGTGCATCCTTCGTGGGTCTCCTTGGTGTAAGGGTCATGTTGTGGGCAAGGAGGAGGGTGTGACTGGAGCAGAACTGGCAGATGGTCCCTTGAAGGTCATTTCTTGTTGCTGTCTCCTGTAGTGATGCCATATGCTGTGCAGGGGGATGTTTCCTTCCTCTTCATGGAGTGTGAACTCATCAAAACAGTAAGTGCAGCGTGCCATCGACCCTCAGCTCCTGAAGCCTCTGATTAGCTCTGTGGCCTTAAGACATTTTCAGTGTGTTAAAGACAATACAGGAGGTTGGAAAAGAAACCAAAAGCATCTGCTCATCATGAAGGTGTAAGTTTTTTGTCTTGAGTGGTTTGAGTTTTTTTCCTGAAAATCTCTTTCTGCCTGTAAGGGGGGTTTTATTATTATTATTATTGTTATTATTCCCTAAGATTTTTCCTTGTAACCTGTGAGCACCTGGAGCATGGACCGTGCTGCATAAAAGATGTGGGGCAATGGAAAGCTGCTTCTGGGATCATAACCATTCCTCTCAGCTGTTGGCAACTAGTTCCAACATAAAACAGCTGAGCTGTGCGTGATTGGGAGTATCACAGAACATTGGGGATTGGAAGGGACCTCGAAAGATCATCCAGTCCAATCCCCCTGCCACAGCAGGATCCCCTAGATCAAACCACACAGGAACATGCCCAGGTGGGTTTTAAATGTCTCCAGGGAAGAAGACTCCACTACCCATCTGGGCAGCCCATCCCACTGCTCTGTCATCCTCACCATGAAGTTGTTCCCTCTGATATTAATGTAGACCCTCCTATGGTGGGTTTTAACCCTCTCCAGAGAAAGAGACTCCGCAACCCCCCTGGGCAGCCTGTTCCAACGCGCTCTCATCCTCACCATGAGGTTGTTCCCTCTCATATTGATGTGGAACCTCCTATGTGATCATTAGAATTTCATTTTGCCTAATTCTTAGCAGATACTTCATTAAATTTCTAATTCTGGGGGAGCAGAGGGTGGTGACGGTCGATTTAACCAGCTGCGTGGCTGATGTTGCTGGACTGACCCTTCCCTTACTGGCCTTTCCTCTTCACACTCTGCAAAGCACATCCAGGGCTCATGCAGCTTCCTTGGTCACATCTGCCCGTGCAGCAGGGCAAGACTTTCCTACCTTGATAAGATCAGACGTGTGGAAATTGCCAAGATTAAAGGAAAACGACGGTCAAATTAAATTTTGCTTTTCTTCCTTTGACCTTGGAAGATGATTATCAGGCAGACTGAGGCAGATGTGATGGAGAGAAAAGCATGGGAAGTGTGGAAATGTGGCAGTCATGGCCTGGCTCATGTGTATTTGATTTTCCTCCTCTAGGGTGGCAATCTGAAGCACAGAAGGGCTGGCAGTCCTGACCTCTGAAGGTGCTATTGTAGCTGCTACGTGCATGAGGAGGAGAAGAGCAGAGCCAGCACACCCCAGCATTTCCTGATCGTTGGCGCTATCAGGCTCCCACACCGCTTCTGTGGACAGAGGCTGCTCAGTCTTGAAAAGAAGCAGTTCTGAAGGAGGGAATAAAAGTTACTCAGGGTGTTTTTGGAGAAAGCGAGATGTGATGGGTAAGTCCATGCTGTCACCATAGTTCTCCTCCCGCTTTGCTCTGCCCTGGTGAGACCACAGCTGGAATCTTGTGTCCAGTTCTGGACCCCTCAGTTCCAGAAGGACAGAGAAAAGCTAGAGGGAGTCCAGCACAGAGCCACAGAGATGGTGAAGGGAGGGGAGCATCTCCCTGCTGAGGAAAGGCTGAGGGAGCTGGGGCTCTGGAGCTGGGAGAAAAGGAGACTGAGATATGACCCCATTAATGTTGATCACTATGTGAAGGGTGGGTGTCAGGATGATGGAGCCAGGCTCTGCTCAGGGACACCCAATGAAGGGACAAGGAGCAACAGGTGTGAGCTGGAACAGAGGAGGTTCCACATCAATATGGGAAGAAACTTCTTCGCAGTGAGGGTGACGCAGAACACAAAGAGCTGGTGTAAGAATAGTGCAAAGAGGGTTCACACGTGTGTGATGACTGCTACTGGGGTGGAGTGTGGCAACTGTGTAAAGCCATGGCTCACTAGTGCACAACACTAATTACTAATTTAACTAATAAACTAGTGAAAACTGAGCTATTAAACAGAATTGGCAGCTAGTTGGGTGTTTTCTCGGGTAGCTGGGTTGGTATTTGGCTGGTGTACTGGGGTTGATGGAGCAGAAGTGACTCTTGGGTGTTCTGATGCCATTGATCAGACCTGTGATAACTCATCTAAAAAGGGGGGTCTCTGTCAGTGCAGCATTTATTTCTGAGATGGCTTCCTTTGTAGTTTTGTCCAGAGCAGAGCTACCCAGCTAGTGAGGGCTTTAGAGAATGAGTCGTAGGAGGAGAGGCTGAGGGAGCTGGGCAGGTTTAGTTTTGAGAAGAGGAGGCTGAGGGGGCACCTCATTGCCTTCTACAGCTACCTGAAATGAGGTTGTAGAGAGGTGGGTGTTGGCTTCTTCTCCTTAGGAACTACTGACAAAACCAGGGGGAATGGCCTGAAGTTGAGGCAGGGGAGGTTTGGGTTGGATCTTAAGAAGAAATTGTTTACAGAAAGAGTGGTTGGGCACTGGAAGGGCCTTCCCATGGAGGTGTTTGTGTCACCATCTCTGGAGGTGTTTAAGAACCCTGTAGCCGTGGTGCTTCATGCCCTGCTAGAGTGGCAGCATGGAGGGGGTTAGTTTGTGTTTGTAGATCCCTCAGGTATTTAGGGTCTTTGTTGCTGTGAGTCTGGTTGGACTCTGACATCTAGGAGGTCCTTTCCAACCAGGATTGTTCTGTGTTTTTGCCCAGAGGAAGAGTGATCTCTTTCCTGTGGAGGAAATATGATCTGGCCTTCCTCTCTTTAGGGAAGAGGGTTGGAGCCAATAGTTTGAGATATGTTGCTGAGCGTACCGGGGCTTTCAGAAATGTTAGGATTTATTGGAAGCAACCCCCGTGTTTAATTTGGCTGGGGATGTTGTAAATAGTGGAATTGGCATGGGATGTGGCATGCTGGAGAGGGATGTTGGAGAGATGCAGAACACCCAGGTACAAAGCCCCATGCGTGAGACAGATGCTGAAAGCCGGGGGGATGCGATTCATCTTCAGCAGAAACGCCGCTTCCCTGGCTGAGCGTGTCCGCGGAGCCTCTCGATGTGGCCACCTGTAGTGCCCGCTCCCCGTGCTCATCTTCCAGAGCAGCCAGTTTCTGCACGGAGTGAAGGTCTTTGTGCTAATGGGACTGTCTGACAATGTAATGTGACTTTTGGAAGGGTTGCAGCAAGTTCTGAATGATAAATGAAGGAACGAATCCCTGCCTGGTGCAGAGAGCGCGCGCACGGCGCCGGATGATGCACTGCCAGCAGCTGTAACAAGGGGCTCCTTCACAGATTTTCCACCTCAATCAGCAATGCAGTTGACATCCCCTGAGCACAATCTCTCCTCTACTTCTGGTATTTTTTCTTCTCACTCTGTGTGAGTGAAGAAAAATTCTTCAGCTTTATAGCTTACCCACTGTCTAAAATACTCATTCAATAATCTTCCTCTGCTTCCACTTGTGACAGCCTCCATGGGCAGGCATCTTCTCCCTATCAATCACTCTGGCTCCTTCAGGTACTTCTATTATGAATTTATTCTTCGTGCGCTGATCAGCCGTCCAGCCAGAGATGGGTAACAGCTACTGGTCAAGTCTGATGGAAAACTTGGCAAGGAGGCAAACAGTGGGGCCAGGTAAAGAGTGATCACCCAGTTTAATGTTTCTGTTCCAAGCCCTAGTTAGCAAGGAACAGAGAATGGAGTCAAACACATTTAGGGAAGCAGAAAAACGTAGGTGGCATCACATATCATTTCTTTCACTTGAATTTTTGCTCCTGAGCTGTGGCTAAAAGAAAGAAAAGCTGACATGAACCATGAAAACAAGAGAGGCTACTCTTTGTAGGCTTCCTCCTAGGATGAGGGGTCCTGTTGTGCCCAAGCTGAGCTGTAAAATGAGTTAGACTGGAAACAAACGCTGGGATGAGAGGTTTCAAGATTTCAGAGTCATCCTCTGAAGGCTGAGAGACCACTTTGAAGAAGATACTGGTGGCAGAGGCTTTCCACTGGCTGATGGAATCACAGAACATTGGGGATTGGAAGGGACCTTGGAAGATCATCCTGTCCAATCCCCCTGTCACAGCAGGATCCCCTAGATCCAGTGGCACAGGAACATTGCCAGGCGGATGGAAGCAGGAGTTCAGTCTCAAAATAAGCAGCTGTTTCCTGGCTGTGAGATCTGTTGATCAGATCTGTTGATCTGTTGCTCTCTCTGAGGAAGAGACAGAGTTGTGATCACATGAAGCAAAAGGGCAAAACCTGCCCTCAAAATACAAGCCTCAGGGTCTCTGTGCTAGATGTGACACAGAACCTGACCTGTTCACACACTTCATATATTTATCAACATGAATGGGGTCACATCTCAGTCTCCTTTTTTCCAAGCTGAAGAGACCCAGCTCCCTGAGCTGTGAAGGGTAGATGTCAGGAGGACGGACCCAGGCTCTGCTCAGGGGCACCCAATAATAAGATGAGGGGCAATGGATGTGAGCTGGAACAGAGGAGGTTCCACATCAATATGAGAAGGACCTTCTTTTCAGTGAGGGTGGCAGAGCCCTGGAAGGGGCTGCCCAGGGAGGATGTGGAGTCTCCTTCTCTGGAGACATTTAAAACCCACCTGGACATGTTTCTGTGTGACTGGATCTATAGGATCCTGTGTAGCAGGGGGATTGGGCTGGATGATCTTTTGAGGACCCTTCCAATCCCTAGTGACTGCATCTAGATTATCCTGCTGTGGTTGGGGATTGGACTGGATGATCTTTCAAGGACCCTTCCAATCCCTGATGACTGGATCTAGGGAATCCTGCTGTTGCAGGGGGATTGGGCTGGATGATCTTTTGAGGACCCTTCCAATCCCTAATGCTCTGTGATTCACCCTTGAACATCAGGAGAAAACGCACGTCCGTGTTCACCCCGTAAGGCAGCCGCCAGCAGCAATTCTGTGCCTCCATTCAAACCGCTGCCGTTGTTCTGCGTCTTTCTTCTTCGCACCCCAAATAAAAAACTTGAGAGATCAAAATAATTGAAAGGCAGGAATCCTGTGTTTCTTGAGCTGGTTGTCCTTAAACATCCCAATGAGTCATTTAGATAACATTCACGGCACCCGCAGCTCGGGGGCACTTCAGAGAGCACGTTTCAGCGCGGAGACATGTGAAACAAAAGTCGTGACGCTCTTAACTGGAATTAGAGGAGCAAAACCGCGTCGGCCCGGGATGAAATAGAAATAAGACCTTTAGGCCCCCTGCGTGAACAGTGGATGCTCCTTTTTCCAAAGCCCTTTCTTTTCCTTGCAGCGGTTTCTTTTCTGTAGAAACCAGCGGTCGGTGGTGGGTTGGTTTTGTTGTGTTGGGTGGTTTGGGGTTGGGGTTCCCCCCCCCCCAGCGAGTTCTCCTAGCAAATGTGCCTTTGCCACTCAATAAACCCTTCTCTCCACTAAATGTCTGTCTCTGCATTAAGCCCCCAAGGAACTGTACAAGCCAAAGGCAGATGGAAGCAATAGGCGTTCCGTGTTCAAGCGTACAACCTACAGAAAGTTCATCTGTCAGAAGTCTGAGGAACATTTCCAAGGAGGCTGCTTCGTAAACAACATCCACATGGGGCAGATCCGACTGGTGCTACTGCTTTCCGTGCACATACTCCGTAAGAGCTGAACAGGCTGTTTACTCCTCAATCAGTAGTTAAAGCCACATTTACAGAATCTTGTTCCAAATCAAGAGTCTCACTTCTCCCCTCCTTCCCCTCCCACTCTGCTTGTAGCTCTTTTGTGCGCCCCAACTGCTCCCCTTCTTTCTGACAGGAGCCTTCTCCTTGGGACCAGACTCTCAGACTTTTCAGAACTCTTTTGCTTGGAAATATTTTGGGAGCCCTATTTTTAGAGCCGTTGGAGCTGCGCTCCTCCGCTGGTAAGAACGCAGGCTCCGCCGCAGCGCCCTCCCTTGCGATATCCATCACTGATGGCAGTGCAGCAGCGTTGACAGTTGCTCGTAACCTCCTGACTCATGCCTGGAAGACAACAGTTGCTCTGGTTGGTACTGGTTTAGCAGACAATGTGTTTGCTTTTCAAAGCTCTAATTGCTTATGGTAAGTGTTTGCCTTCGTTCCTTGGCTTGGTATTAATGAAATATTTTCCCTGTGATGAAGATGCTGATCCTGTGAAGTTGTGAAATCGCTTTGGGTGCTCTTCCAGCGCCTTCCCTAATCAGACCTTGGGTTAGTGGCAAGGAAAACAGGGCATTTTTGTCTATATCTGGATGGTGCGTGCGTGGTTCTGAGCTGCTTCTGGAGCTGGGAGCAGCAGAGGATGAAGTGCTGTCAGACAGTTACTCATAGGACATCCATCATAGAATCATTAGGGATTGGAAGAGACCTCGAAAGATCATCTGGTCCAATCCCCCTGCCAGAGCAGGATCACTGAGACCAAGTCACACAGGAACACATCCAGGCAGGTTTTAAACATCTCCAGAGAAGGAGACTTGTGTAAGAGGAGAAGCTGCTACAGCACGTAGAGGACAATCCAGGCAGATATTGGTCAGGGCTGTCTTTTGTACAAGCTGTTGTCTGCTGTTGCTTTGGTCTGTTATGAGAGCTGTTAGACAAAACCAACGGGCCAAGGTCTGCTACGAGTTGCTCTGCACAAATCCAGCTGGACATCACTCTGGATTTTCACTCATGTTGAAGCGTTGGGAAGTGGGTGGGAGGGACAGCAAAACCTTTAAGCTGCTTGACCCTTAACCTCTGGTAAAGTTGGGAGGTTGCCTTTGCAGCACGTGGGCAGCCTCTTAGTGAGTAAAGAACAGGAAGAAATGGTTATTCTCAGTGAAAATTCAAGTGTGGTCAATCCCTTACAGTGACTCCAGTGATGGAGATGAATCAACATCCCTGGAGGTGTTTAAAGATCGTTTAGATGTGGTGCTTAGAGATCTGCTCTACTGGTGGCCTTAGCAGGGTAGGGTTATTGGTTGGACTTGATGATCATAGGATCATAGCATGTTAGGGGTTGGAAGGGACCCAAGAGATCATCGAGTCCAACCCCCCTGCCGGAGCAGGACAAAACTATCTAACACAGATCACAGAGGAACGCATCCAGGTGGGCCTTGAAAGTCCCCAGAGAAGGAGACTCCACAACCCTCCCTGGGCAGCCCCTTCCAGGGCTCTGTCTCCCTCACTGTGTCAGCATGTCTGAGCTTGGTCATCCCACCTCGTGGGTGCTGGAGCCTTAAATCACTTGTAGCACTTGACATCTTACACTGGGCTTTAGTACATGGGGCCAGCTGGTTCTTTCAGTTGTGCTGGTACCAGTAGCATAAAGCTGTGTTTACACCCGTGGGTCTGCAGTCTGAGGTGTGGACGAGCGTGAGCACTTTAGCCTGAGCGACCTACCGCAAAACATCGTTGTGTCTCCTCACTCGAGATGGCTCCCAGGAGAAAAGACACTGTGAAAAGGGAGTGACAGCCTTGGGATCCAATGCATTTGTTTCTGTTTGTGTTCATTTGTTGCCTCCAGTGGCTGTCTGCATAGAAGGGAATGATCATTTGCATGTCTGTGGTGTTTTTATAGGTGGGGAAGAAGTCGACTCTATTTAACAGTGTGTTTCCAGGAATAGGTCTTTACAAGTCACGGCAAAAGCGCGGTGGGACGTGAGCCAGAGGAGGAGAATCAACCCTTTTTGTGTTTATGCTGGAAGAGTTTTGGCTCCACAGGTTACCTGCTATCACAAAGGAGCCCGGGTCAGGAGAGCCGGTGGAGTGTTTTCTTTGTGGGTTGCTCGCATCCCCGCTGCTCTCGCTCGCATTTGTCACGGAACACGTTAAAATAGTCGCATTCCACAGTCCACACAGCGTGTCAGCCTTGAGACAAGGGCTCTGAAATGTGCTCGCAGGAGATAAATCGCACACTGTGTCAACTGCATCTTTGTCACGAGGCTCCGTGTTCTATTTATAGTGGAAATGGAGCACTTGAGGAAAATTCTACGGCAAAGCGATTTCACAGAAGTCTCCCGAGTTCTTCCTCGTGTGCGTGCGTCAGCGGAGAGACCCTCCCGTGCTACCTTCTCGCGCGGTGGGGCTCCACAAATCACCTTCCCAGATCAAAGTGTAGGATGCTCTAGGATCGTGGAGCTTAGAATGCGTCCGTGTGATCGGGCTGGCGTGCCTTTGGAGCGCGTTCGCCTTCAAGCGCGGAGGGGAGGGAGCGTGCGGCCGGAGCACAGTGCAAGCGCACGCGCCGTTCGACACAGTTTGTGGGCATCAAAACCCATTATCTCCAGAACAGAAGAGATTATTTAGTTAGTTACTTCTTTGGCTCATTACACGAGTTTGGCTTGAAGCTGTCTGGGATGGATTTTGCAGTACTTTGCCTTGTGCTTTCCTCCCCTTCCACAATGACTTCTTTCCCCTTGTGCATCTTGAAATAGCAGTCGTGGGTAGCAAGAAACTGGGAAAAGGGATGTGTTTGGAGATGGCACTAGGTGTGGTCTGGAGCTAGAAATACAGCTCTGTGTGGCTGGGGTTCTCTTTTCTGACTACAGTGGCCAGCTTCAGGAAGACCGTGTCTGGATAGCAGTGTTGATGCACTGTGGTGGGACATCACAGAACAGTAGGGATTGGAAGGGACCTCAAAAGATCATCCAGCCCAATCCCCCTGCCACAGCAGGATCCCCTAGATCCAGTCATTAGGGATTGGAAGGGACCCCAAAAGATCATCCAGCCCAATCCCCCTGCCACAGCAGGATCCCCTAGATCCAGTCACACAAGAACATGGCCAGGTGGGTTTTAAACCTCTTCCAACCTGAATGATTCTGATTCTGTGACCTTAGAATGTGAACCTCCCCCTGCTGCAAGTTTGCTCATGCTGCCAGCTTGCTGCCAGCACGGTGTTTAATCAGGCTGCTTCCTCCTCTGCAACTTGTCTGTCCTGTCTAACTAAACCTTTTCACCCAGAGCAGCCTGGAGGGTTTTGCCCAGCTGGGTGTGCTGGCCGAGGTGACTGAAGAGACCTCTCTGGATGCAGACGTGATACGCGCTTGGGTCAGTATCTCCAACCTCTACTACAACTGCTCTGTTTGCTTGTTTGTTTAAGGTTCTTGACTGTTGTGTTTGCAGTGACTGAGAAATAAACTAACTACCACCCGGCTCCAAAACTGTCGGTGGAGGAGGGCAGCCCACAGGAAAACAAGCAGTAAGTCTCCCAAATATTTGGACTGCTTAATTCACCAGCTTTTCTGTACCAGAGCCCTTTTGTGGTCTAAAGCCATTCATTGACCAAGAGAGCACATTGTCCTTTCCGTTGCTGTTTTGTGTCTCGTGTCAGACAAAAGCCACTGCCCTCCAACAGCAGGAGCAGCTGAATATTTTCACTGCTCATGCAGTTTCCTCTTCGAGCTGCTGGATCATCAAAAATTCTAATCAAGTCTGATCTAACGCAAAGCACTATGTGTCATTCATCATCTGCTTTAGCCTTTAATGCACCACGCAGGTTTTAATCAAAGGTATGCAACCATTAGCAGAAAAGAGAGACAAGAATTATGACGGTGTCCTAAGCAGAGCTCTTAAGCCAACATCACAGGCAGCAGATAAGTTCACCTCCCCCTGCTGAGTACAAATACAGGAGGAGAAGATGGGTCTCGTTGGAAATAATTGCAGGAGAGCACCGCTGAGGTTTCAGGGCCGTGGGTTTTGGTTGTTTTGCTTCAGTGCTAAATGCCAAGACTCACTTGCCTGGCTTTTCTGAAGATTGAAAACAAATGTTGGCACCGTCGCCGTGTCGTGTGGGGGCTGCTGGATCAGCTGCTCAGCTCACTGTGCGCCTGGATCTGCCGCTCTTGTCAGAGGGGCTCAGTGGTTGGCAGAATGGGCTTGTTGGTCTCTCACCTCCTAAGTGGACTTCGTTAGTCACTTCCTCTCTTTTTGCAGTGCAGGACTGGCTCAGTGGCTGCTGGCTTGCAGGTAGAATTAGATCATAGACTCAGAGAATGCACTGAGCTTTAGAGGTCCCTTCCAACTCCTCTAGGCCACCTCTGCAGTGAACGAGGACATCGTAGAACATCATAGATTGGAAGGGACCTCGAAAGATCATCTAGTCCAATCCCCGTGACACGGCAGGATCACCTAGAACAAGTCACATTGAAACATATACAGGTGCTTTTTAAGCATCTCCAGAGAAGGAGACTCCACAACTTCCCTGGGCAGCCTCTTCCAGGGCTCTGTCACCCTTGCTATGAAGAAGTTCCTTCTCACATTGATGTGGAACCTCTTCTGTTCCAGCTCACACCCGTTGCCCCTTGTCCTATCACTGGGTGCCACTGAGCAGAGCCTGGCTCCATCCTCCTGACACCCACCCTTCACATATTTATAAACATTAATGAGGTCACCCCTCATTCTCCTTTTCTCCAAGCTCAAGAGACTCAGCTCCCTCAGCCTTTCTCATCAGGGAGGTGCTCCACTTCCTTGATCATCCTCATTGCTCTACCCTGGACTCCCTCCAGCAGCTCTGTTTCCTTCTTGAACTGAGGGACCCAGAACTGGACACAATAGATCAGGTTGCTCAGAACCCCCTTGAATGTCTCCAGGCATGGGGTATCTACCACTTCTTTGGGCAACCTAGGCCAGTGTCTCCCACGATCATGATAAAACATGTCCTCTTTATATCCAGTCTACATCTTCTCTCTTTTAGTTTAAAACCATCGTGGCTCATCCTGTCACAACAGGCCCTGCTGAAGTGTCTCTCCCCATCTTTCTTAGAGACCCCTGAAACTCTTTAAGTACTGAAAAGCTGCAATGAGGTCTCTGTGGAGCCTTCTTTTCTCTAGGCTGAGCAAATCCAAGTGCCCTGGTTGCATGCAAGCTGCAACCTTATCGTGTTGCTCTTGAATTTGGAGCATCTTTGGCTTCCTGCCGTCCATCCCAAGCAGGATGGCAAGCAAACCCATGCTGCTTTAGCCCAGTGAAGAATAAAGCAAAACCCTTTGTGTCACCATCCGAATGAGGAATGTGGAGGTGTTGGGGTTGTGAAGCCTTGCACATGGTGTCTGTCCTCAGGCCTCCTCACACAGACTATGAACCTAATGAATTCTCTTGACTCTGGGGCACGCAGCAGAATTTCACCACGTCGTGGCAAACGCTGGGGCCAGTGCTGTGGCCTCCATCCCCCCTTGATAAATCATTACTGCTGGTAGGGGCTGCCCCTGGACAGACATCAAACATTGATCTTTCTAATGTGTTGTCTGGAGGCCAGAGCCTGGTTTCACTTGTGTTCAGCTCTCAGCTGCCAACGGGGGATGCAGGGCAATGGGACTGTGTGTGTCCTTGTCTCCACTGGCTCCTGTGGTCCCCGGCACGCCTGGCCTTTGGCACCTCCCTCTGCTGTCTTGCAGCTGAAACCCTTTGTGAATGGCTCTCCTTTATTTCTGATGTGGCCTTTCCTGTGCAACGTGTGGGTCTTCTTTTGATGACCACCTCAGTTTCACATGGAGGTTGAGGGGAGGATGCTTTACCTGTACTTGTGCCCTGTCAGCTATGTGTAGATGCCAGAGATGCCCCACAGCACCTAGAGCCCAGGCTCTGGGGCTGTATTTTCAATTCCCTATTGAACAAGGCAAGAAACCCCATTAAGCAGGTTCCTGTTGTTTTATCCAGGTGGGTCCTTTGCTTGAGCCCGTCAGTAGGTATCGGCTCGTCATAGCTGTGTGTGGTTGTGGGGTCCAGGGGTGGATAAGCAGCAGTGCAGCACTGCAGAGATTTAGTTCCAGGTCACAGACGAGTAATGAACAAACAGCAGTCGCTGAGGATTTGATTTACACACTGCAATGACTATGTGATAGCCCCTTTTGTGAGAAGCAAAGTCTCCCTCTGGAGACCACACTCCAACCAGTAGCAAACACTCAAGCTCCCCGGTGCTTCGGATGACAATTATGTCAAAGCCTCTGATTGTATAATGCAGGTCTGTTGTAATAATACTGTCTGGAACAGCAGCAATAATGGGAATGAATTTCCAACCAGTGGAGATGGGAGAGGCAGATTGATCAATACTGCTCTAATGACGACCTTGTCTTTCACCGAAATGACTGTGATGGGCTTTGCGGTGCTTCCTTCCTGCACCACGCTGAGCAGCAGGGCTGGTCTGCTACCTGCTGTCACTGCTTCTGTGTGAAGAGGTGTTAAAGAGACATGTCTGTCAAGTGTTAAGGCTGGAGCCTTTCTTTTAGTGCAGATGGGGTTGTTCTAGACAAGGTGGACTGAGGATACGAGAGGTGATCCTGCTGTGGCCGGGGTGATGGGACTAGATGATCTTTCGAGGTGCCTTCAATCACTAATGTTTTGTGATTTAGGGTTTGCACAGGGAAGTGAAATCTTTTCTTGGACATGTCTATAAATACATGAAGGGTGGATGTCAGGAGGATGGAGCCAGGCTCTTCTCAGTGTCATCTAGTGATAGGACAAGGGGCAACGGGTGTGAGCTGGAACGGAGGAGGTTCCACATCAATGTGAGAAGGAACTTCTTCCCAGTGAGGGTGACAGAGCACTGGAACAGGCTGCCCAGGGGGGTTGTGGACTCTTCTTCTCTGGAGATGTTTAAGACCCACCTGTATATGTTTCAATGTGACTTGATCTAGAGGATCCTGCTGTGTCACAGGGACTGGACTAGATGATCCTTCCAATCCCTAATCTTCTGTGATTACGCAGGGTCGCTTTATGTCTCGATACCCTGGAATGATGGATTCTGCATGTTTTGTGTGTGAACTGAAGAGAAATTAAAAGGTAACACAGCCCGAGCCCAGCGATAACAACCCCCTTGGCGGAAGCTCTTCGTGACGATACTTTTCAGAAGAGACAAGACGAACTGCTTTTGAGGTGGTGCAGGTCCAACCTCCAACCAGAATCGATGGCTTTGCCAGCGCTCGGCACAAAGGATGTTGGTTGTTTGCAAACTGATTTGTCGTTGAGCGTGCGGAGCCGACGATCAGATTTGCTTTTTCATTTCTTCTCTCTTTTTTCCCCTTTAGAGAAACCTCTGCAGTGAAAAAACTGCCGCTCATTCGGTGCTTCCCGTCGCGGTTTGCAGGAAGGGCTCTCGCTTCGCAGTGCAATTTCTTCCTGAGGGCTGCGTGACAGCAGCGCGTTGAGGCTGGGAAAAGGCGATGGCCAACGGAGCGCGCTGGCTTGGGTGAGCTGCTTGCTGCTGCTCTGGGTGTTTTAACTTGGGAAAAGAGATGTGCCTTTGTGTTCCTGCACTTGTGAGGCTCACCGTGCTGTACACAACAAACCTGTGTCTGGCTGTCTTAGTCTAGGAGTTCTGGCAGGAGTAGAGGGGCTTTTCAAGCCTCTCTTTTGTCACAGGTAACTGTATAGTGCTTGGTATCAACATGAATTTCCATGTTAAAAGTATGGAAAGACATTTTTCCTGCGTTATTTTTATGTGAAACCTGCCCCAGAGTCACTTTTTTCCTGAAGCTCATGACCCTTTTCTTAGATCAAGACCCACCTGGATGTCTTCCCACGTGACTTGATCTAGAGGATCTTGCTCTGGCAGGAGGATTGGACTAGATGATCTTTCCAGGTCCCTTCCAATCCCTGATGATTCTTTCTGTCATCCCCTCGTAGGATTCCTCCTTGGTGGTTACGCAGAGGGCAATCCTTTTCCCTGCCTGTTGCTGCTGAGCCAACATCTTACAGTATAAGGTTGTTCTAGGGTGGCAAAAACTCTCCCAGACATTCACATTTAACCCCAGGACACAGCAGATATGACATCTACCCGGAGCCAACGTGACTGTGACTGGGGTTTTGTCATAGAATCACAAAATGTATTGGCTTGGGACCTCCAAAGGTCATCTAGTCCAGCCCCCCCTACAACGAACAGGTATTTTGAGGACTGGATTTCACCTGGAGGCCAGTGATGCTGATTTTGCAAAGGTGTGTTTGTTTCTTGGCCAGTAGAGCAGTGCATGGGATTCCCCCATACCCGTCTGGACGTCTTCCTGTGCGACTGGATCTAGATGATCCTGCTGTGATTGGGGGATTGGACTGGATGATCTTTAGAGGTCCCTTCTCATCCCTAATGACTGGATCTAGGTGATCCTGCTGTGGCAGGGGGATTGGACTGGATGATCTTTCGAGGTCCCTTCCCATCCCTGATGTTCTGTGATAGAGAAGGTTGTGCCAGAGCAGGGGCTCTGCTTATTCCACAGAAGACAGTCCCACTTGGTGACGGATTCACAGAATTATTAAGGAATCATAGAATCATTAGGGATTGGAAGGACCTCGAATAAGATAGCGCTCTGGATGCTGCATTAGCTCCGCGTGCGTTAAAGCTGAATCAGCGGCTTCTTTGAATCTTGCCTACACGTCTCTTCACGCAACATCTCCCAGTTGGCTGCTGCTTCTTCCTCAAAAGCCTTCGCAGCTGGATGACGCGCTGCAAAGGGCTCTGTGGTTTGTGGAGGTGTTCAGTGTCGGTAATTCAAGCCGCGCTGCCTGTTTGTTGGTGGTCACGTGCCACAGTTTTTCTTCCCGGACTGAATGAGCTTAGCAAGTCCAAATTTCCTATTGAATCCTCACAGGAAGTTGTTTGAAAACTTTCTGCAGTGTATGCAGGGTTAAAGACTTGCTTGCTCCTGCACATTTGCACTGGTTTAACATGACCACAGAAATGCTGCTGGAAAACTTCACGGGGGGCTGCATATTCGAGCAGCACTGACTCATTTCAGAGGGGGTCCTGCAGAAATGTGGTTGCAGTTTTCCTGAGGAATCCTGCCACAGAACCACACAACATCAGGGACTGGAAGGGATCTTGAAAGATCATCCAGTCCAATCCCCCTGCCACAGCAGGATCATCTAGATCCAGCTGCACAGGAACACATCCAGGCAGGTTTTAAACATCTCCAGAGAAGGAGATTCCACAACCCCCCTGGGCAGCCCCTTGCAGTGCTCTGTCACCCTCACTGATATTTCGAGGTGACACAGGTCTCTTCTGAGAATCTTTGCTAAATATCTAACCAAGCCCTGCAATGAGGATTTCTCTCCCACATCTGATATGTTGTTGTAGACACTCCAGTCTTACAGGATGCTCAGTATTTCTCTTGCTGAGGCGCCATAGATCATCAGTTACGAGGTTGAGGAAAGACATGGCATGCATTTGGGGAAGCATTCTGCTTCTGTTTGCAGGGTGCTTTGGTTTTGGTGGGGGTTTTTTACTGCCCCTTCACTAATTGGCAGCGCCAAGTCGTTTGCAATCCATCTTCCTGCTGAAGCCACCAGGGTTCCGTGTGCCCGTGCATATGTTTATGAAGTCCTAGGATCAGTCTACATGGAAACTCAAACCAGAGGAAATAACTGCCTTCTAATTCATAATATTTTGATTCAGGTCTATTTGTAGACCCTGGTTTTGATGTGATTTGAGCTGATAAAAGAAATCACATTAAGCTGTGCTGAACGGGCTCTGAAATCTGTGTCTCACGCTAACTGCTGCCGAAATGCTCAGGGTGTGATTTACAACTGATTTAATTGGATTGGTTCCATTTACCATCTAAACAAGCCCTTAACTGCTGGAGTGTTTACCACCTGTTGTGACTCTTACCTTACAGAGATCTTTGCTCACAGGCAAGAGGGTGCGAGCTCTAATGAGAGGGGAGAAGGAGGGCAATAAATGTGCATCTTGGCTGGTCCATGCGATTGAGCTGTGGAGGGAAAGCGGGATGTTTGAAACAAACTGACTGTACACGAGTCCATGGGGCCTGATGGGATGCACCCGTGGGTGTTGGAGGTCATTGAGAGACCACACTCAATACATGAAAAATCATGGAGACTCTGTAGGGGTTCCTGAAGATGGAGCAGACGCTCCCCTTGTACTGGTCACTGGTGAGGTTTCAAGCTGACCAAGTGCCAGCAGTGCCCTTCTGCAGCAGAAGTCAACAGCCTCCTGGGCTGCACCAGATAAAGCATCATCAGTAGGTCAACAGAGATGGTCCTTTCCCTTTGCTCAGCCTTGGTGACGCCCATCTGGAGCTGTGGATCCCCAGTGCAAGAGAGACATGGACATATTTGCAGCTTCCTTCCTCTTTGACCCCAGGTAACTCAGTACTTTGTCACTTCTCTTGCTCGCCGCTGTTCCACAGCGCTGTGCACGGGCTTTCCCTTTGATGATTTGACTTAAATGTTCCCAGCCCAGTAGACCCACCGTTTCCTGCTGGCCCAGTAATCACCATTAAAATGTCTCGCATTAGAGTCTGACTCGAGCAGAAAGCCCTACTGGGACAGGAGCTCAGTGGCAAAAGCAATAAGCAAGGTTTCAGCAGGATTTTCTCTGAGTCTTATTGCTTTCCAGAGATACTGAGAAGTTGGATGCCTTTAGGCACCAAATTCTGTCATCTGATTTGTTCAGACTTTCACTTCTTTCTTCGCTCCTTCCATTTTTTCCCACTGCTTGGCCCCAAGTTCCCTGTGAACTCTAGGATGCCGTAACCTAAGAACCACTTTGCACCCTCCCAGAGTTTGTCACAATTGTGGGTCTTGCTGCCTAGCGGTTACTGGAATCATTAATGTTCATCTCTTAGCCACCTACTCATTCCAACCAGCCTCATGATGTAGAAATGGTACATATTTGGGTGGAGGTCTCTGTTGCTCATGTGCTGTCACCAGAGAACCTCTCAAGTTGCTCCATGCGCTGGTTTTCACAACATTCTTCTCTAATGGCTTCCAGCATCTCAGCTGTAAAGCCTGAGTGAATCCAAACTGCTGGATTCCCTTCGTATGAGTCTCCAAGACCCATGTGTTTTTTGACCTTTGTTTGCTCCCTCTCATCAAGGCCATTGTTTGTCATCTTCATCGACTCAGAAATGTTCTCACTCATCTGTAAGGTGAAGAGTAACCCAGATCATATCTACCAGTCTTGGACACACTCTCTGTTCTCCAGGGTAGCTCTCTCCCTTCCATTCTTTCTCACTTAGGATGTTCCTGTGGTAGATTTTCATTTACAGTTTTGATCTGTATTTTATTGTCCTATAGAGCTTATATTTTAGATCCTCTTTAAAATGCTTTATGACTTGGTTGTTTGGTTTTTCCCTCCAGAATTTGTGGCTGCTCCACATGTGACTTGTGCAGGCCAGGTTGGATGGGACTTCTGAGCAACCTGATCTAATGGGAGGTGTCCCTGCCCATTGCAAGGGGGTTAGAGCTAGATTAGATGATCTTGGGAGGGGATTTGTCTGCGGTCAGCACTGGTGAGGCCACACCTTGAGTACTGGGCCCAGTTTTGGGCACCTCAGTACAAGGGAGACATTGAGGTGGTGGAGTGAGTGCAGAGGGGGGGGCAACAAAGCTGGGGAAGAGCCTGGAGAATTAGTCTGATGAGGAGAGATTGAGACAGCTGGGGCTGCTTGGATTGAGGAAGAGGAGGCTGAGGGGAGACCTCATCACTCTTTACAATTATGTGAAAGGACACTGTAGAGATGTTGGTGCTGGTCTCTTCTCACAGGTCATTAGCAACAGAACCAGAGAGAACGGCTTCAAGCCTCCAAGGGGAGGGGTTAGGCTGGACGTCAGGAAGAAATTCTCCATGGAGAGAGTGGTCAGACACTGGAATGGGCTGCCTGGGGTGGTGGTTGAGTCCTCATCCCTAGATGAGTTTAAAAGACGCTTAGATGCAGTGTTGGAGGATCTGGTTTAGGGGACAACTCGTAGAGTAGGGTTGATGGTGGACTCAGTGATCCCAAGGGTCTTTTCCAACCTGACCAAGTCTGTGATCTTTGAGGTCCCTTCCAACCCAAACCATTCTATGAACCTTGAGCTTCCTAAAGCATTAATAGTTTCATGGTTTCTTGCTGGTCCAGGAACCATCAAAACCAAACCAATCCATTATATTTATATTGTATTACATCTCTTGTATATTATATTTCTAAATAGATGATTAATTGTACTGAAAAATAACTTGCCCATGTCCTCCTTATTCTCAAAACACTTAGACTTTGTGTAGGAGTTTAAAACCCCCAAATAACCTACTAATAAATAATAATACTACTCAATACTAGTAAAAACCCAAACAACAAAGTTTTGGGGAGCAAAAGCACATTAGGTTTGTAAAGCTGTGTGTAAACTGCTGGGTTTAAGTGCTGCCCAGTGTGTTCATTAGGAGAACCTGCTCATATTTTCATTCCTTTCAGGGTTGTAGCAATGTTACAGAGGATGTTGTGCCTGGCAGTGTCTTGTGAACCCAGCAAACACTAGATTTCCTGGAACGTTCTTGAAGTTGATGGGTAGTTTCTTCTACAGCAAGAGCTCATCATCACAGATTCCCTTCCCTTGAGCTGCCTAGACAGAAGTGTAGGCATTTTCCAAGGAACATTTATAAAAAATTACTTTAATAGTTGAATCTCTTACTCTGAGCCAAAAACACCCCCCACCTCATCCTGTCAAGGTAATAATGTGTTACTCTTTGACTTCACTTTGGCAAAGAGGAGGCAGGAAAAGGTGTTCTTCTGGAAAGAACGAGGTGTTTCATTTCATTTGGTAGCAGCTAGGGTTTCTGCTTCTGAAAGTTAGACGGTGTCGGCCATGCCTGCTGGCTGGATTGATGATAGGTCTGTGTCTTTCCTTCTTTGGATTAGGTTTCGTGAAAGAAAGTTGTGAGGAGAATCCTGTCACCTCAGAGACACGAGTGGAGCGGGCAGGTGTTGGAGCACTGCAGGTAAAACCCTAAGAACAACCAAATCTTAGTGATAAAGCTCGCTGAGACAAAGGATAAAGGTTTCTTAGACTTGGGGATCCGGAGACTGGACGTGGGGGTTGGTGGACTTGACTCAGGGGTTCGTAGATGGAGGAGTTAGACTCAACGCGGGGGTTCGTAGAGGCAAAGGTTTGTAGACACGGGGATGACTCGTAGACGTGGGGATGAGCTGTAGATGCGGGGATGATTCGTAGACTTAGACTACAGGCTCCTGGTGGCTATTGGGTTTTGCACACTTAACATTTTATAGCAGACTAATTCCCCTCTTCNAACGAGGTGTTTCATTTCATTTGGTAGCAGCTAGGGTTTCTGCTTCTGAAAGTTAGACGGTGTCAGCAGTGCCTGCTGGCTGGATTGATGATAGGTCTGTATCTTTCCTTCTTTGGATTAGGTTTTGTGAAAGAAAGTCATGAGGAGAATCATGTCACCTCAGAGACACGAGTGGAGCGGGCAGGTGTTGGAGCACTGCAGGTAAAACCCTAAGAACAACCAAATCTTAGTGATAAAGCTCGCTGAGACAAAGGATAAAGGTTTCTTAGACTTGGGGATCCGGAGACTGGACGTGGGGGTTGGTGGACTTGACTCAGGGGTTCGTAGATGGAGGAGTTAGACTCAACGCGGGGGTTCGTAGAGGCAAAGGTTTGTAGACACGGGGATGACTCGTAGACGTGGGGATGAGCTGTAGTTCCCCGCGTTCAAGTTCCCTAAGCCTTTGTCAAAGCAATGTGTTTTGAAACTGCAGGAGGATTCGAACGTTCACGTCACTTTTGTAGCCGCCATTTTCCTCTGAAGAAACCCCAACCCTACCATCTAGTGTCTNATGCGGGGATGATTCGTAGACTTAGACTACAGGCTCCTGGTGGCTATTGGGTTTTGCACACTTAACATTTTATAGCAGACTAATTCCCCTCTTCTTTTTCTTTTGAATAGTAGGTGTAGTGTCTCGAATGGAAATTAAATAGGACTAGAACCCCGGAGACAGCAGAACACGTTCATGGGGTGGCATGGAGTGTGTAGCTAGGTAAACTCGCTCTTTCTTCATTTCTGAGATCCTCCTTGGCTTTGAGTTCCTCCACAAGGCAGCTTGTAAGCATTTCAGCAGAGATTAAGTTGCAGTGAATCTCTTGCAAATTAACTCTGATTTGCCCAAGTTAAAGTCTGTTTCCAGTACTGGTTTGGATTTAGGACAATGAATCGCACTCATGATAAAATCAGGCCTGTTGCATGCAGAATGGGACTACTGGAGCGAAGAAATGAACACTGTTGGAGGAAACCACTGCCTGGCGCATGCAGTCAGAACTCCCCAGGACTGGGACCTCTCCCGAGCTGCGCGTTCAAGTTCCCAAGCCTTTGTCAAAGCAATGCGTTTTGAAACTGCGGGAGGATTCGAACATTCACGTCACTTTTGTAGCCGCCATTTCCCTCTGAAGAAACCCCAACCCTACCATCTAGTGTCTGTCTAAAAGCTCCTCCCTTCCTCAGAGCTCTTGGGAATCTATTGTTGTTAGAGCTAGTTGATCACTTTCTGCAAAATCAGCAGGGAAAAATGAATGAAGTCTGTGAATGGAAACATGACTTTCGAGGGAATGGAAACATGACCAGGAGCCAGCAATGGACTCTTGTGGCCAAGAGGGCCAATGGCTTCCTGGGCTGGATCAGAACAGGGTTGGTTAGCAGATCAAGAGAGGTTCTCTTCCCCCTCTACTTTGCCCTGGTGGAGTGTTGTGTCCAGTTTTGGGCCCCTCAGCTCAAGAAGGACATAGAGCTGCTGGAGGGAGTCCAATGTAGAGCAATGAGGATGATGAAGGAAGTAGAACAACTCCCTGATGAGGAAAGGCTGAGGGAGATGGGTCTCTTGAGCTTGGAGGAGACTGAGGGGCAACCTCTTTAATGTCTATAAATATGTGAGTGTCAGGAGGATGGAGCCAGGCTCTGCTCAGTGGCATCTAGTGATAGGGCAGTGGGTGTGAGCTGGAACACAAGAGGTTCCATATAAATATGAGAAGGGACTTCTTCCCAGTGAGGGTGACAGGGCACTGGAACAGGCTGCCCAGGGGGTCTGTGGAGTCTCCTTCACTGGAGACATTTAAAACCCACCTGGATGTGTTCCTATATGACTTGATCTAGAAGACCCTGTTGCGTCAGGGGGATTGGACCAGATGATCTTTCGAGGTCACTTCCAGTCCCTGATGTTCTCTGATTCCGTGATGACTTAGAGAGAATGGATCTAAGAGGACAATTTTGTAGGAAGTGCTGCTTATCTCCTGCCTTTTGCTCTCTGATATAAAAATAAGAATAAAATACTTGTTTAAAAATCTGTTTCAGAGGCTGAATAGAAAGAAGATAACAAAACCAACCCGTGCTGTCTGGCATGATTCTGTTTGTCTGTCTCCTATAATTATAGCCTCATTATCTGGATTTTCGTAAACGTCTGCCCAGCACTGAAATTATCTTAAATCCACAGACAACACACAAATCTGTGCCCAGGGAAATGGCATTATCCAAGGGCTGCCTGTACCTTGTGGGCTTAAATATCAGGTTAAAGCAAATAGGTAAAACGCTGCCCGTGAGCATGTGCCTCTTCAAATGTCGGGGGGGTTGCTGATGAATGTTCTGTTGGTTTCTTCCCTCAAAGATGCTGCTGCACTGCCCAGTCACAGAGTGGCTCAGGTTGGAAGGGACCTTAGAGCTCGTCTCCTCCAACCCCATGGCGTGGGCAGTGATACCTCTCAACCAGACTCAACCTGGCCTTGAACACCTCCAGGGAGGGGGCAGTCGAATCTAGGGTCTCTTTACCCTTACACTGAAGAACTTCTTTCTAAGATCTAGTCTAAACTTATTTAAAACAGTCTGTTCTTGTGCTATTGCTAGACCCCCTTGGGAAAAGTCCTTCTCCAGCCTCCCTGCAGGTTCTCTATGGTTTGAAGTCAGCTGTAAGGTCCCTCTGGGGTCTTCTCTTCCTGTCCTCTTCCCTAGGCTGAACCACCCCCACTCTCTCAGTCTATCCTCACAGCAAAGGTGCTCCAGACCCTTCCCTCCAGACTCACTCCAACAGTTCCACATCCTTCTTATATTGGAGTCACCAGAACTGGACACAGTCCTTGAGCTGGAGTCTCACAGGAGCAGAGTAAAGGGGGAGAATCGCCTCTCTTGATCTGCTGGACACACTTCTCTTGATGCATCCTAGAATACAGACGTCACACAGAAACAAGAGTAGGTGAAACCTGACACACAAGTTGTGTCTGTTTAGGTCTCTTTTCCCCACGGGATGTTATTTTCTACTCAATCACTATGGTCGTTGCTCCAGGTCGATGGTGCTGAGAACCTCTGAGAAATTGTTCCCATGGCTCCACTTCCTTCCCTTTGTTGGGTTTGAGGGCAGAAGGAACAAAGTCACCCCTGCCCCTGTGTGGTGAGAGGATTTATGGCTAAGCAGTCTTTCGGGATGGGGTTTGGCACATCCACCCACTTGGATGAGAGGAATGAACTGCCTTTAGTGATGAGGTGGTCTTTCGACTTTCAAAGGTCCTCAAAACCAAACTGCTTGTTGGTGTGAGTGAAACTGTGGGAGTCGCTGAGTCTTTTGACTGTTGCTTTTACGGGGGGTGGTTGAGCCAGGTGAAGAAATACTATTCCTTCAGGAGCACTTGCAAGCGATCTGCTCCCCGTTGGAAGCTGCCAGTTGTGTAGTCAGCCTTGCGTTCCATGTAGAGCTAACGCTTCATTGACTTCTACCAAGAGATGGAAACTAGCCTGCGTGTTTTAATGCATTCCTGATGATTTTGATGGAAAATCTAAATGTGTCAAGAACACAATATCCTGCCTCCCAGCAGCCAAAGGGATAACATTTCACATTTGCTAATCTGGGGAACTGGGGGGAAAAACCCAACCCAGTAAGAGTAAGCTCTCGAGGCTGGAAAGAAAGCGAGGTGGAACGGCTGTGGTTAAGCTGACAACTGTCTATCAGACCAGATCCTCCCACCTTACAGAATCGGAGAACAGCCCAGGCTGGGAAAGATGCCAAAAGGTCATCTGGTCCAGCTTTTCATGGGAGAGGGGAGTCTAGGTGAGGTTATCACAGAAGACTAGGGATTGGAAGGGACTTTGAAAGATTATCTACTCCAATCCCCTGACACAACAGGATGATCTAGGTCATCTAGGAACGTGTCCAGGTGGGTTTGAAACCTCTCCAGAGAAGGAGACTCTACAACCCCCATGGGCAGCCCCTTCCAGGGCTCTGTCACCCTCACTGGGAAGAAGTTCCTTCTCATATTAATGTGGAACCTCCTCTGGTCCAGCTCACACCCATTGCCCCTTATCCATTAGATGACACTGAGAACATGTAGCACTTGGTCCACTTCTCTCACCTGGCTAAGTGTTCTGGTTCCCCATATGCTGTGAGGGAAAAGCTGAGTAGTGCTTCCTACTTCTCCCTAGTAAAATAGTCATTTTTTTCTGAGAATAGCTCTTTTACTGCTTTTTTTGTTGTTGTTGCATGTGGATTGGTCAGTGTTGGGTTAATGGCTGGAATCGATGATCTTGAAGGTCTTTCCTGACCTGGGTGATGCTGCGCGTCAGAGCCTGCCTCATCAGTTTGCGACGCTGGTGGCTCTCCATCTGATTGTTAATTATTCTTTTTCATTGCCTGTTTTTGCATGAGACACTTAGCTCTTCTTTGTAATTAGACACAGCGATTACACTATCTTTTTATATCACGCTGGAGTGTTCCTTTAATGCAGACATAAAATAAAATAAAACAAAACACATAAAATGAGGCAAAAGAAGAAGGAAAGGCTGGCAACGGCGACGCTCGGGGTCTGAAGGAGCGAACGAGCGGGACGAAGAAGCGTGTTGCGGTTACTGCTTTTGGCTCCAGCAACGCGGTTGGTTGTTCTGTGGGTTTCTTTATTCTTCTCCAAATTATGTTTATTCAATTATTGCCATTCACTGAGCGAGTTACGTGTCAAACCAGTCCAGATTGCTGAAGGCAGACGCTCTGTGCTGCATCGAAGCGCCTCTTTTTTATTGCTGTTGTTGAGTTTCTGGGAAACATTTTTCTTCTCCGCGTAAACGTTTCCCGAGGAAAGGGTTACGTGGGGTGAGGAGAAGACACTCTGGGTGGAAGAAGTAGCGGTAGTAAGTAGACTATCCAATAGCACCGAGCCGATTTGTGTTGGTCCTTCACGGCAGCATCCACGCGGTGATCAGCAATCTAACGGCTTCTCTTATCTAAGGAACAACACGTGTGTTCCAGGAGAAACGTTCCTCGTGGCCCCATCTGGGACTTCATTTCGGAACAGCATTACCTTCCCCTTGATAAGAATCTTTGCTTGAGAAATTATTTTGGAAAAAGGCCATCAGCCAGAGGAAAAAGAAAATATTAAAAAAGCATGATTCAGAGACTAGGGCTTTGACTGCTGTTCTCTTAGGAGGATGGAAGAGGAAGCAAGGGTCTACGGAGCTCTCCCTGGAACACGTTGTAGAACAAGCTGTTAGGATTGACTGTAGTGTCATGCAGAGGTTTGTTGTGTGAGATAAGTCACTCAGTTGGCACCTGGTGAATGAAGCAGGTCTCCTTCACCAGCCTGGGCTCCAGGGGGTTCTTGAAGAGCGTGTGAGTAGTGAGAAGGAGATTCCTTAGAGGTGCAGGTATCACCAGCGCTTGGTGGCATCTGAAATAGGCACTGGAGTGGGCTTCCCAGGGAGGTGGTTGAGTCACCATCCCTGGATGTGTTTAAAGATCATTTGGATGAGGTGTTGAGTGATGTGGTTTAGGGGTGACCTTGTAAGGAAGGGTAGATGGTTGAATTCGATGATCCCAGGGGTCTTTTCCAACCAGAGTGATTCTGTGATCTAGTAGGACTGGCATGATAGAGTGGGACAGAACCCTCCTGAGGAGGCAGTAGCTGGGATGTCATTAGATGTTTGCTGAACCCAGGATGATTCCAATTAAGATGGTTTTACAGTGGTTCAGTAGCTAATTAATGAGTGACTCAAGAGAGACTCCAGCGCAGAGGTGACATCAGTCAGGTATCATCATACCTTCTACAAATCCCTGATCACATTCAACATAAATCATAGAATCATTAAGGATTGGAAGGGACCTTGAAAGATCATCTAGTCCAATATCCCTGCCAGAGCAGGATCCCCCAAGTTGCTTATCTAAGTCTAAATCAGAAGCAACTTTTGGAGCACCTGCATTCCAGACGAAGGGTCTGCGAATGACATAGATCTTCCACTCGCTGTGTTGGAGCCCTTGGGTGGAGGAGCCAAGCGAGCATCCTTGGCGAGAGCGGCGTTTGAAAGTGCACGGGGGAGAAGATGTGCTGGCGCAGCCAGCACGAGGCATTTTCATCTCACATGCCCACCCTACAACCCTGCTCTTCAATTCCCGGGCAGTCCCGCTGCTGGAGCCGCGTTCGGCCATCGAGGTAACTCTACTTTTGTCTTGCCGTTATGCAAATAAGGTAGGTGCTTAAGATTTAGACCTTGAATGATAACATTGACATCCCTGTGCCCTCACGAAACAGCAAACCTTGGGTGCACCCCGCGTCACGGGCCAACGTGGAGCCCTCGTGGTGTTTCAAGCAGTATTTAGGGAGGGTAACTCCTCCTGCCGCTCAGCGGTGTTTGAGAGGGAGCCCTGTGTCGTCGCCGGGACTGTGTCAGTAGCCAAGCGTCGCCGCGCGATATGTTCAAGCCCAGTCCAAATTCATTAAAGCGTCGTGGACGTGGAGGATGCACACTCAGTGTGACATTTCAAATAGGGAGAAAATATGATAATGAGCTGTTTTGCTGTGTTGCCATCCTCCTGGTTAAATAATACTTCTGCTTTCAATGAAGCCACTGAGCAATAACAGTCGGGCTTGGAGTTCCGCGGCGGTTAGAGCTGATTGTGTGCAGGCTGTAATCGTTACCCTAATTCTGCCCAGGAAACCCTCGCTCCCCACCACGGAGAAATTTGGACTAAAAAGTCTCGTTCCAGGAAAAAGAATTTCCAAATAATCCTGGGCGCCGGATCAAAACACGAGCTCCAAATCCCTTCCTTTCTCTTAATAAGAATCAGCACTTTGAAAAATGCTGCTACGCAGGGAAATAATTGCGTTAGTCAGCCTCTTGGCACGGGTGTGGGCTGGAGGCTTCTCCTCGCATGAGGCCCAGCCTCGCCCCACGGAACATCCAAACCCCCCCAAAGACGCAGAAAGCCCCAGGAGCCTCCACGGACAAGGACGTTCGGTCACTGCTGGAATTCCCGTGGCTCTGGCGTCACAAAGGGCTTCGTTCTCTCGGGTGCCAAGTGGGAGTCTGTTGTTTCTTGGGATAAGAGACTGAGACGATGAGAGGAAACAGCCTCAAGTGGAGGTTTAGGTTGGAGATTAGAAGTAGCTTCTTCACTGAAAGGGCTATTAACCATTGGAACAGGCTGCCCAGGGCAGTGATGTGGCATCAGGAGGTGACAGTGGTGGAGTCACCAACCCCGGAGGTGTTTAGAAGACACCTAGACGTGGCGCTGAGACGCATTTTGTAGTGGTGACCTGACAGCGCTGGGTTAACAGTTAGACCCAATGATCTAAAACTCTCTTCCAACCAAAATATTTCTGTGATTCTGTGAAACTTTTTCCATCAAAATGTTCTTTCTTAGGGGATGGTCACCCATTGATGCTACAATGGGATTGATGTTCTCACTGGCAGAGGGATGTGGGAGCTGGTTGTCTAAACAGCAAGGAGATTGTGGGCTTGAAGGCAAAACCAAGGCAGTTGCTTGATGGAGCACAGGAGGGAGAGCTGGTAGAGAACAGCGTGTGGGACTGGACAGACCACGTTGGGCAGCAGCATTGAGCTGAGGGAAGCACAGCAGTGCCAGCTCTACAGTTCAACAACTTGGACAACCCAGATAAAGTAATCCAGGACAGGTTCAGAGAGAAGCAACCAAGTTTCCTTGCGTCCTGCTCCCAGCCTGTGCAAGAATGGCACCGAACTGAATGCAGCCTGCAGGGCTGGTGATACAAACCAGGGCAAGAGGGAGACACAAAGGCTAGAGGAGGGCTGCTGGGCTTGGAAAGAGAGGGTTGAAGAGAGCTATGAGGGTATCAGTTAACCTGGAGCACTCTGCACATAGAGTGAGATATAGAGGCTGTTGTAAGGGTGTAAAGTGGGTGAGACTGTGAGGTGATAGATAAATCAAGTCGGGAAGAGGACTGGAATGAAGTAGTACAGGACCTCTGGAAAGCAGGGAGTGAGAGGATGGGGTATCCAGAGAGCAGACAGAAGGAGGGGGATTGCCTTTCTAATTATGGGTATCTGTAAATTTCCCGAGATATAATGGGCAGAGGATGACTAACAAATGGCTGAGTCACATAAACCGTGTGACTGGGAGTCTAAATTCAGCTGCGCAGGGGCTTGAATATTCACACAAAACTCAGAAATCTTCCTCTAATACTATTCTGGTGCAGGTGATCCTAAAACTCCTGCAGCCAAAACAGCCCTAAACAACCCAAACACGTTCAGCTGCTGTTTGGAAACGTTTAACTCAATCAATAGGTCAACATTCCTGCTGGCAGGTAAGTTTGTTACCAGGTTCATCCTTGAAAAGGGTGGAGAAGGTAACTTTTGGCCAACTGAAGGGACATCCAAGATTGTCTAGTCCAATCCCCCTGCCACAGCAGGATCATCTAGGCCATCTACCCAGAGAACCATTTGCAGGAAGCTGTAATCAAACGTTGTTCAAACCTTCACCGTAGCAATGTGGTGAATGATGATGCTTAGAGTCAGCACAATGGATGTAGCTTTAAAATGGCCTGTTGTCCTGGCCACTGGCCACTGTTCTAGCAGCGTTTATCAGAGCAGGATCTGGACTGTGTTCCTGAGGTTCCCCTGTTCCAGCAGCGTTTATCAGAGCAGGATCTGGACCATTTTCCTGATGTTTTACTGAGATTCCATGTGGGGAGAAGTGAATCAAGGAGTTACCTGACTCCTAACCCTTCCTCAGTGCTCTTCCATCCCCTCTTCATCATAGCCAGAGGGTCTCATCTGCTGCTGCTCTAGGTGATCCTGCTGTGGCAGGGGGATTGGGCTAGATGATCTTCCAAGGTCCCTTCCAAATCCCCAATGTGCTGTGATCCCTCACAGAGCAGCAGAGAGGAGGAGGTGGTCCTGACTTTTGTTTCCTCATGAAAACTTCCGCCACCGCAATTCCCTGGACAGTCCCCAACGCTCTGGGCTCTGCCTGCGCCATCGCCGGTGTGAAGAACATCGCTGCTTAATCAAGAGTGAAGTCAATGTCAGGGATCCGATGTTCTAGATCAGCGCTTTCCAGCGCTGCTACGTCTTAATCAAGCAATTAGGTGCCTTTTTCTTCCTTTCATTATTTATTTCTCGCCACCGCCGCTGCTCGGTGGCGTTTTCCGCGCTGGAGAAGGGAACAGATTTGCTGCTTTGCTCTGATGACTGCTAGCAGCAGTGTTTGTTGTTAACAGAGACATTTACACCTAACCACCAGTTGGCAGGTGTTAACACTGTGCTACTCGCTATTCCCACATGCTGGGGATTGTGGGGAGGCTGTCAAGCGCTCTCTGTCTCGTGGAAGGCTCTGCTCTTACAACAACAACAACAACAACAACAAGGCGCTCGCGACCGGCGCAGAAGCTCCGTAGGATTGCGGTGCCGGCACGGGGATGCTGCAGGATGGGTTCTCGGGCTCCCCGGTTTTTCACGGGAGGCGATACGAGGGTTTGTGGGAACGTCGAGATGAGATGTTCCAGTGTGAAGATGTTGAGTTGAGCACGATGCTTTTTTTGAAATGAATTTAGGGGGAAATAAATGAACAGGCTGCCCAGGGGGGTTGTGGAGTCTCCTTCTCTGGTGATGTTTAAAACCCACCTGGACGTGTTCCTGTGTGACTTGGTCTAGGTGATCCTGCTCTGGCAGGGGGATTGGATTGGGTGGTCTTTCCAGGTCCCTGCTGATCCCTAATGATTCTATGATAACCAAAAATGATTCCCTTATTAAGATGTTATGTGCGATTGGGGGGGTAGTTATTTTTGATACAAATCAAAGATTGGTGGTGTGGTCTGATCTTGAGATGAAACGGAGAGTGGTCTGCGTGTGCCTCAGCATTTCCAGTCTGCCTCTGACATTTGCGCAAGTTTGTATGCGGGGGGACAGAGAGGAAGGACAAGGAGCTGCTGGAATGAGTCCAGTGCAGAGGCACTGATGTGAGGAAGGGAGCGGAGCATCTCCCTGGTGAGGAAAGGCTGAGGGAGATGGATTTCTTGAGCTTGGAGAAGAGGAGACTGAGGGGTGACCCCATGAATGTTGATAAATAGGGAAAGGGTGGGTGTCAGGAGGATGGAGCCAGGCTCTGCTCACTGGTGTCTAATGATAGGACGAGGGGCAGTGGGTGTGAGCTGGAACAGAGGATGTTTCATATAAATATCAGAAGGAACTTCTTCCCAGTGAGGGTGATGGAGCAGAGGAACAGGCTGCTCAGGGGGGTTGTGAAGTCTCCTTCTCTGGAAATGTTTAAAACCTACCTGGACATGTTCTTGTGCAACTTGGTCTAGGGGACCTTGCTATGAGGGTGGGACTGGACTAGATGATCTTTCAAGGTCCCTCCTGAACCCCAATGTTCTGTGAAAGGGTCTGAATACAGCACCCAGTCAGAGCAAATCACACAGACAGAGGACGGGAGTGCTTTGGTTTCTTTGAGGGTGGCTGGCAAGCCAGAAATGAGAATTCCCATTGGTCCAGCCCTTCTGGAGGGCTCCGATGTGGCCACGGACAGAGGAGACCCTCGGTGAGCTGGTGCAAATACATCTCTTCCAAAGAACTCCAAGTACACCTACTAAAAATAATTCATAATATATCTATTATCAATAATGAAAAGAGCATGTGACAAAGAATTCGAAACGCTTGTATTGGAAAGAGTTTCCTTCTGCTTTTTGCTCGCTGTCACCCCTGCGCTCACGCGGACTCCGCCTTTGCCAGGCACAAGGTCATTGTTTTATAGTCGAGTGATCCAAGTGATTGATTTATTACTGTTGAAGTGAGGTTTGATTGATTCCTTGATTTACATGAAGGAGGAGGAGTGGGAGGTGCAAGGCGGCTGCGGAGCCGAGGAAGTACAAAGCAGAAGCTCGCTAGAGCGAGCGGCCCGAGCGCGGCAGTGACTTTCCTCTGGGATCACTTGGCGTGGCTCATTTTAATAGGGCGGCTCTGCATCACTGCACCCTTTCCCCTGGAGCAGTGTTGTATTGGTAACGTCCTCAACCTGCAGAGTTTTGTCCTTAGTAAGGAGGGATGTCACTCACTTGCTTTGTGGTGGGGTTGCTTCAGACGAACGGGGTGTGATGAAGGAAGTGGTGGTGGTTTTTCTTGCACATGGTCTGTGGCTGGGCTGCCTTCAGAGGATGGTTCCAAGTGTAGTGGCACTCTCCAGTTCACATCATGTCCAAACCCATCACTAGCTTTGGATCTTGGAGAGAAAGGTGCTGAGGCACTGGAACAGGTTGCCCAGGGGGGTTGTGGCTGCTCCATCCCTGGGAGTGTTTGAGGCCAGGTTGGATGGGGGCTTTGGGCAACCTGGTCTTGTGAGAGGTGTCGCTGCCCATGGCAAGCAGCTGGTGTCCTTCTCTGGAGGCGTTTAAAACCCATCTGGATATGTTCCTGTGCGGCTTGGTCTGGGTGATCCTGCTGTGGCAGGGGGATTGGACTGGATGACCTTTCAAGGTCCATCTGGACGTGTTCCTGTGCAACTTGGTCTAGGTGATCCTGCTGTGGTAGGGGGATTGGACTGGATGATCTTTCGAGGTCCCTTCCAATCCCTAATTNGAGAAAGGTGCTGAGGCACTGGAACAGGTTGCCCAGGGGGGTTGTGGCTGCTCCATCCCTGGGAGTGTTTGAGGCCACGTTGGATGGGGCTTTGGGCAACCTGGTCTTGTCACCCTTACCCTAGGAACAGGCTGGGTCCAGGATAGGGCATTTCTGGAGACAAACCCACATTGGCTTNAGCAGCTGGTGTCCTTCTCTGGAGGCGTTTAAAACCCATCTGGATATGTTCCTGTGCGGCTTGGTCTGGGTGATCCTGCTGTGGCAGGGGGATTGGACTGGATGACCTTTCAAGGTCCATCTGGACGTGTTCCTGTGCAACTTGGTCTAGGTGATCCTGCTGTGGTAGGGGGATTGGACTGGATGATCTTTCGAGGTCCCTTCCAATCCCTAATTTTCTGTGGTTCCGTGATCTCTGAGGTCCCTCCCAACCTAAACCATTTCATGATTCCACACTTGGCTTCATGTGATAGGAAAGAAATTCACCCTTACCCTAGGAACAGGCTGGGTTCAGGATAGGGCATTTCTGGAGACAAACCCACATTGGCTTGGATCCACCAACACCCATCTCATCAAACCCTGAGGAAATGTCCCCTGACAGGTGGGTCAGCCAAGCTCTTTCCTAGAAAGGTTCCTCCTGCATGACAAGAAGCCCTGTGGGATTCGGAGGCAGCTGTTAACGAGATGGTTGCGCAGTCAGGCTGTGGTGTCCTGCCCCCAGGTCTGTTACACAAGGCACTGCCGACATAGCCTTGATGTCTCTGAGGTTAGGTTGGTTTTAGTTCTGCCAGACAGGTTTGAGATCAGTCAAAAGTTTAGGAGCCCAATGAAGGCACCTCTGGATGAAGCCCCCCGGGCTGTGTTTTGCATTGGGTGGGATCCCAGCGGTCTCATCTGACTTCACCTGTCTGTGAGCCACCGTGGTGCTTCAGTGGAGCTCGCTCGGTCCGCTCGACGTGAGCAGCACCCCTGTACCTGCCCCTTGCTTCACAAAGCCTTCCTGTTTGCAGAACCACCTCCTGCAAGCTGGTTTGGAGCGATCTGCCTGCTAAGCTCGGGTGCGTGGGGGAGGCACAGGCTTGCATACATCTGCATGATGGATTTCCTGACTTCAGACCTGCCTGCAAAAGCTATTTGCTCTTTGCTTGGCCACAGGAAGCCAAACCTGGGGGGGTGCTAGCACTGGTAAAGCCAATACGTGGAACAAACATTCCTGAAGACATACTGTGTGTAGGCATGGCCCTGAATTTGTTCCCATGCGTGCTCAGTGGTATTTCTGTCTTTTGAAAAGCCTTCCTGGGTAGGAAAATCTTGTGGTTCAGGGAAGACCAGTCATTTCATGAATGGGACGTGGAGTGGGGTTGGCTTCTACCACACTCCCTAAGCTGATTGAGTTTGTTGGCCTGCTGCTTGGTTATTGTGTGTGGGGACATGCAGTGTGTTGGGGTTGGAAAGCACCTGCTGGCTGGTTTGGAGGTGCTCAGGTGAAAAGCAGGTGACTTAATGCTGTAACATCATAGATTTATCTAGGGAGTCTTGCTCTGACAGGGGGATTGGACTGGATGGTCTTTCAAGGTCCCTTCCAATCCCTAATGACTGGATCTAGGGGATCCTGCAGGGGGAGGGGGATTGGGCTGGATGATCTTTCAAGGTCCCTTCCAACCCCTAATGTGCAGTGATGCTGTGATTTGATTTGAGAGTCTGGCTGCAGGCTGACAAAAGAGAAGGTAGAAGGATATAAGAAGGTCCTTTCCTGAGACTTGAAGTCCATCCCCCGACCTGAAGGCCAGGCAGAGCAGAGCACAGCCTCACCCAATGCAGCACCGAGCGAAGTGGATCCCATGTACATGATGGCCAATGCCATTGCACTTCGCCGTGCCACAGGAGAGGAAAGATGCCACCAGTCCTCTGCATGTTCCCTTGTTGGTGAGTGAGACCTCCCTGAAACATAGCAGCAGCTTTGCTCTGGTTGCTGTTTTCTCTTGGTACTGTGGAGGTGCCTAGAGGCCTACAGTGAGGACTTGGACCATGGACATGCACAAGAGTCACCTCCTGCTTGCGGGACTGCCTGCCTGCAGCGCTGATCCCGCAGACACGAGACTTATCGCATGAACTTCTTGCTTACAGCCAAAGCACTGGAGCTGAGCTCTTGGGCTTCTCACCACCTCAGCTGCTGTAGCTTGAGCAGAGTCATCAGCATTTTGCAAAGGGATTTGTGTTGGATTTGCATTATTTGCTTATTATTTGGATTATTGTAAGCAAAACAGGGGAAGATGCTGTGATTTTCTGGCAGGATTCCTATTCTTTTTTTTTTAATTATTTGTAATTTCTTTACAAACTTCATTAGTCTCTTTTATTTTTTTTTTCTTCTTTCTTTTTCCCACCCCACCCAGGCTTCAACAGTGCCGGGAAATTCTGTGCTTACCAGCTGTAGCGCGTGAAGAAAGCCAAGCTGGTTTTTTTGTTCCATGCATCAAACTCATAATAACTTGAAATGATTTATTAATTCACTGAGTTTCCCAGAGAGAAGACACCAGATACTTCACTGCTGTGCCCCCTTGTCCTTAGCTAAGGGGCCAAGCAAAGGTTAGAGCAAGTGGATGCACACGACGGCTTCGTCCAGCTCCTTGAGGAGTAGCTAAGACAGAGCTTTGCTTCTTTCTTTCTCTTTTTCAAGCTAAAATAATTAACATGGCTCAAGTAAAATAGGTGAATTTATACCCACTGCAGCCTTCTTCCTGGTCTGTGAGCAGACACTGTAGTTGGTTCCTCAACCGAGTAGAGAGTAGGGTTGTGGGTTGGACTCAATGATCTCAAGGGTCGATTGGACTAGATGGTCTTTCGAGGTCCCTTCTGATCCCTAATGTTCTGTGATTCTGTGAAGTCCTAAACCCCTGCACTTCTGCAGGTTCCACTGCCTTGCTCTGCTGGCAATGACACAGCTGATGCTTGAACTGGCCAGGAATAGAGTTGTTTTATTTACTGGGCTTTCTGGAGGGCACATTCTGTGTCCTGGGCTACGGCAAGCGACTGCACAGTAGTTCACCCTGCCGCACTCACAGGCTTGGGCACCTGAACCACGGTGTTGAAACCTACCTCAGTAGAAACCTTTGTGACCTAGAACTGTGTTGGGTGCCTGGAGTTCCCCGGGTGCCCAGGGCGTGCTGTAGCGATGGATCACCAGAAATACAACCCTACATGAGAAAGCCTCCAGGCTGCGAACTTGGGCAGATAGATCTCTAGTTTCCTTGCTCTTCTGACCCCACTGAGAGCTCCAGCTGATGTGGTGTGTAAACCCATACAAGAAAGACACTGAGGTGCTGCAGTGGGTCCAGAGAAGGGCAATAAGGTTGGCAAAGGGTCTTGAGAGCAAGTGGCTGAGGGAGCTGGGGTTGTTTATTTGGAAAGAAGCTGAGGGGACACCTTGTTGCTGTCTACCTGAAGGGAGGTTGTAGAGATATGAAGGCTGGTCTTTGCTCACAAAGAACAAGTGATAGGACAAGAGGAAATGGCCTCAGGTTACTCCAGGAGAAGTTTAGGATGGACCTGAGGAAAAGCTTCTTCCTGGAAAGGGTCCTCGGGCCTTGGAACAGGCTGCCCAGGGAGGGGGCTGAATCACCATCCCTGGACATGTTTACACTCGTGGAGTTCTGGAGCTCAGGGACAGGGTTTGGCGGTGGCCTTGAGACAGTTTGATTAATGGTTGGACTGGATGTTCTTGAAGGTCTTTTCCAACCTACACAGTTCTATGGTTTTATCTCTCTCACTGTTGTCCAGCTGTTGCCTTGTGACTGTGCAGGGTGGAGATCTGTGCCCACTCTTGCTAGCTCCAGTGGCACCAGAGCTGCCCTCCCTAGTGCCCTGTTTGCTGTGTTCTAGGTTTCAGGGAGGCATCAGAGAAGACAAAAAGGGGTCTGAATATCCCAGAGCAGGCAAGTCAGTGAAACCTGCTGAAGCTCCAACAGCACCTACGAGGTCTCTCCCTTTTCCCCAGGTTTCCTTACATCTTGCCCGCATTTCGCTGCCAGACTGGTGGGACTGGGAGCTGATAAGAGGCTCCTCACGGGAAATAGAGTTTTCAAGCAGTTAATCTGAGCTGTAGGTCTTGGGGAGTCAAGGAACCGTCTTCTTTCATCAAAAGGTCACTCCTGGACTACAGATGTTTTGCAGGCCCTTGATTCCACAGTAATTAATTGTGTGGGCTTTGGAGAGGCTGGATCTGAAGTGGCAAATAGTTGGATCCAGGTGGTAACTGGTACAGGGAGCAGAAAGTGAACAGCAACTGTGCTGCCCTTCTCTTTTTTTCCTTTCCTTGGGAACTTAAAAATTCCAATCTTGCTGCATTAAACTAAGTCATGCAGAAATGCTCCAGCTGTTCCTCGCCTTGGAGAAGCCCAATTCAGCATTTTGATGGGGTTTTTGCCTTTGTTTTTGAGACACCACTTGTGAAACTCTCTGATGTCTTCGCTAACAAAACCTTGCCTGCGCTCTCCTTCCTCACTGTCTTATTTAAGGTGGACTCCTTCCAGCTCATCCTGCAAAGCACCAAGGTCACCATGAGGGCAACTGGCCAACCTTCTTTTCAACTTTCTTTTCAGAATCCTGCTTGTGCTGTGGTTTCTGGGTGGATGATCAGGAGAACAGGACTTGCTGTGTGGAGCAGCTTGTGCCTGAGCAGCTCTGAGGATTGAACTGGGCACTGGGTAACTCCAGGCTTCCAAGCAACATGGGATAGTCTCCCCATCCCACAAGTAAGCCTGGACCTTCAGGGCTCAGTTCCTTCTGGGTTAGTGGATCCTTTCCCTCTGTGTACCCTTGTGAGACTACATCTGGAATATTGTGTCCAGTTGTGGGCCCCTCAGTTCTAGAAGGACACAGAACTGCTGGAGAGAGTCCAGTGCAGAGCCACAGGGGTGATGAAGGGAGGGGAGCATCTCCCTGAGGAGGAAAGGCTGAGGGAGCTGGGGCTCTTGAGCTGGGAAAAAAGGAGACTGAGGGGTGACCTCAAGAATGTTGATCAATATGTGAAGGGTGGGTGTCAGGAGGATGGAGCCAGGCTCTGCTCAGGGGCATCTAATGATAGGACAAGGGGCAGTGGGTGTGAGCTGGAACAGAGGAGGCTCCACATCAATGTGAGAAGGACCTTCTTCCCAGTGAGGGTGACAGAGCCCGGGAACGGACTGACTGGAGGGTTTATGGAGTCTCTTCTGGAGACATTTAAAACCCACTTGGCCGTGTTCCTGTGTGACTTGGTCTAGGTGATCCTGCTCTGGCACAGGGATTGGACTGGATGATCTTTCAAGGTCCCTTCCAATCCCCGATGTGCTGTGATTCTGTAAAGGGGAGGAAAACAACCCGAGTCCACTATCAAATTGTGCAGAGTTGTTTCCACAGGACTGGGAAACTCAAAGTTGTCCCTCTTGTTGCTTTCAGTGGAGCTGTCTGAGCACCTGTGGGGTTACCAATTATTTTAATCTAAGGTTTTTCAACTCAAAAAGTGGAAAACTCTCCTAAGGGCAGAGCCAGGAGACTGGTGAAGGTGGTGGCAGAGCAATAGGTGCAATGTTAACTAGCCAGTTACCAGCGAGTGCCCCAGGTGCAGTCCAGTACCTGACTGCATGACAGCACAGGAGCTCGGTCTGATCTTCATCTTCTCCCTCTAATTAGGTGGCCTTTCTTGTAGCTCTCCTTGCCCCATAGTCTGCTTAACGCATGAGCATGGAAGGGACTGGCCAGGATGTCAAAAGCCTGGGTGCTTCAAATGAACAAAAGCCAGACAGCAGCTTATTCACAGATTATATTATATAATCAAAGAACAGGTCATTATTATAGTCAAAGAATGCAGAAGCGTTTTCACTCCTGGTAGGAGCTGCTCCATGTCCCAGACAGTAAGTGCAACACAAACCTTAGAAGGTTTGGTGCTGGGGGGGGTGGGGAAAGACTCTTTTGTGAAAAGAAATTCAAGGGCAGCGGAAGTTGTCTTGGGATGTGAGCACCACAGAGGCATTAGTCATGAACTGGGTGAATGAGGTGGATCTAATGAGTGTGGAACAAAGGAAGGTGCCTTGGCAGCCCTTCCCGTGTCAGATCCGCGGCGCCACTGAGGTGCTGCCGATGCGACAGCTGGAGGTGGATGTGGGAAACGTCAGCCCAGTCCTTTTCCTGGGGTTTGCCAGGCTCGTATAGAAAACCATCAGATACTGTTACCTCCATATATGTGTTAATAATATTCTTAATCTTCATTAGATTTTTCTCCTGGGTCTATATGCTGCGTGAATATTTCTTGGCATGCCCGCAGAGCACTAATTGCTTGTGTATTGGCTTGCCTGGGGCCAGCTCTCAGTGAGCAAGGATGGGAAAGTCTGCTGGCTACGGCTTCATTTAGGCACCGTTACCGCGTCACCTGTGTGGTGGGGCTGGTTGTGTGGCTCCCTGTGAAGAAACAACACAACCAAACCCAAAGAGAATGCAGGAAGGGAAATCTTGGTGGCTTTTCTGATCTGAGTGATATGTGAGACCACATCTGGAGTCTTGTGTCCAGTTCTGGGCACCTCAGTTCAACAAGGATGCGGAGCTGCTGGAGGGAGTCCAGCGCAGGGCAACGAGGATGATGGAGGGAGTGGAGCATCTCCCTTATGGGGAGAGGCTGAGGAAGCTGGGTCCCTTGAGCTTGGACAAGAGCAGACTGAGGGGTGACCTCATTAATGTCTATAAATATGTGAATGATGGGTGTCAGCAGGATGGAGCGAGGTTCTTCTCAGTGTCATCTAGTGATAGGACAATGGGTGTCAGCTGGAACATAGGAGGTTCCATATAAATATGAGAAGGAACTTCTTCCCAGTGAGGGTGACAGAGCACTGGAAGGGGCTCCCCAGGGAGGTTGTGGAGTCTCCTTCTCTGGAGACATTTAAAACCCACCTGGCCATGTTCTTGTGCATCTGGATCTATGTGATCCTGCTGTGGGGGGATTGGACTGGATAATCTTTCAAGGTCCCTTCCAATTCCTAATGTCCTGTGATTCTGTGATATACTGGGGAAATCTGGGCAGTGGTGTGCCAAGTGTCTCAGTCATGCTGAAGGACTTTTGTAGATCAGTCCATCTGCAAATTGGAGTCTCCAGCCCTAAAGAAGAGACTCCTCCACAAGCAGGGAGAAAAGCTCGAGGAGCAGCTGCTCAGTTTCTCTTTGGTTCATTCAGGTTGAAAAATCAGCTTCATGTGTGAAAGAAGAGCAAAGGCCTCTGCTGGCTGCCTTTCAGGAGACTTTTACCTTCCTTCTCCTCACTTCTGGAGGATGATGTGACTTCCTTTCCCTTCCAGATACCCCTGCAGCATCACAGACCTACCCTGCCTCTAAGCAATCACAAGGAGCTCATCGCTCGCTTGCCCTGACCCCAGCACCTTAATCCACTCTCCCTGTGCTCCCTTGTTTTCCTTCTCTTCACCCCTTGTTAGGCAAAACCTCCCCACAGAGCTGAGCTGGGAGAGGAGCTGCATGTAGGCCAAGAGAGGATTTAGAAACCTCTCTCAGCATCAAGCATCTTCTTGACAAACAGTCTGGTTGCTCTGGGTGAAGAAGGAAACAGGCGTGACCCGCAGCCGTAGCGACCAAAGCCCCTGCTGCTGCACTCCCACTTCCCGTAAGAGGAGCAGGTTGATGGGAAGGCTGATGTGGCCGAGCTCCAAAACGCTCCCCAAGAGTCCCTGGGAGTGTCAGCAGGTCTCAAATGAAGCCAAGACATCGGCCTCCACACATGGCCTGGCTGGCTGACAGCACCGCTGGGCTGTGCCTCACATCCAGCCCCGTCACACGCAGCCCTCGTGGAAATCCAGCGATGCCCCTGCTTGTTGCAGGAGGGTGGGACTAGGTGACCTCATTAATGTCTATGAAAATGTGAAGGGTGGGTGTCAGGAGGATGGAGCCAGGCTCTGCTCAGGGGCATCTAATGATAGGAAAAGGGGCAGCAGCTGTGAGCTGGAACAGAGGAGGTTCCACATCAATCTGAGAAGGAACTTCTTCCCAGTGAGGGTGACAGAGTCCTGGCAGGGGCTGCCCAGGGAGGTTGGGGAGTCTCCTTCTCTGGAGATGTTTAAGACCCACCTGGATAGGTTCCTGTGTGACTTGGTCTAGGTGATCCTGCTGTGGCAGGGGGATTGGACTGGATGATCTTTCGAGGTCCCTTCCAATCCCTAATGATTGCATGATTCTACGACCTCTGGAGAGGTCCCTTCTGACCCTATGATCCCATGTTCACCCTCTGGGCACTTGGGAGAATGGGGACAGTAGAGCTGTTGGGGCAACAGCAGGTTGGGGCAGCTGAGTGTTTCATGCCTCCAGGATGCTGGGCAAGACAGGAAGACGTGAAAGAGGGGACTGACTTCCATCCCACACCCTGTGTCCTGTCTGTGGAGAGCCCTTAGCAGACTCATGGACCTGGAGCGCTACATGAGCTGAAAAGAACAAGAAGCGAGGGGAGGGCGAGAGCAAAGCAGGAGAATCCATTAGGAGCTGCCTCCACTGCCTCATTAATCTTCTGCAGCAAATAACAACATGCAAAACTTGGGCAAGCAACGTCTCCGAAGAATAACATTCTTTTTGGTGAGGTTTTAACAAATTAAAGAAATAAATTAAGTCACTAGCACAGCAGGAGAGCGCTCGAGGCCTCCAGGATTACTAAGAATAAACTAGGGGTTGGGGTGGGGGGGAGAAGGAAAAAAAGTTATTGAAGTCTTTCAGCTGCAAAATAAATATCTGCTTGCAGAGGCTGGGTGAGGGTTTGCTCCCACGTGGTGCTTCAGCACCTTCTCCAGCCCCATGGCTGAGCTTTTAGAAGCAGAAGGCTCTGCAATGAGCAGTGAGATGGCTTTACTAGAGGTCTTGCCTAGATTCATAGAATCATCAGGGATTGGAAGGGACCTCGAGAGATCATCCAGTCCCATCCCCCTGCCACAGCAGGATCACCCAGACCAAGTCATACAGGAACATGTCCAGGTGGGTATTAAACATCTCCAGAGAAGGAGACTCCACAACCCCCCTGGGCAGCCTGTTCCAATGCTCCATCACCCTCACTGTGAAGAAGTTCCTTCTGATATTTATATGGAACCTCCTCACACCCAAGGTCCCTTCCAATCCCTGATGTTCTCTGATATATTGGGGAAATCTGAGCGGTACTCAAAGGTGTGAGGGCTACCTCTGTGCACCTCAGCGTAGTAAATGGAAGTTTAGAAAGAACTTTACTGCTCCTTAGGAGGATGGCATGGAAGCTGGGGCTGGACCTAAGTGCTGAGGTGGGTAGGTGTGGGGCTAGAGGGGGCTGACCCAGATGGAGGACACTGCCCATCTCACTCTGGATTTGAGCCTCGATGTCTGCGATAAGATGCATCTGTAATGTAAAGCTGGAACGACAGCGTGTAGATGAAACAGTTGGAAGTAAAAGAAGTCTAGCCAACATTTTCATGTACATGGGCTGTGTAAACCTCTCTCTGGGGCTGTAGTTACTGATCTATTTTTACTTGCTTTGCTTCCCAGAGGCAAAAATACCAACTCCATGCCAAAAAGGCCAATTTTCCCAGCATTTACCACAACCAGCATGATGTTCCCCCATGGCCAGTGTCGCAGAAACTGCTTCCCTGGAAGTTTAGGGGGTTTTGTAAGCAGCGAGGTTGTGGACAGAAAGGGGCCAGCTAAACCTCAGGCCCTGGGTAAGTCTGAATCTCTATCCTTTCCTGATATCTCCCTCTTGTGATCCAGGTTCCCTTCTGCTTGATGTCTTTCCAAGATTCCCCTGGATTCCTTTTATCCTTGATGGGTCTGCTGGCACTTGTATCAAAAGGTTTGGAAAGGGAACAGCTGAACAGAATCTGCAGGTGAGTGCAGCACACCAGGACCACGGATAGATGGTCTCTGGTGGCCAGCAGGATGACCAGGAGCCAGCAATGTGCTCCTGTAGCCAAGAGGGGCAACGGCATCCTGGGGTGGATCAGAAAGGGGGTGGTTAGCAGATTGAGAGAGGTTCTTCTCCCCCTCTACTCTGCCCTAGTGAGACCACATCTGGAGTGTTGTGTCCAGTTCTGGGCAGCTCAGTTCAAGAGGGATGTGGAGCTGCTGGAGGGAGTCCAGCGTAGAGCAACGAGGATGATGAAGGAAGTGGAGCACCTCCCTTACGAGGAGAAGGTGAGGGAGCTGGGTGTCTTTATCTTGGAGAAGAGGAGGCTGAGGGGTGACCTCATTAATGTCTATAAATATGTGAAGGGTGGGTGTCAGGAGGATGGAGCCAGACTCTGCTCAGGGGCATCTAGTGACAGGACAAGGGGCAGTGGGTGGGATTGTGGATCTGAACTGATCAGCTGCTGGGAGACTTCCTGAAAGTTGCTTTAGTTTTCAGCACAACTTTAGCACGACCTATAGTCCACCCTAAAGCCATAATCCCTTATGTGGAGATGTTCCCTCATGCTCCATTTACTGTGGTTCAGCGCTGCTGAGAGCACCTGTCTTTGGCCCTTTGCAGCTGCCTGATTCATTTTAATAACTCGATGAGGTATGTAATTTTGTCTATCTTCTGACACATTAGACCTGGACCCATCCCTGCTTTCCTGTGGCGATAAGAAATGTCACCGTTGCTTGTCCACCACTTGAGTTCCGACGTGCGCTGCGCAGATAAAGACTGTGCAGCCAGCTAGGTAACATCCTCTGCTGCCACGTCTGCGGAGCAGAACACAACAGGCTGGTTCAGGCTTTTAAAAGCCTCATTTCTGAGCTTTTATCAGCCCCTTTAAAAAAACCCTCAGCTGTATGAAGGACGTGTCACAGCGTTGCTGTGAATGGCCTGTCCCAGGACCTCATTCCTCTGCAGTTAGAAGATTTCACAGAATCTCAGAGCGTTAGGGATTGGAAGGGACCTCAAAAGATCATCCAGTCCGGTCTCCCTGACACAACAGGATCACCTAGGTCAAGTTGCACAGGAACAGGTCCAGGTGGGTTTTCAATGTCTCCAGAAAGGAGACTCCACAACCGCCCTGGGCAGCCCCTTCCAGGGCTCTGTCACCCTCAGCATGAAGAAGTTCCTTCTCACATTGATGTGGAACCTCCTCTGTTCCAGCTCATATCCATTGCCCCTTGTCCATCATTAGATGACATTGAGCAGAGCCTGGCTCCATCCTTCCGACACCTTCAGTCACCCCTCCATCTCCTGTTTTCCAAGCTCAAGAAACCCAGCTCCCTCATCTTTTCCTCATCAGAGAGATGCTCCCCTCCCTTCAGCCTCTTTGTGGCTCTGCACTGGACTGTCTCCAGCAGCTCTGTGTGCTTCTGGAACTAAGGGGCCCAGAATTGGACACAATAGTCCAGATCTGGTCTCACCAGGGCAGAGTAGAGGAGGAGGAGACCCTCTTTCAATTTACTGACCGCCCTTCTTCTGATCTACCCCATGGTTCCATTGGCCTTATTGGCCACAAGGACCCATTGCTGGGTCACAGCCATTGTACTGGCCACCAGGACCCCCAGGTCCCTTTCTCCTGCACAAGTCAGTCCCCACCCTATCCTGGTACCTGGGGTTGTTCTTGTCCAAATGTGATTGATGCAAATCTTGTCCCCTCATCTGTGGCCACAGAGTCAACCAGTAACAACCTTTGATGCTGTTAGACAGCAGAGGAACCCTACGACACAGACGCTCTCCTGCGATTATGAGGAACCAGAATTCTGGGGGCTTTTCTCTGCCACGTGTTTCCCTTCAGAGCTCAGACAAGTCTGTTAATCCCTGCATTTTTCTACCCCAACGGGGTGCTGTGAGGGCAGGTTCACGGGTGTTTCCAGGGCTGTTCAGAAACTGCGCTGACGGGGGCTACTTGGGTGAAGAGAGAGAGAGAGAGAGCAGACGTACGTTTATTAATCTGCTCCAGGGCTGGTATTTAACTCAGCAGTGCTCCCAAACAAATGTCAAAGCCTATATTATCAGCATGTCTCTTATCTCTGGAATTTTGTTTTGCTCTCTGCTACTTCACTTGTTGGTCCGTGGTTTGTTTTGCAGCTTCCTGGAAGAAGAGGAGCCTGAAGACACGCAGGGAAAACGCCTGCTCGGGGCTGTAAGCGGCCCCGGCGGTCCGTGCTAGCACAGCCAGCAAACATCACCTGCTGGTGATTTACAGATTCCTGGGAGATGTGCTGTTGAGTCCCAAAGAACTGGAACAAGAACACCTCGCCCAATGTGCTTCTCGGGGAAGTGGTGTCACGGATCCGCCCGCTGCACACTATCTTAATTTGGGACACGTGTAGCGTGTGATGCGGAACGGGCCGGCCTGTTATGTTGCTGTAAATCTCCTTCCCCACCTCACAGAACACCCCTAGTCAACCCCTTCGTGTGTGAAAGCTCAGCCCAGTGCTTCCAGTCCTCTTCTTGGGTGGAAGATCATGCTGAGCCCACTTCTCCGGAGAGGAACACGCGATGCTCTGCTGGGTTCTCTTTGGCTGGGCAGCTTCTTCAAGTTCTGTGACCCGCGTTCGCTTCCCTTCACACCGCGGCCGTCGTTCGCTGCTCCCTTTCAAAACATGATTCGAGGTCCCTTCCGATCCCTAATGATTCCGTGATTCCATGAGCATTCAATTAGGGCTCTCATCAGCGGCGTTGAAATGATCTTTGACCCTTAGCCCTGTCGCTGCAGGGAAGCTACGGACGCGTTACGGGAGGCAGATCCTATTATCTAAACAGCTTTCTGCTAAAAGGATTTGGCATCCGAAGAGCGAGAGTTGAAAAATCTGCTCTAGGTTTATCACGTAGTGACGTGGCCGTTATTTACAGAGGCTGAAAGGTGTCCCGACCGAACCTGGCAGGCTCGTCTGGATCTTATTTTTTCATTGTTGAGGCTAAAACCATTTTAAGTTCAAAGGGTTTCAGATGTGAGGTGGGCATTTAGGAGCCTACAGGAGAGGTTGTAAAGGTACTTGCGTAACAGAGAGAGGTTTAATGGGCTAGGCTGCCTCTTCGGTCAGGGGAGATTGGCATGTTCCAGTTATGTTCCATTTCCTCAGGTGCTTATCTCCAATGGGAATTTATTGGCCGATGATCTCAGCAGAGCGTTCACGGGGAGTCTGCAGTTACTGGTTATCATCATCTGCCAATTCTGCTTCCTTCAGCTTTACGTCAGTGACCAGATCCCAAAGAGAAAGTCCTGCCTGTGCAGTCTTGGTCAACCCTAGGAGCTGCTGCTGGTTGTGGATATGTCAGTTGGACTGTTTCCTCTCCCACAGCCGTCTACTGAGTGAAGGTCAGCACTAGACGACCCAGTTTGTAAGTCCCAAATGGCTTCTGGCTGGGAAACCTCCAGCACAGTCAAGGCAGTTGTGTCTGGATGTGCTGAACAGAATCACTGAACATTAGGGATTGGAAGGCACCTCAAAAGATCATCCAGTCCAATCCCCCTGCCACAGCAGGATCACCTGGATCCAGTCGCAGAGGAACATATCCTGAGGGTCTTTAAAGGTCTCCAGAGAAGGATTAAAGGTGTCTCGGTTAGTGCTCTGGAGGGTGACCCGGTGGTTAAGGGAGGGACAGAGGATCACTTGATGTCACACCTCTCCATTCCATCCCAGTGGCACTGTGGGCACCTAACTGCAGGCTTAGAGCCAGTTCTTTGTCCTCTGCGGACCTGAAGTGACAACAAGTGGAAATAACCGACCAGTTCGGTGCAAACACAGGTCTGAGATGGGGGTCTGGTAGCTGGAATTCACGAGTGGCTCAGGTGGAGCCAGATTTTCTGTGGCTTTGGATGTTGTGAGTGAACGACTGTGTGTGCAAGAAGGTATGAGCTCTATTCCAAGAATTGGCTGTGGTTGGGAAATTCCTCGCAGCGCTCGCCTCTGGTGTCTAATAAATATGATAAAAGAATTCTTCCTAGAGGTCTCTTCTCTTCCGAGGCCACGGTTATTTCCTCCGCTGCCTTCTTGCTTTCCCAGTATTTGTGGAATTTCATCTTTTATCTTTCAGCCTCCAGTAGCCTGACGTGAAATGTGCCAAAAGGCTTCAGTGTGAGGAAAGAAGATGGATGGGTGCCGACCGGCACGCAGGGCTTTCCTGAGAAAAGCAAAGTGCCTGTCCTCTGGAGCTTATGTTGTCCCTGAAGGATGGGCCAAGCACAGGGGTATGGACTGGGGTGAGTCTCCTCTCGGAAAGAGCAGGGAATTTTTTGAGCAGCTAGATGAGACCTTCAGTTTGCCACAGCTGACACTCTGGGGGGTATTGAGCTTGCTCAGAGGTATCACGGTAGATGAGGTTGGAAGGGACCTCAAGGATCATTGAGTCCAGCTGTTAAATTAAAGGAATCACAGAACATTAGGGATTGGAAGGGACCTCGAAAGACTATCCAGTCCAATCCCCCTGCCACAGCAGGATCCCCTAGATCCAGTCATTAGGGATTGGAAGGGACCTCCAAAGATCATCCAGTCCAATCCCCCTGCCACAGCAGGATCCCCTAGATCCAGTCATTAGGGATTGGAAGGGACCTCCAAAGATCATCCAGTCCAATCCCCCTGCCACAGCAGGATCCCCTAGATCCAGTCATTAGGGATTGGAAGGGACCTCCAAAGATCATCCAGTCCAATCCCCCTGCCACAGCAGGATCCCCTAGATCCAGTCATTAGGGATTGGAAGGGACCTCAAAAGATCATCCAGCCCAATCCTCCTGCCAGAGCCTAGACCAAGTAATACAGGAACGTGTGGGTGGGTTTTAAACGTCTCCAGAGAAGGAGACACTGCAGTTAAAGGAGCTGGCCCAGCACCCTGCCAAGCTGAGCATTAAGCTTTCTGTAGATGAAGAATCCAGCACTTCCCTGGGAAGACCAATCCAATGTCTACTTGCTCTCACAGTGAAACGTTTTCCTCAGGAGTCCAGTCGGAATCTCCCCCGGATCAACTTGTGTCCATCACCCCTTCTCTACTCTGTGAGATCGATCCCTTGTGGCAGCCTCCCTTAACGTGCTTGGACATGGGGATAAGGTCCTACCTAAGCCTTGTGTCCTCAGGGATGGACAGATCCAGCTCTCTCGGCCTTCCTCAGGTATGATGGAGGAATTAATACCCTCACACGTCGTTTTGCCTTGTTTGCTTGGGTAGGTGGTAGATACTCCCCGTGGATTCTGCAGGGAAAGAGGACTGGAACAAGCTTCCCCAGGGGAGTTGTGGAGTCTCCTTCTCCAGAGACATTTAAAATGTTCTGGCAACTTGATGTAGGTGATCCTGCTGTGGCAGGGGGGATTGGACTGGATGATGTAGAGCAGCAAGGATGATGAAGGAAGTGGAGCACCTCCTTTATGAGGAAAGGCTGAGGGAGCTGCATCTCTTGAGCTGGAGAAGAGGAGACTGAGGGGTGACTCGTTAACGTCTATAAATATTTGAAGGAGGGTGTCAGGAGGATGGAGCCAGGCTCTGCTCAGTGGCATCTAGTGATAGGACAATGGATGTCAGCTGAAACAGAGGAGGTTCCAGATGAATGTAAGAAGGAACTTCTTCCCAGTTAGGGTGGCAGAGCAGTGGAACAGGCTGCCCAGAGGGGTTGTGGAGTCTCCTTCACTGGAGATGTTTAAGACCCACCTCGATGTGTTTCTGTGCAACTCGGTCTTGGAGACTCTGCTGTGTTGGGGTGACCGGACTAGAGATGATCTTTCGAGGTTCCTTCCAATCCCTAAAGATTCCAAGATTCCATGATCTTTCCAGGTCCCCTCCAATCCCTACCGTCCTGTGGTTCTGTGAATACAGACGAGAGGAGAGGACTGCCGTGTGCGGTTCCTTTTCCCACCGAGAGCAGATTGCGCAAGTGGCATTTTTCCCACACATCTTGAGTAGTTTTGGGCTTTCGGAGGAGTTTTTAATTAATTAATTGCTTAAGTAACTGCCATGAGACAAGCCCCTGCCACTTTGATTCCAATGAGGGCTGTGTGTGCTCTGCGTCTTCCCTCCCTGTGGCCTGCAGCGTTTACATCTCTTCCCCAACGCGTGCGGTGGCAGATTTCACTTGTGTCTGCTGAGATTAGTGCCTGTCAGCTCCGGAGCGAGGGAGCTCGCAAATATTTGAGAGAGGGTTGACATTCGCCGCTGAAGTACTTGCGCCGAAGATCTGGCGCCAACAGCTTCTACAGGCTGGACGTTCTGCACTTAGAGAAGAAAAATGCACTTCACCTCCTGCATCCATAATTCAGGTCTCCGTGAAGATTTCAGCTGGTTGGGTGGGTTTTTTTTTCCTTCTGTGTTTTCTCTGAGCAATATGTGACTGTTTGAGTTCCTCGAAGTTGCTGCTAGGAGAACAAACAGTACCAGCATCTCCAGAGTAGCGGGAGGAACAGCACGATTCGAGCTGGAAAAGGAATGGCATTTCCTTATGTTCTCATCCCCCAGAAATGCAAGGGAAGATGGCGCGAGGCTGGGAGAGTCTGGTGGAACCTTGGATGACTGCACAGCTCCGGTCCACGGGAGACGACGTTTCATTTCTTGTGGGTGTGTGTTTTGCTGGGGGGTCCTGGTGGCCAGCAGGATGACCAGGAGCCAGCAATGTGCTCTTGTGGCCAAAAGGGCCAACAGCATCATGGGGTGGATCAGAAGAGGGGTGGTTAGAAGATCGAGAGAGGTTCTTCTCCCTCTCTACTCTGCCCTGGTGAGACTGCATATGGAGTGTAGTGTCCAGTTCTGGGTCCCTCAGTTCAAGAAGGATGTGGAGCAGCATGCTGGAGGGAGTCCAGCATAGTGCAAGGAGGATGATGAAAGAGGTGGAGCACCTCCCTTATGAGGAGAGGCTGAGGGAGCTGGGTCTCTTGAGCCTGGAGAAGAGATTGAGGGTTGACCTCATTAATGTCTATAAATATGTGAAGGGTGGGTGTCAGGAGGATGGAGCCAGGCTCTGCTCAATGGCATCTAGTGATAGGACAAGGGGCAGTGGTTGTAAAGTGGAACACAGGAGGTTCCACGTCAACATGAGAAGGAAATTCTCCCCAATGAGGATGACAGAGCACAGGAAGAGGCTGCCCAGGGGGGTTGTGGAGTCTCCTTCTCTGGAGATGTTTAAGACCCACCTGACCATGTTCCTGTGTGACTTGGTCTAGATGATCCTGCTGTGTCAGGGGGATTGGACTGGATGATCTTTCGAGGTCCCTTCCAATCTCTAACGTTCTGTGATTCTGTGAAGGTCCTGGGAACTTGGGAAACATCACTCAAAGTATTTATAGTCATTCAGAACTTTGCTTGCTTCAGCTGATGCCTTCTCTTCCCACCACACCCTTTGTTGTGGGGAGCCTGGCTGTGTCTTCGTAATGATCTCAAGGGGAAAGGGTTACAGACTTAGAGAGAGGAGATTGAGGTTAGACACGTGGAATAAATTCTTTGCTGTGAGGGTGCTGAGATGCTGGAACAGGTTGCCCAAGGCAGTTGTGGCTGCCCCATCCCTGGAAGTGTTGAAGGACAGGCTGGATTAGGCCCTGAGTAACCTGCTCTAGTGAAGGTGTCCCTGCCTGTGCAGGGGGGTTGGAACAAGATGATCTTTGAGGTCCCTTCCAACTCCAGCCATTCAATGAGTCTACGGTCTCCTCACTCAGCAACAGAGTGCTCTGCTGACTACCAGCTTGTGGTGACTGAGGTGCTGTGGTCTTCTGATATCTTAGGTGGTGTGAAGGCAAGTAGTGGATGTTAAATCCACCATTTCCTCTTCCAGACTCTGCGTATTGGCCTGGTACCTCAGTCACATCACTCCTGTCAAAGCACATGTTTTGTTCAACCTCAGACTGGTGGGTTTCCTGCTGTTCAAAGACTTCAGGGCGAGGGAAGGTTTTGTTTCATCAGGACTGGTTTGTGTTGGCTCCAATGACCGTCCCTTGCAGCTGACACAGAACTCACCCTCGTATGCAGGCTGCTAGCTCTGGAGGAGCAGCAACGTAGCCCTCCACCAGCTAAGCTCAAGCTAGGTGAAGGTCAGAGCTGTCATGCAGAGCTATTTATAACTTGAGTGAAGCTGCAAAGGAAGTGGTGGGCAGGACACCGCTGGGGAGGCTGCAGTTGACAGAGCTGAGCCAGCTTTTGTGGCACTTGAGCTTTCCTACAAGGGAATTATTTTTGGGTTTGAACCCAGAACGGGTCCAAGTGGAGGTGATGTTCAGTCCAGCAGACACCACACGGAGGAGTGGGTTCCTTCACCCTGAAATGTTGTGCAACTTTATCTCTTTGCCCTCCTCCCTGCTGTGGAGTCATCTCTGTAATCCCCTCTCTTTCCTCCAGCTCGCCCAGTCGGTCCTGGAATAATCCCTGTTGGCAGCTTCCAGGAGCTCTGGAGCATCGCTGGCTGACTGCTCAATGTTCATTTTTGGGGTAAGAAAACTGATCTACAGAAGGATGAACTGATGTGGTGCCTCTAGTTGTGTTTTGCAGAACTTATTTGGCTGTGTTTGGCAGAACTTATTTACCATCACCTGGACCCCTGTTCATTGAAAAGCTTCGGAGGATCTCGGGAGCTTCATGCACTCTGGGATCCCTCTGGAGATGTTTAAAACCCACCTGGCCATGTTCCTGTGCAACTGGATCTAGGGGTCCTGCTGTGCCAAGGGGATTGGACTGGATGATCTTTCGAGGTCCCTTCCGACCCCTAATGTTCTGTGATTCTGTGAAGCTGGTGGCAACTTGGGAAACATCACCCGAAGGCAGCTCTGAATTGTAAGTAATAATCTTCATCCTTATTAGCTGTGGCTCTAGAGCGATGTTGGACCCGTCTGAGGATTTCTTGGTAGTGTTTTGGGCACTGCTCCATGACCAGCGTTCAGAAAAATGGCCTCTGTGTCTTTTCCTCAGAGCAAAGAGAGGATTTTTTTATGGAAGCGGAGGGGAGACCTGAACAAACCAGTTGCAATGGAAAGAGCCTTTCAAAGCACTGGAAAAGTGAGACACTCGCACTAGCATGTGGTCTAATTTCCTGAACCTCTGAGCAAGGACATGAGTTATGATGCAGCTTGGTGCTGAGCACACGCTTCGCTTCCTCGTCTGCGCGGAAGGCGAGGGTGGAGCACGCACCAGTGAGGTCCAGCATTTCTCGTTCTGTCTCTTCTCACAAGCCAAGAAGAGAGCCAGAGCAACTCGTGGCATCACAGAACATTAGGGATTGGAAGGGACCTTGAAAGATCATCTATTAAGACCCACCTGGATGTGTTTCTGTGCTACTTGGTCTAGGTGATCCTGCTGTGTCAAGGGGATTGGACTGGATGATCTTTTGAGGTCCCTTCCAACCCCTTATGATTCTATGTCCAGGCAGGTTTTAAACCCCTGACTTCAGAACCGAGAAGGCACCTTGGCTCCTTCAAGGCAGCATCACCAGGGCAGAACGATGCGCACAGGTTCCGCTGCCCTCTGGGGATCACGGAGCTCTCCCAATTCATATTCAATTTGCTGCCTTTCCACGCAAGGACCACGCTCTTTCGGAGCCTGACGGGGGGTGACATTGAACACACGGTTGTGTGGCACCTCACACAACTTCCCTTTTATTCGCCGCTCCATAATCACATTAAGTTGGACTGAAAATGTCAACTAATTCTTTCCCTCGAGGCCCGGGCTCTAATAATGGTGAAAATCTGTGAAATGGGATAAATACAATTCAATAATTATATTGATAACTAAAACGCAGATCAACTAATTGTGCCACGGAGGCTGCCGCCTGCCTCTGTTGTCGCTGCCTTTCTGCACCAGCGCCCGCGAAACTTTTTCTGTCACACTTCAATAAATTTAATTGTGCAGAATAAATGAGCTAATTTTTGGAGTCGCAGGCTCTGTTTGCGAGATAAGGACGGTGATTTATTGACCTCCTCCAGCTCCGCAGGAGTGTCACCCTCCTTCTCTTGCTGACAGCCGTTGAGAAGGGGTTTTTGTCTGTCTTCACCCAGAGCCTTGCTGCATCCTGCTCTGTGTGTTGACCTTCCCATCTCGTTTTCCTGAAGGACCAGAGCAGACCACGGATCCCTGCGTGGCTGGGGGCTGTGCAGACTGTTCCGAGCGATTAGCAGAGCGCTGTGGCTCTTATCTCTCTTTTAAACACTATTCTCTCTTCTGATGATCATTGCAGCCTCCATCCTTCCGAAATCCAGAGGTTAAGGGATAGGACTAGGAATCACAGAATCATCAGATCATTAGAGATTGGAAGGGACCTCAAAAGATCATCCAGTCCAATCCCCTTGCCACACCAGGATCCCCTAGATCCAGTTGCACAGGAACATGTCCAGGCGGGTTTTAAATATCTCCAGAGAAGGAGACACTCCATGACCCCACTGGGCAGCCAGTTCCAGTGCCCCATCACCCTCACTGGGAAGAAGTGCCTCCTCAGATTGACATGGAACCTCCTGTGCTCCAGCTGACACCCACTGCCCCTCATCCTATCATTAGGTGCCCCTGAGCAGAGCCTGGCTCCATCCTCCTGACACCCACCCTTCATGTATTTATCAACATTAATGAGGTCACCCCTCAGGCTCCTGATTAATGCTTGTTTAGGATGGAAGCTCTGCTCTGATCTCACTCAGGAATCATGACACCAGCCACCCTACCCTAACGAGGACACTCGTATCGTTGCTCATTCACTCACGTATCTGAAATAAGCTCAGTAATGCCCATTTTTGTTTGCAGGGGGCAAGTGTTTTGTGATGCTTTCTTGGGCTTTGTCCCCATCCATTTTAGCTGGGACCCAAAACATATCCAAGTCCAGTGTTGAAATACTAGAGGTCCTAGCTCCTGAGCATGTGAGGCTGTAAGGATTGGTGCAGGGACTGGAAGGAAACTGTCATGAGGAGAAGCTGAGGGAGATCATAGGATCATAGGATGTTAGGGGTTGGAAGGGACCCAAGAGATCATCGAGTCCAACCCCTCTGCCGGAGCAGGACAAAACTATGGGAGTGTTTAGCCTGGAGAAGAGGAGACTCACGAGGGACCTTCTCCCTCTTACAACTCCCTGAAGGGAGGTTGTAATCAGGTTGGGGTCAGTCTCTTCTCTCAGGCAACCAGCACCAGGACGAGAAGGCAGGACCTGAAGCTGCCAGGGCATGGTTAGGTTGGATGTTAAGAAGTCCTTCCTTATGGAAAGGGTGATCAGACCCTGGACTGGATGCCCAGGGCAGTAGTGGAGTCCCCATCCCTGGAGGTGTTGAAGGACCTCTTGGCTTTGGCCCTTAGTGCCCTGGTGTGGCTGCTGTGGTGATGTGAGGTGCTGGGCTGGGCTGAGCTCGGAGGGCTTCTCCAGCCTCAGTAACTCTGTACTTCTGTGTTGGTTTGACCCTTGGATACAAGTGAAAATGCAGATACTGGGTGCTGGACATGATTTGCCAAGAAGAATCTGTTTCATCAACTTTGGGGTTTGCTTCTTGCATTTTGTGTTTTGAGCACTGGTAGGGGCTGCCCAGGGGGGTTGTGGAGTCTCCTTCTCTGGAGATGTTTCAAACCCTCTGGATATGTTCCTGTGTGACTGGATCTAGGCGATCCTGCTGTGATGGGGGGATTGGACTGGATGATCTTTCCAACCCTAAATGTTCTGTGATTCTGTGGTTCTGTGATGCTCAGAAGACAAGGAGAAGGTCCTGGCTACCTTCCTTATCTGTTGCATCACAGCTGTGACTTTGACAGGAATGAGTTTGCTAAACTGTCAGAAGACGGAAGGAGGGAGCAGGCTGCACCCTTTCTTCTCCAGCTCTTTGATTTACTGCGATCGTGAGTCAGCGGGTTTTTTTTAGCAAAACATCTGTACGACAGCCACAACTCCCCTGTTTCCTACGGCTGGCTCTTTTGTTCTCTTCTTTAAGTTCCAGCCGAGCAGCAACCTATATGCATATGAAAAGGGGTGATTAGATGCTGCGGTACCACTCCATCTCCGCTGCAGCGCACAAGCCAGTTGTCACGGCGGAGCAATGCGATCTCTGAATCGAAAAATCTTGGCTTTCTGTTGACTCCATAAAACTCTTCAGAGGAAAATAAAATCCGCATCAACACATCAGCTCTGTCAAAAAAAACGGTCTCGGAGCTCTGCCTCTGGTGGATAAATCAAACAAATGAGAAGGATGGAGACACCTTCATGTTATTAACTAGCCGCTGGTGCGCACGGGACTGGGCGACCCAGAGCAGTTTCCCTCCCGGCACTCAGTCTTTGCTCTTCAGCGACCTGCTCATCTTGGCCAGCGATGCAAACGCCCGTGGAAGCTGCCACCCAGACGCTGACAAACTGGGCCTCCTGCAAGTGCACAGCAAAGGACTTCTCTGGCACCGAGGTTCCGGCCAGGCATCTAGAACACAGACTGCAAGAAACCCTTTGCTTGTGTTTCAGTTGTTAGGTTGGACCCCCCTCCACTGCAATTTTCTTCTAAAGAAGACTTACAACCTCCTAAATATTTCCTGTCAGGTGTTGGCTGGGTGAAACGTGTCCCAGGGAATTGCAGCTGGAGGAATCACAACGTCCCCCATACAGAGCAGTCCAACTTTCTGCCAAGCTCTTCGCTGTGCCTTTAACTCAAGCCGCTCGCGCTCGCCGTGATTGATGCTCGTAGTGAGAGGCAGAACTAGCCGGGAAAGCCTTCTGCATCGGGCTCTGCTTTCCTTCAGGCACAAGCTGAAGGTGAACTGAACAGCCTGCCCTGGGAGCTGTGCACCAACCCTAACAGAGAACCACAGAACATTACGGGTGGAAGGAACCTGGAAAGATCCTCCAGTCCAATGCCCCTGCCACAGCAGGACCCCCTAGATCCAGTCATTAGGATTGGAAGGGACCTCGAAAGATCATCCAGTCCAATCCCCCTGCCACAGCAGGATCCCCTAGATCCAGTCACACAGGAACACATCCAGGTGGGGTTTAAATGTCTCCAGAGAAGGAGACTCCACAGCCTGCCCTGGGCAGCCCCTTCCAGTGCTCTGTCACTCTCACCATGAATAAGTTCCTTCTCAGACTGATGTGGAACCTCCTCTGTTCCAGCTCATACTCGTTGCCCCTTGTCCTATCATTGGGTGATCCTGAGCAGAGCCTGGCTCCATCCTCCTCACACCCACCATTTTGATATTTATCACTCATGGGGTCACCCCTCAGTCTCTCTTTTTCCAAGCTCAGGAGACCCAGGTCCCTCAGCCTTCCCTCATGAGGGAGACGCTCCCCTCCCTTCACCATCTTTGTGGCTCTGCTTTGGGCTCTCTCCAGCAGCTCCACGTCCTTCGTGAACCGAGTCCCCAGAACAGCCCTAATGCACTGAGATCAGAGCATCCCCTGCTTCACAAAGTCTGCTCCCGGCAAGACACTCGTTTCCAGTCGGACCGATTCCTCTCTCGACGCCGTGGCTCTGAGACTGCCTTGGAATATTTCCTGTACCACCAGCCTCCGTGCAGACTTGTGCATTGTGCTGTAATTACTTAAATGGGGGATTTTGTGTGCTGCAGCCAGTGATTCATGAACTGCAGGGTATCTGCAAAAACAGGCTTTCACTGGGATTATGGGATGTAAAATGCCTGAAGGTTTTTGCCTTTGATAGCAGACCTGCCGCTGCATCCACACAGGGTTTGTCTAATAAATTGTATTAGTGCTTCCCAGCATCCTGATAAGTGCCCTCCCCCAGCTCCCTGCTCTGCTGAAGTGTTGGGAAAGAAAAGGTGCTGTGGCCGGCGCTGGGGCACGCGCTCAGCACGCGGGGTTGTCCGTGCCGCGTGACAGAGACGAGCCTTCCTCAGGAAGGTCGTCGTGCCGTGGAGTTTGCAGTTACATGATTTCAAACTAGGAGTAAGAGAGTTGTGATTGAAGACCACAGCTGGGTGTCCTCAGCATCTTCAATGGGGGTGATGCAGTCATTTATCTCCCTTCAGTTTAGGGCTGTGAAGATGGGTCCTCTACCTGCTGCTGAAGGGAATGGAGCTCCCGTTTGGTTTAAGGCATTGCCCAGCTTGGCAGGGCAGGGAATGTCAAGGTAAGGAGGAGGAGGACGTGCTGATGGCAGCGTTCTCATGCCTGTGCTCCCAGCCAGTGTGTTAGGCTAGGAATCCTTGCGGACACCGGTGAGCTTAAAGCTTTCTTGATGACCCTGGAGGTCCTTTCCAGCCATGATGATTCTATGAATAGATGATGGTGAATCCCTGGAAAGGAGGATCATGAGTAGATGATGGTGACTTCCCAGAGGTTCCACATAAATACGAGAAAGAACTTCTTAATGGTGAGGGTGACAGCATGGGAACAGGCTGCCCAAGGTGGCTTGTGGAGAACAGGCTGCCCTGGGTGAGTTGTTCAGTCTCCTTCTCTGCAGACATTTAAAACCCACCTGGACATGTTCCTGTGCGACTGGTCTAGATGATCCTGCTGTGGCTGTGGGGACTGGACTGGATGATCTTTCGAGGTCCCTTCCAGTCCCTAATGTTCTGTGATTGTGCGACTTGCCCCCTGGATAAACCAACCCACACTAATTCACCCGGGGGCAGCAGGTTTCTGGTGAACTCTCCTTGCTGACTTTTCTCTCAGCTCAGTTCTCCACGTCTGCAGGTTTTCTGCCATGAGAACAGAGGGCTGTTTTGTAGCCACTTGTGAGTTTTAATTATCACAGGAACAGTATTTCTGACAAGCTGATGCTTGTTTTTTATGTTGGGATCCACATGGCTGCATTTTCTTTCCAGGGGTTGGGAAAGATCATTTTCTTAGTCATATTTCTCTCTGCTCTAGAGCTGTGCAGATAAAAAAACAAACCAGAAACCCCCCCCACACCTCTTACTGCTGCCAAGACCCTTCTGAAGGCATCACAGCTCAGGTACAAGGAAGATCCTCAGGCACTGACTGCAGTGACAGGGCGGGGTGTTGATGCCCATAAGACTCCCAGCCGAGGTTCTTCGGGGTTAGGTGTTTTGTGGAGGTTGGAGTTAGGTGTTTTGTGGAGGTTGGGGTTAGGTGCTTTGTGGAGGTTGGGGTTAGGTTTCCAAGCCCTGTGAGCTTCCCACCTCGCTGGTCTCACCTCTGTTTTACAGAGCCCATCCGTGCGGAGCGATGAGCGGCATCAGAGCGGACCCAGCCCTGCCGAGCTGCAGGCAGAGCAGAACTTGCTGCCGCTGTTTTCCATATGTTCCTCTCCACAGGGGCCTGACTGGACCTCGACCTCAGGAGGAAGCAGAGTGGAAGCTTGATGGAGAAGCAAGTCCTGCCCTCAGGTAGATGAAGGAGCCAAATGCTTTTTGTTCTCATTCTCTCTGGTTTTATCATGTTTCTGTCCCCGCGGTGGGTACCGGGGGCAGGGTCTACTGCAGATCTCTCCTGGAGCTCAGCCTTGCAGCCCTTCAAAAGAACCTCCCCCCAGTTTCCTCGTAGTTTTTGTTTTGTTTTAAATTAGTTCACATTGATTAATCACTTGAGAAATGTTTAGGGCAGGGATTGTGAAACCTTTGCTGGCAAGAATTTCTCCCCTGGAGTCAAGGAGACTACTCATTAGCATGACTACTTGCCAGCGTGAGGGAGGGACTCACAATCTGGACACTTGTAGTTTTAAAAATACATCTCTATTTAGCTGATTCGAGCAGCTGAACGGGGCTGGGTGTGGAAATCAGGCCAACAACAGGTTGTCAGACGCAAGTGTTTTACCTCAGGATGCAGAGATGGTGAAATGCAGTGTGAGTTGACGTAACACAGTGTTCCAGTTGGTGGCCTCAGCCTTGGAAGCATCGTGTGATACCCTCTCAGCACAACCAAGCAAACCCCTTCGTTGTTCAGCTCTCTCCAGATACTTCTCTTAGCTTATACACAGTGTAAGAATGTAGGTTGGAACGATCTGCCCTGCTGTGGTGTTGGGGGATCTGGTTTAGGAGTGACCTTGTAGGGTAGGGTTGATGGTTGGACTTGATGATCCCAGGGGTCTTTTCCTCTTTTCCAACCTGAATGATTCCAAGACCACATCTGGAGTCTTGTGTCCAGTTCTGGGTCCCTCAGTTCCAGAAGGACACAGAGCTGCTGGAGAGAGTCCGGCATAGAGCAACAAAGATGGCGATGGAAGCAGAACACCTCCCTTATGAGGGAAAGGCTGAAGGAGCTGGGTCTCCTGAGCTTGGGGAAAAGGAGACTGAGGGGTTACTTCATTAATGTTGATAAATATGTGAAGGGTGGGTGTCAGGAGGATGGAGCCAGGCTCAGCACAGTGTCATCTAGTGATAGGACAAGGGGCAATGGGTGTGAGCTGGAACAGAGGAGGTTCCATATAAATATCAGCAGGAACTTCTTCCCAGTCAAGGTGACAGAGACCTGGAAGGGGCTCCCCAGAGAAGTTGTGGAGTTTCCTCCTCTGGAGACATTTAAAACTCATCTGGACCTGTTCTTGTGTGTCTGGATCTAGGGGATCCTGCTGTGTCAAGGGGATTGGACTAGGTGATTTTTCGAGGTCCCTTCCAATCCCTAATTGTCTGTGATCATAGGGGTGGAAGGCACCTCCAGAGGTCATCCAGCCCAACCCTCCTGCAACAAGCAGAGACATCTCTCATTAAACCAGATTGCCCAGAGCCCCATCAAGCCTGACCTCGACTGGGTTGGGGTTGACAGGAAAAGCATCATGGGCCAATGAATCAACTCCTAGAAGTGACCAGTGTTTACAGGGCACCTGGTTTTGAGCCCAGAGGGTCAGAGGAGTTAGAAGGTGAGGAGGTGGGTCTGGTTATGTGTGCAGGATGTGAAGGTGGCATCGCTGTGCCTCAGTCCCACTTCCAAGGAGCAAAACTGCATCAGCAAGCCTGACTCTCGAGTGAACACCTCACCGGTCCTCTGCTGTGATCCAGTCACCCCCCCTTTCCTTTTCCCCCGGGGACCGTTGTGCCTCTGCGCTGCCGACAGCAGCAGCGACCTTCAGGCTCGCTCCTTACAACTGCTGTAGGACCATCCCAGGGACCATCCCAAACACCATTATCGAATTTTTTCCCCCACGCACCTCCACCCCACCGTGTTCACTCCTTCAGCCGGGCTGCTGGAGCGCAGGAGGTCCCTCTTCCGCCGGCATCGCCCTCCACCTCGAGCAGAGCTGGCAGGGATTTTTCACCTCCTCACTCTCCTTTTTCCTCTTTGATTAACTTTGGACCAGATGGCCAGTCCCCGATCTCTCAGCATGCATTTGACTGACAGGAGCCTTTGATAAACCTCCTACGAACGAAGTCATCCTCAGGTCACCTCCTCCGCCCGGCCTTCAGCATCCCGCACATACCTCCGTTATCTGCTGAATAGGAGACAAAGGCAATTAGCTCCAATTCCCCATCATCCCCGTTACTTCCACACTGGCTTCAACAAAGAGGCCATGAGATGCCCTTCACTGGCCTTGGAAAGGTGCAAATGTCAGCTGTTAAGAAATGCAAACAAGAGGGTGCCCGTGTTAATGGATGGGCTGCTTTGTGAGGCCGAGGAGTGGGCGAGTGGGTTGATTCACCGCTTGCCCCAGGAAGCTCCACAACACGTTCCTTAAGCGCTTTTCTTTTGCACACAGGGCTGGGTGCTTGGGCTGCCTGGCTGGTTTGGTCTGGAGGCAGAGGAGGAGGTGATGGACCGCTCCTCCGCTTTTTCATCAGAACTTCAGTGGAGACGATCCCAAGCGGAGATCCCGGAGTCCGAAGGAAAAGTTTAGCTGCCTCCAGTTTCAACCAAGGAAAGACGACTGGATCATCTGGACAGAGGACACAAGAGCCTGATGAATGGGAACAGAACCTCTCTAGAGATTTGTAAGTAGTCACCTCACAGCCACTTGGCTATTAACCTTTCACGTGAGAACAATGCACCCTGAGGAGGCTGCCTCAGAGGTACTTCAAGCTAGAAAAAACCCCCAAAACCTTTAAAAATACGAATTTTGATGAGATTTCTTTTTCCTAATTCGATTTTCTTTCTGGCTCCACTGGAGTTGATTTGACTGGCAGTTAATTCTGGGGTTTTGGCAACTGGAAGGTGCTTGTGGGAAACCACTGGCCAGGTGGCTGGCATGCTCACGCAGACTGGGTGAGAGCAGCACAGCAAGACGTTGGCATCCTGTTGGGGCAAAAATGTCATCTTGGGACCTAAGTGAGGCCTGAAGAGAAGTCATTCCTGACTGACTTGGTGTGCCTGCTGCATCACCCCTCCTGACCTTGGAGGTGCTGGAGCGGGGCTTCCTGAGTTAAACTCTTGCGTGGGGCTGCCTGAACATGGCACTGAAAGACCCTGAGCCAGCAATGTGCCAGAGAGGGCCAACAGCATCCTAGGCTGGAACAGAAGTGGGGTGGCTAGCAGATCGAGAGAGGTTCTTCTTCCCTTCTACTCTGCTCTGGTGAGACCGCATCTGGAGTGTAGTGTCCAGTTCTGGGCTCTTAGTTCAAGAAGGACACGGAGCTGCTGGAGGGAGTCCAGCGCAGAGCAAGGAGGATGATGAAGGATTATGAGGAAAGGCTGAGGGAGCTGGGTCTCTTGAGCCTGGAGAAGAGGAGGCTGAGGGGTGACCTCGTTAATGTCTATAAATATGTGAAGGGTGGGTGTCAGGAGGATGGAGCCAGGCTCTGCTCATTGTCATCAAGTGATAGAACGAGGTGTGAGCTGGACCATGGGAGGTTCCATATAAGTATCAAAAGGAACTTCTTCCCAGTGAAGGTGACAGAGCCCTGGAAGGGGCTGCCCGGGGGGGTTGTGGAGTCTCCTTCTCTGGAGATGTTTAAAAACCACCTGGATGTGTTCCTGTGCGACTTGGTCTAGGTGATGCTGCTGTGTCAGGGGGACTGGACTGGATGATCTTTTGAGGTCCCTTCCAATCCCTGATGTTCTACGGTTCTGTGACTGTAAGGGGTCTGGCAGGACAGAGACCCAAGTGAACCATGGACGGAGAATGATCCCCATCTCCAGACTTTTCCTTTCCTATTTGTTCTTCACTTGGCCTTTGATAGGCACTTTGCCTTAGATCGTTTTACAGCAGATCCTCAAGTCAGTCTGAAGAAGCAGGAACGTGGCAAAACCTCTGATCTCAAGGCTTTGCTTTCTCTTCACTCTCTTTTAAGCAGAAGCATCAGCGATCTGCAATTCAAAGCGAGACGTCGAGGGTGGGGAGCTCACGCTTCCCATCCTGCTCTTAAGAAGGTCACAGCCAAAGCTTCTGACTGAATATTTTGCCTTCGACAAAGACAAAGAAGAGGGGTCTGTCAGAGGGCTCTGAAAAGAGAGTGAGAGAAGGATCCGTGTTAGGTTCCTTTTATTTTTTAAGGTATATTTGAACGAATGAAATAAAAAAAACCCGCCCTCAGCTCCGGGGGGACTTTCCAATTTATCAAGACAGACACATTCTTCCTAATGAAAGGTTACTGACCTTCATGAATGTGACAGTTCAATTACAGCCCATTCATATGCAGAGCAGCCGTTGATAAAGGATTTAGGAAATGTGACTAGCATAGCAAAAAAAAAAAAACACCCAGAGAGAGGGGGAAACGTCTAGGAAATGATTTTTTTATTGTGGAGCAAGAGATATAAATAAGGTTCAGTCAGGTAGTAGAACCTTTTCTTCTCTGGCCCCGCAACCCATTAGATTTGCTTCGGTGAATACATTGACTTTCCCCTCTTCTTTCCCGACTAATATTTCTGTCTTTTTAATCCTCTGAACCACTAAACCTAACAAATCATGAAGCCCTTGGGGTGCTGAGATGCAGGGTTTGGAGCGTTTTTTCCCTCTGACTGGCAGAGAAAGCTGGAACGTGTCCTAATGTTATTTTAAGTGCTCGGCTCTACTGAAACTCCGCGATGGCTGGAAAGTTAGAGCAGCAGCGAGCGCACACGCACACGCATGCATCCCCCCCTGCTCCTTCCTTTTCCTTCCACCTTCTCCTCCCCCCACTTCCCCCCCACACACTGAGCTTGGCCTCTCCAAGGCTGTTAATAGCCAAAGCAGATATTGGCTAGACTCTCTGGAGCCAGCCTTCAGCCAGTGGAGGGTGACACCTGCGAGCTGATGTTTGTTGAGCTCCTCCAGGTGTAGGAAAGATGCTTAAACCGACATAAGGCAGGAGCTGTGAAAACAGGCAGGGCTGTCACTCAGAGCTACAGCTCCCTGGAAGATCCCAAGGCCAGGTTGTTGTGAAAGAACTTAGAAGAATTTTTTACTTGCTTTGAAATAATTCCAGATTATCTTTTGATCCATCCTGGTGTGCACACACACACACTCATGGATCTAGGTCTGCGTGCACGTGAGGCAAATGTCCCCACGTGTGCAAGTACAAACCCATCTTGTGTTTGAAGGTGGTGGCAGCTCAGGAAGTTTTCTTGTTCAATAAGAACAGTCCTGTGCTTAGCATAGAGCTCTTGCAGGTGGCCCTGGAGGGGACAGCTGTGGTGGATGCTTAGTGCTCACCTCTATTTGTGTTCGGTCCTGAGGACAGGATGTTTAAAACCCACCTGGATGTGTTCCTGTGTGACTGGATCTGGGTGATCCTGCTGTGGTGGGGGGATTGGACTGGGTGATGTGAGCTGGAACACAGATGATCTTTTGAGATCCCTTTTCCAACCCCTAACGTTCTGTGATTCTGTGATAAATATGAGAAGGAGCTTCTTCCCAGTGAGGGTGACAGAGCCCTGGAAGGGGCTGCCAAAGGGGGTTGTGGAGTCTCCTTCTCTGGAGACATTTAAAACCCACCTGGATGTGCTCCTGTGTTACTTGGTCTAGGTGATCCTGGATGGTCTTTGAAGGTCCCTTCCATCCCTAATGACTTAATCTAGGTGATCCTGCTCTGGCAGGGGGATTGGACTGGATGATCTTTTGAGGTCCCTTCCAATCTCTAATGACTGGATCTGGGGGATCCTGTTCTGGCAGGGGGATTGGGCTGGATGATCTTTTGAGGTCACTTCCAACCCCTAATGTTCTGTGATTCTGTGACACCCCCACCAGTTTTCCACCCTCCTCAGAGCTGCAGGTGCTGAGACTGTGCGATCTCTGTCCTTTGTAACGAAGGACCCCCGGGGAGCAGAGGCCAGTGCAGGGTATCTTTTCCATCTGTTGTAGCTGATTACGATTTCTGGGAATCCAGAAGCACTCGAAGCTGCTGCCATCAATGTCCATCTTCCCAGCCTAGTTACCTTCTCCGAGTAAATGCCACGACCTCTCCCCGGCGCTATTTCCAGCCCCTTGCTTATCGTGTGCTGGAAGCCGTGTCCGCTCTCGGGAACACCCTGAGGGCCCAGCTCTTGAGGTCAGGAGGTTTTTCATCAGGAGTCACCCATCGGTTCTGGCTGCTCTGCAGCCTTGCTGCCTCTGTTGGCTCGTTGGGGTTTCTGCGATCGCTGTAGAGGAAAGAACACTTCCTTGTCCTTAGTCTAATTTTAGATCAAGGGCTGGCATGGAACTGGCTTTGGCAGCGCTGAGTGGCCGCCTCGCGTTGCGGTGCACACAAATAAAGTCATCAATCCGCCTCCATTGGTTCCTCCCAGATGGCTTCGGAAGGCGTAATTGCGAGGTATTGGATTATGGAAGTCGTGGTCGACGTTACCGGGATCCCTTTGGAATGGTCACGCTCTCGCTTCTCTTTCAAGCAAAAGTTCATCTGATCACGGGGCTTTGCAAGCAGAACGCTTTGTTCTCCCTCCTGCTCAGCACGTACCTGAGACTTTCAGGAGGGTGTTCGGAGGCTTCAGGAGAAGTGAATCAAAGACTTTCCTGCAAGGGCTTGTAGGGCAGACAGTTGGACTTGAAGGTCCTTTTCTAATTTGATTCACGTGTGGCTGGATCTAGGGGATCCTGCTGTGGCAGGGGGATTGGACTGGATGATCTTTGGAGGTCCCTTCCAATCCCTAATGACTGGATCTAGGGGATCCTGCAGGGGGAGGGGGATTGGACGGGATGATCTTTGGAGGTCCCTTCCAATCCCTAATGTTCTGTGATTACTGTGACTACATTACAAGCTCCAGGCAGGCTTTCACAAACTGATGAGCATCTCCCCAGTCATAGCTTTTAGCCATCTCCTTGCGTGACAAGATTAGAATCAAAACCCTTTGAGCACTGGAAGGGAGCTTCCTAGCAGTGTGCTCACCACTTGCTTTTAATTTTGTAAAGAGAAGACAAGATAAAAGGATTGGGTTGAAAACGCTGACGTTTTCAAGTGCAGAAAACCTCTTTGGAATGGGTCTGTGCGGTGAGATTCATTGTCGGTGGGGTCCCAACCCAGCAGGACAGTTAAACACCGACACTGGAACATGATCTTATCCAGAGTGAGGACTGAATGAATTATATTCAAAAGGAGAAGAGAGCACAACAACCAGTCCAAGTACCTTCTATAAAACTATCTGTGTCATGATCCTGCTGTGGCAGGGGGACTGGACTGGCTGATCTGTCGAGGTCCCTTCCAATCCCTAATGACTGGATCTAGGGGATCCTGCTGTGGCAGAGGGACTGGACTGGGTGATCTTTCCAGGTCCCTTCCAATCCCTGATGTTCTGTGATTCCTCAGGTATGTTTTCAGCCTATTTGGACTGCGATACTGGAAGTTTACTGGAATTCATCCGGGACAACTTTTCTGCAGCGTTTAGTCTTTGCCTCTAGCCGATAACGCGTTGCCATCCAGGCTTTTCTCCCCCTCAATCCCTCGTCTGATCCACAAGACTCTAAAACATTTGGCACAGAAAATCCCTGCTGTCTTCTGCAATTAGACTTCATTTCCACCGCCGTAAAAATGGATTTAATTTAACGTCCAGCAGACAATACGATCGCCCGCCGTTTTCAGATCACCTCACTTTCACGAGTGATTTTAAAACTCAAATTCAATTACAATCCATTCCTGCTGAATGCGGAGTAATGGGAGAGATCCGGAGCGCCGGCGTGACGAGAACGGTTCCGAGCGCGTTTGCTTCGGTGGGAAGGACAGGCTTTGTTCCCCGCCCACGTTCAGTTGGCAGGGTTCCTTTAAAGTTTACTCTTGGCCCTGAGACTGGAGAGTGTGCAGTGAGGCATGTGGCTGAGAGCAGCCCTAATAGGTCGGCCGCATAGCCTTGCCGGCTAGAGCTCGCGGGCTACGAGGGGGCTGCTCGCCAGGGGAAAAGCACAGCCCAGTGCCGCTCAAGCTAGCATGAACTTCACGTGCCGCATGCCTTGCTGATTGATTAAAAACGTAGTCATCCTTAAAGGCAAACCTCCTAAGGACTTGGAGTGAGCCACAGATACGGAGAGGATGGCTTTACGGAGGGTACTTGGATGGAACAGGCGCTATCAGGATGGGGACTGGGGACTCCCATTAGCTGGCTGAGGCAGGTTCTCCTGAATCAGCTCCTGGGGAAAGCGAAGGGCACCTGAGCAAACACTGGAAGGTGGGGAAGGAATTGCTTTCGGTGACTTATGCTTGTTCCAGTAGGGAAACCTTTCTCTTGTGGATGATATGGCAGGAATTAATTTTAGTGGGGCTAATAAATGCGAATTTTGTTGCTGGCCCCCTTCTAGCTGGCTTGAGAGGTGGAGCTGGGTAAGATGTGTTAATCAGGCTCTGTATCAGTTCACAGTCCACAGTCCCTGCAGCTCTGAGGAGGGTGGGAAACTTTGGTGGGGGTGTCACAGGATCACAGAACATTAGGGGTTGGAAGGGACCTTGAAAGACCAGCGTGTGCTCAGGTGTGCCAAGGCTCTTTTCACTTGGGTGGGAGGTTTTAAGGTGGGCATAAATTCAGCTGGTACTGATGGAGACGAAGGCAAATGCACAGCAAGTCTCTCCTAGAGACCACTGTCTATCACGGTCTCCCTTACCACCAATACAACTCACAACACCTTGGTGTTGTGATGCTGGATGATGAACTGCATCCAGACAGGCCACGTTGGCTTATAGCCAGAAACAGAGCCGTATGGACGTATAGGTTGGGCATCAGGAAGAACTTCTTCATGGAAAGGGTCACTGAGGCCTTGGAACAGGCTGCACAGGGAGGGGGTTCAATCGCCAACCCTGGACGTGTTTCACACTCGTGGCGATCTGGAGCTTAGGGCCAGGTTTCAGTGGTGGCCTTGGCACAGCTGGGTTAATGGCTCGACTTGTTGATCTTGAGAGTCTTTTCCAACCCAAATGATACCATGATTCTCTCTGTGAACATATCGGAGCATTTAAACAGACCCCGACTCTCATGTTCGGAAGCGTCTGAAGACCACGTTTCTTCAAGAAAGCCTTCTCTGCTTTGGAAGAAGCAAGAAAAATAGTAACAGGCAAGATATATTACGAAATCTGGGCCTCAGTCCAGGACAAGCACAAGCTTCCCAGATCCTCACATTTTTACATTATGGCCTATACTGAGGTCAAACTTAAAAAGGTGCAGAGATTTTTCCTGTGGGTACTCAAAAAGGAAACAACGTGGGTTCGTTTCCATTCTGTTGCTTTCGGTGCGGAAAGGAATCCTGTTTCTCCAAAGGTTGCAGCTTCTTCTTCTGTTGCTGCCTTCTGGTCTTGTTGAGTCTTGCTGGAGCTCTTAAGGGTGAGGAGTGTGGATCCCTCCTTCAGAAAAAGGATGCTGAAACTTCACTAGGCTTTCTCCAAGATGCTTTTTAGGCAATCGCAGAAAGCCTCTGAGATCTTGGAGCTTCTGAGCCTGCTCATTTGAAAGGGGTTTTCACAGAATCACAGAACATCAGGAATTGGAAGGGACCTCAAAAGATCATCCAGTCCAATCCCCCTGCCAGAGCAGACTCAGGGAGGACCTTCTCCCAGGAAACTAGTGCCAGGATGAGAGGGCAGGGCCTGAAGTTGTGTCAGGGAACGGTTAGGAAGCCCTTCCTCACAGAAAAGGTGATCAGACCCTTGAATGGTCTGCCCAGGGCAGTGGTGGAGTCCCCATCCCTGGAGGTGCTGAAGGACAGCTTGGCTGTGGCATTTCATGCCTTGTTCAGGCCAATGTGGTGATGTTAGGTCCTGGGTTGGTCTTGATGATCTTGGAGGTCTTTTCCAACTTCAGTCATTCTGTGATTCACCGGCTCCATGTTGTTTTCTGGCCTGTTCTGGAGTTCAGTGGACACTCTGCCTCATACTAAGAAACCTGGGAAGTCCATGCCTTCTGCTCGTGCCTCTCACGAAAGCCTCTTTCACATACAATGAACGCTGAGGGCTTCGTTATCTTTTTCTGCTGGAGAATGTGTGGGTAGGAAACATCCAATCTGTCAAACTCTTCGTGACTAATAAATATTAACTGCTTCAAGACTTCTAATTATCTCAATTTAAAAAAAAAAAATCTGTGGCCAACTACTTAAATATTTAACCATCTGCCAAAAGCCCTCTCAGAGGTTTATTCTACAACACACAGGCAGTGGTGTTGAAAATGGAAACTTTCAACACAGCATCGAGAACGTGACACCGATTTCTTTCTTTAGGAGTTGATAAAGTAGCCTGTTAGGTGGTGTCAGGGTCTCTCCACAATGACACTCTCAGTCTCTTCTGAACATTCGACTGGATGATCTTTCGAGGTCCCTTCCAACCACTAATGTTCTGTGGTTCTGCGATGCCTCCATTTGAACACGCGTGAAGCTCACGTTGGCACGGCAGCCTATTCAGCAAGACCTGGACAGGCTGGAGAGCTGGGCAGAGAGGAAATGTAATGAAGTGTAACAAGGGTAAGTGTAGAGTCTTGCAACCCCAGGACCAGTACAGGCTGGGGACTGACCTGTTTGAGACCAGTGCAGGAGAAAGGGACCTGGGGGTCCTGGTTGACAGCAGGATGGCCAGGAGCCAGCAGTGTGCTCTTGTGGCCAAGAGGGCCAACAGCATCCTGGGGTGGATCAGAAGAGGGGTGGTTAGCAGACTGAGAGAGGTTCTTCTCCCCCTCTACTCTGCTCTGGTGCGACCACATCTGGAGTGTTGTGTCCAGTTCTGGGACCCTCGGTTCAAGAAGGACACATAGCTGCTGGGGGGGAGTCCAGCATAGAGAAATGAGGATTGGACTGGATGATCTTTCGAGATCCCTTCCAATCCCTAATGATTCTATGGAAAGCTCTCCACGTTGGGATGTTGAAGGCAACAGAATTTGCCGCAGGATGTGCCCGTTGCCTCTCCGACGTGATGCAGTAACTAACCCCAGGAGGATGCATGGAGAACGGGAATAACGAGAGTTATTCTCAGTTCAGCCTTAGCAAAGCAGATGTACACCAGCTGGGCTCCCAACTCGTGGTCTTCTCACTTTCCCTTTCTTTTGCATTCTTTGCTTCTCTTGATCTGGCAACTTCGGCAAGACTGATGCCTTGCGGGGGATAAAGGAAGAGAGAGAGACTTTGAAATCCCAGGCAGCAAGCAGGAACAATCCAGACAGCAGGTGATATTTCAAAGCTTCAGGTCAAGGTGAGTCATCAAGCCCCGAGGCCTTTATATCCTTTCAGGTCCCCAGAAGTCTTCTGAATTCCAGAGGCTTACTGACCTCTTCAAAGCTAATAATGACTAATCAATACGATGTTTGATCCCTCGCACGAAGGAATTACAACAAATGGCACTGGATCCTTTGAAAGGAAGAGTAAGGTTTTGATCTTCCCTTGTAAAACTGCCGCGCGCTGGAGAACCTCGTGGATCCTAGGCTTCGTGATGTAGTCACACCAAGCCAGGCTACAAAGGGCTCTTGCAGAAAGCCAAGCTCCTCTCTGAATAAAGGTGATGTCTAAACTCTTAGAACCTCTGATACAAAATGATGATGCTGAGGAAGATCCTATGTGGGGCTGTTTTTGTGATGCTCTGCTTAGGACAGAGCGACCAACAAAACCCCCTTCTCAGTACAAAAGGCATTTTTGGGTGGGAGACAGAGCGCTAGTCGCTAGGGACTAGCCGTAGGGCAAGAGGAAATGGGGTAAAGTTGCGGCAAGGGAGGCTCTCATTGGATCTTAGGAAAAACTTCTTCCCAGAAAGAGTGGGGAGGCCTTGGAACAGGCTGCCCAGGGAGGAGGTGGAGGCACCATCCATGGACGGAAGCACTGGGGGGTTATGGAGTCTCCTTCTCTGGAGACATTTAAAACCCATCTGGATGTGTTCCTGTGCGACTGGCTCTAGAAGATCCTGCTGTGGCAGGGGGATTGGACTGGATGATCTTTTGAGGTTCCTTCTGATCCCTGATGTTCTGTGATTCTGTGAAACAGGCAGACACGATGTTTTGGGAGACGGTTTAGTGGTTGGGGGTTGTAGAGCACATGGCTGGACTTGACAATCTTGAAGGTTTTTTCCAACTTTGATCGTAGAATCACAGAATCATTCAGGTTGGAAAAGACCCCTGGGATCATCAAGTCCAACCATCAACCCTACTCTGCAAGTTCACCCCTAAACCAGATCCCCCAACACGACATCTTAGCGACTTTTAAACTCNTGCACAGGATCTCAAGAAGAAGTTCTGGAGAGGTTTCTACCTCCTTGTGAGATGTCAGGGTAGTGTTTCATCTCCTTTTCTTCTCTGGGTTGCTTTTGAGAGGGGAAGTTCTGAACTGCTTGTTTCATAACTTGGGATCCTGGGAAGGCTGCCACGTTGGCTGGTGCCTCACTCTCAATTCCATGTGGGACTTGCATGTCTTTCTTGTCTTCTGGGTTGGGCTGCGCACGTCTTTGTTGGTTTCTATAACATTGCCTCTTGTCCGTAATGAAGTGCTAAGAGAAACATTATGCACAGCCTGGGGTCTGGAGCTGTGGAACTGGAGAGTGTAACATCTCCACTTGCATGCACCAAGGGCGTAGAACAACACGAAAGCTCTAGCAGTCATCACGATGGATCTCACCATCCCTGCCGGTAGCGAAGTCCCTGAGCAGAGCTCTGACTTGGGTTGTGTGTTGTGTTAACAGCTAAAAGCTCTTCATTCAGTGCAGATGCAGAGCATCTCCCAAAGCTTTTTGTCTGAGGACAAGGGCTGAGTGAAGCATCATAAGCAGCAAGTTTCTCCAGATGAAGAGCTTTGCTATTACTGTCTTTTGTGGGACTAAGGGTGCTCTGCTCTGTCTGTGAGGTGCAGCCATCACTTGCAGGTGATTTCCTATTCATTGTGCTTGGCACTGACGATGTGAAAATGAGACTGTGTTGTTATGACTCTTGTAGAGGTTCCCAAATTGAAGTCAAGAGAGAAGAGTCTTTTAAGATGATCAGAGACCTATCATAGGACAGGCTGAGACAGTTGGGGTTGTTAAGCCTGGAGAAGAGAAGGANAGCTTCAGGTCAAGGTGAGTCATCAAGCCCCGAGGCCTTTATATCCTTTCAGGTCCCCAGAAGTCTTCTGAATTCCAGAGGCTTACTGACCTCTTCAAAGCTAATAATGACTAATCAATACGATGTTTGATCCCTCGCACGAAGGAATTACAACAAATGGCACTGGATCCTTTGAAAGGAAGAGTAAGGTTTTGATCTTCCCTTGTAAAACTGCCGCGCGCCGGAGAACCTCGTGGATCCTAGGCTTCGTGATGTAGTGACACCAAGCCAGGCTACAAAGGGCTCTTGCAGAAAGCCAAGCTCCTCTCTGAATAAAGGTGATGTCTAAACTCTTAGAACCTCTGATACAAAATGATGATGCTGAGGAATATCCTATGTGGGGCTGTTTTTGTGATGTTCTGCTTAGGACAGAGCGACCAACAAAACCCCCTTCTCAGTACAAAAGGCATTTTTGGGTGGGAGACAGAGCGCTAGTCGCTAGGGACTAGCCGTAGGGCAAGAGGAAATGGGGTAAAGTTGCGGCAAGGGAGGCTCTCATTGGATCTTAGGAAAAACTTCTTCCCAGAAAGAGTGGGGAGGCCTTGGAACAGGCTGCCCAGGGAGGAGGTGGAGGCACCGTCCATGGACGGAAGCACTGGGGGGTTATGGAGTCTCCTTCTCTGGAGACATTTAAAACCCTTCTGGATATATTCCTGTGCGACTGGCTCTAGAAGATCCTGCTGTGGCAGGGGGATTGGACTGGATGATCTTTTGAGGTTCCTTCTGATCCCTGATGTTCTGTGATTCTGTGAAACAGGCAGACACGATGTTTTGGGAGACGGTTTAGTGGTTGGGGGTTGTAGAGCACATGGCTGGACTTGACAATCTTGAAGGTTTTTTCCAACTTTGATCGTAGAATCACAGAATCATTCAGGTTGGAAAAGACCCCTGGGATCATCAAGTCCAACCATCAACCCTACTCTGCAAGTTCACCCCTAAACCAGATCCCCCAACGCGACATCTTAGCGACTTTTAAACTCATCCAGGGAGTTTGATGATTCTGTGATTTTGGGTCCAGTTTAACCAACACATGAAAAGAAGTGAGATCACCCAAAAGGCTACAGAAGTGACCTGTGTAAGGTCAAACTTCCCTCCTTTCCCAGCACTTAGACCTTCCCACCTTCCTTACAGCAGAACTTTGAGGATGCAAAGGATGAGTAACATCAGCTTGAGCTGTTCTCACCAAGCACAGACTCACAGAACATGAGATATTGGAAGAGACCTCGAAAAATCATCTGGTCCAATCCCCCTGCCACAGCAGGATCTCCTAGACCAAATTGCACAGGATCTCAAGAAGAAGATCTGGAGAGGTTTCTACCTCCTTGTGAGATGTCAGGGTAGTGTTTCATCTCCTTTTCTTCTCTGGGTTGCTTTTGAGAGGGGAAGTTCGGAACTGCTTGTTTCATAACTTGGGATCCTGGGAAGGCTGCCACGTTGGCTGGTGCCTCACTCTCAATTCCATGTGGGACTTGCATGTCTTTCTTGTCTTCTGGGTTGGGCTGCGCACGTCTTTGTTGGTTTCTATAACATTGCCTCTTGTCCGTAATGAAGTGCTAAGAGAAACATTATGCACAGCCTGGGGTCTGGAGCTGTGGAACTGGAGAGTGTAACATCTCCACTTGCATGCACCAAGGGCGTAGAACAACACGAAAGCTCTAGCAGTCATCACGATGGATCTCACCATCCCTGCCGGTAGCGAAGTCCCTGAGCAGAGCTCTGACTTGGGTTGTGTGTTGTGTTAACAGCTAAAAGCTCTTCATTCAGTGCAGATGCAGAGCATCTCCCAAAGCTTTTTGTCTGAGGACAAGGGCTGAGTGAAGCATCATAAGCAGCAAGTTTCTCCAGATGAAGAGCTTTGCTATTACTGTCTTTTGTGGGACTAAGGGTGCTCTGCTCTGTCTGTGAGGTGCAGCCATCACTTGCAGGTGATTTCCTATTCATTGTGCTTGGCACTGACGATGTGAAAATGAGACTGTGTTGTTATGACTCTTGTAGAGGTTCCCAAATTGAAGTCAAGAGAGAAGAGTCTTTTAAGATGATCAGAGACCTATCATAGGACAGGCTGAGACAGTTGGGGTTGTTAAGCCTGGAGAAGAGAAGGATCCATGGGGACCTTCTTTTGACCTTCCAGTACATGATGGGGGCCCACATGAAGGTAGGGGAAGGGCTTTTCAGGAGGGTTTCTACAGACAGGACAAGGAGCAGTGGGTTCATGCTGGGAAAGGAGAGATTTAGGCTGGAATCAGAAAAAAAGCTCTTCACTGTGACGGTTGTTGATGGCTGGAATGGGCTGCCCAGGGAGGTGGTGGGGGCCCCATCCCTGGAGTCATTTGAGATCAGGCTTGATGAGGCTCTGAGCAACCTGACCGAGGCAGAGTTGTCCTCGTTTAGGGAGGTTAAACTAGATGACCTTTCATAGAGGGAAAGAACAACTTTGGAATTGGGCGACTGAAATGAGCGATGCTAAGGTAGAGTCTAGAGAGCTGCAGTCAGAGCAGCAAGAGCTAGGGAGTCTTTGTCCTTGAACAGGAGCTGAAAAGGGCAAATAGTTTCAAGCTAACAATGCCAAAATGGCAACTGAGTGAAGTCGCTGTATATATCCCCAGCATCTCCAAGGAGCCATCCCAATCCTGTGTCCAGCAGTTGTAGAGTCTCCTTCTCTGGAGATGTTTAAAACCCTCCTGGATACGTTCCTGTGCCACTTGCTCGAGGGGATCCTGCTGTGTCAGGGGGCTAGGACTAGTTGATCTTTTGAGGTCCCTTCCAAAGCCCTAGTGTTCTGTGATTGGTGTTTTACCTGTTTCTGAATATACTGAGGTTTTTTCCTTGCTTTCCAGTAAATTCTCCTGTTCAGAGTTGGTCTGTGTGTGTGTCTGCGTACATGTGTCTGAATTATACGTGTGTGTACGTACTCGTGGGTGTCTGTACACAGGCACGAGTGCAGAGATATCTATAGAGAAAGCTGCTCCTGCTTGCTTTAAGGTGAATTTATAGACCTTGTTGATAGCTGAAGCAACAAAAGGAGAAAAATCACTCTGCAAAGGAGCAGAGTTTCCAACGATTCTACAAGGCGACGACGAATGAGCCGGCATTGTCTTCCTGCTTCATAGAAAAGTCCATGACTGTGCATCCAATCAGCTCATGAGCGTCGGGACACTGAGGACGCGGGGTGCATTGACAGTGCAGGCAGCCCTCTTTCAACTGGTGATGGATTTTCTGGAGATGGTATCGGTAGGTGCAGCAGAAATGAGATGCAGTGTATTCCTTCCCTGGAAGAGAGCGGTGGCTTCTGACTTCTGTGCCTGGAATAGTCGATTCTGGTGCTTTGCTAGTCCGGTGATGGCTGTCAACTTCTCATGAGCTTTTGTTTAAGGTTGGGGGGTTTTCCCACCTCCCTCATCTCTTTGTTTTCTTTCCACCCCGACAAGCACCAGTGTTTCCTCTCAAGCTTTGGCTGAATGCAAATGAAACTGTCTGACTGCCAAGAGCAAACCTGTAAATAAGCAAAACATCTAGGAGGGTTTAGTGAACCTCTCTAAGTCAAGAATCATCTTCTGTTAGAGGCCTCCACCGAGTGGACAGCTGTAAGAGTGTGAAATCACTGAATTTTTACAGAGTCACAGAATTCCTGAGGCTGGAAAAGACCTCTGAGCTCACCAAGTCCAGCCTGTGACCTAACATCACCACAATGCCGTGGTTGGCAAGCAAACAGACCTTTTCCATGGATTACAGCTTTGGTTTCAGTGTTTACATCCAAGACCTGGACAGGCTGGAGAGCTGGGCAGAGAGAAATTTAATATGTGGAGTCTGGCATCTGGGCAAGAACAACCACAGGGACCAGTATAGGCTGGGGACTGACTTGTTGGAGAGCAGTGCAGGAGAAAGGGACCTGGGGGTCCTGGTGGACAGCAGGATAGCCAGGAGCCAGCAATGTGCTCTTATCGCTGTGGACCAACAGCATGCTGAGGTGGATCAGAAGTGAGGTGGTTAGCAGATCAAGAGAGGTTCTTCTCCCCCTCTTCTCTGCCCTTGTGAGACCACATCTGGAGTGTTGTGTCCAGTTGTGGGCCCCTCAGCTCAAGGAGCTGAGCTACTGGAGGGAGTCCAGGTTAAGGCAACGAGGATGATGAAGGAAGTGGAGCACCTCCCTGATGAGGAAAGTAGATCATCTTTCTAAGTCCCTTCCGTCTTTAATGTTCTGTGATTCTGTGACCCATGTGGGTCCACGTAGCTTGAAGAACTCATTCCCAACAGACAGGCACTGGAATGGGCTACCCAGGGAGGTGGCTGAGTCGCCATCCCTGGATGGGTTTAAAGATCATTTGGATGAGGTGCTGAGGGATGTGGCTTAGGGGTGACCTTGTAAGGTAGGGTAGGTGGTTGGGCTCGATGACCCCAGAGGTCTTTTCTAGCCAGAGTGATTCTGCGATTGAGTGACAGCCTTTCCCTTCGCTGTGATTAACCATTAAAGACCAGACCAGGCTCCATTAAAGACCAGACCAGGCTCTTCTCCCTTGTTGCCATCACTCCAAAATTCTATTTGGATAGAGAAAACTTGAGCAAACGATGTCCTGAAGACAAGACTTTGTTCAGAAATCAAACCCGTGTTCTATAAGAACCGGATTGAAAGGGTTAAAACAAGTGAAGCAGAGTCCATCCCAAGCCTCTACATTTTGAAAACATTGATGGAATGAGTTTCTCACTGTTTAGCCAGCACTACTTTCCAGCTTCCTTCCCACGCTGTTGTGTAAGTTCCTTGCAGAGTAGTCAGGGACACAGATCTTCCCAAGTCTCCCCGACAAGCGCTGATGCTGTGAGAGAAGAGGCTCTCGGCTGCCCTGGATCGAGCGGCTGCCAGACATCCCCGCAGAAGTCACCGTGAAAAGAAGCTCCTCCAAAACTTTGTGTGAAGAGAGGGCTGTTAATCAAGGCCTTGGTGCTCTCATTAGAGAGGGGAGGAACCATTTAAAGTCAGGAAGCTGCAGTGTGTGGAAGTCATGAAAGTGAAATGAGCGCATCTTTTGCCAGCTGGTTTCACACCCCCAGTTGGCAATCCACAAAGGTTTAGAGGGGGAATTAAACCCATTTTTCAGCAGAAATAACTACTTTTGTGATTATCATATAGATTCCATGAGCTACACTTTGGTCCTATCAAGACAGGCAGGCAGCTGTGTGAGAGGTGGGAAGAGAGAAAAATGATCGAGATGAAATCACCACCAACAGCTACCGCAGGCAGGAAGGCAGCGCTGGATCCCAGCCACGATGCTTCTGCAACCTGCTTTCAGCGGGCCTGATGGGACTCCATAGCGTGACCTTCAGTGAGCAAGGTATGTGGAGAGCGGTCTGACGTGGGGCTCTATTTCAAAGGGAAAATACAGGTCCTCCCAGCAGGCTGTGCTGCCATGCAGTGGGACCTGGACAGGCTGGAGAGCTGGGCAGAGAGAAATGTAATGGAGTACAACCAGGCCAAGCGTAGAGCATCTGGGCAAGAACAACCCCAGGGACCAGTACAGGTTGGGGACTGACCTGTTGGAGAGCAATGTAGGAGAAAGGGACCGGGGGGTGCTGGTGGCCAACAGAATGACCGTGAGCCAGCAATGTGCAAGAGGGCCAACAGCATCCTGGGTGGATCAGAAGCAGCGGGTTAGCAGATCGAGAAAGAAGCTTCTCCCCTCCTACTCTGCCCTGGTGAGACCACATCTGGAATGTTGTGTCCAGTTCTGGGCCCCTCAGTTCAAGAGGGACGTGGAGCTGCTGGAGGGAGTCCAGAGCAGAGCCACAGAGATGATGAAGGGAGGGGAGCATCTCCCTGATGAGGAAAGGCTGAGGGAGCTGGGGCTCTTTTTCTTGGGAAAAAAGGAGACTGAGGTGTGACCCCATTAATGTTGATAAATACGTGAAGGGTGGATACCAGGAGGATGGAGCCAGACTCTTTTCAGTGTCATCTAGGGATAGGACGAGGGGCAATGGTTGTGAGCTGGAACAGAGGAGGTTCCACATAAATATCAGAAGGAACTTGTCACAGTGAGGGTGACAGAGCCCTGGAAGGGGCTGCCCAGGGGGGTGGTGGGGTCTCTTTCTCTGAAGATGTTTAAAATCTACCTGGATATGTTTCTGTGTGACTTGGTCTTGGGGATCCTGCTGTGTCAGGGGGATTGGACTAGATGATCTTTCAAGGTCCCTTCCAACCCCTGATGTCCTGTGATTCTGTGATTTCAGGCTTTCGTTGCTTTTAACTTGTTTGTTTTGCTCTTGGTGCATAGGTTGCCCTCAATAGCTTCAAAAAGTAGAGTGAAACTAACACTTTGAACCAGGGTCAAGAGAGAAGAACTTGGAGAAGAAAGGGTTTTTCTCTGTCTTTAAACCAGCTGAAAAGCCCAAATGAAATGGGTGACCGAAGACTCTTCTTGCTGTAGGGGATGCACTTCTCTTCTGATTTGTTTGCTGGGGTTTTTTTCCCAAAAAATCACCAGCCTTTTAAGTCCATTCAGGGTTATTAGGGTGGAAGTGATTTTGGTCAGGAGATTGCTGCCTTCCTTCAGAACTGATGACTCAGCTCCCATCTCCATCAGCTCCAGGCACGGTCTTACCCGCCCAGCACAAACGCTGCAACCGGATTTCCAGCTGCAGAGCAAATCTGTTCCTTGTATCAAAGGCCGGGATCAAGGTCCCAGCTGTGAACTGCAGGAGTATAAATACCTTCTGGCAACTGGACTTTAGTTGCCTGGTTGTATCTCGCTCGCCAGCAATCGTGGCGCCTGCTGTTCCTGATAGCAAGTTCCCCATCCCCTCTTGGATTACTGGAAATCCACCCCTGTGCAAAGGGCACATCTAGCTCTTGAAGTCCCAATTTGCATCCCGTTGTGATTATTCAAGAAGTGCCTGGGAGCCTTGTAGGGACTCAGCCCTGGGATGAACCGCAGATTAGCTTCTGTTTACTGGAAAGTACCAGAAAGTGTCATAGCCAGAGCTCCCTGGCAGCAGAGCAGAGAACAGCTAAGTGCAGTGCTCCACTGGTGGGACTGGGGTGCTCAGAATGGCTCTGGAGAAACACACCAGTGCTCCACTGGTGGGACTGGAGTGCTCAGAATGGCTCTGGAGAGTCACACCAGTGCTCCACTGGTGGGACTGGAGTGCTCAGAATGGCTCTGGAGAGTCACACCAGTGCTCCACTGGTGGGACTCGAGTGCTCAGAATGGCTCTGGAGAGTCACACCAGTGCTCCACTGGTGGGACTGGAGTGCTCAGAATGGCTCTGGAAAGTCAAGGTATTTCCATGTTAAAACAGAAAAGGGAGGGTGGAAAGGGGAGAGTAAGACCTTCCAGGTGATCCCGCTCTGGCAGGGGGATTGGACTGGATGACCTTTCAAGGTCCCTTCCAATCCCTAAGGTTCTGTGATCTCTTTCAAGAATGACACTGATTCAGAGGGAGACCGTCTGAAAACTCTAGGCACCGGGTACTAAATATTAGGGAGAGGAATTGCTTTTGTCTAGAAGATGACACCCCAGTTGCTGAAGCTCCCAGAGAACTGGGAGGTTGTGGTTTTAGAAGCTGAGGTTAGATTTTTTTTCCCAACCTCTCTACAGAAGGCTCCAGTGATTTATCCAGCAAAGGAGAAGAGAAATACCCACGGACTCCAGCTGTAGCTTTGCCAGTTATTGAATCCTACACAAAACCCGTGGACCAGGAGGACACAACTTTCTCAGAACCCATGCGTCATCCTGACAACTTTCCAGGACCAAGGGGGGCAGACTTCATCTGCATAGATATTACCATAAATTTGCATAGGAATGGAGCAGGAGATGAATGCGCACAGTTGTTATTATTGTGTATTTACAATAAACTTCACTGTAAGTGTTGACAGCACTTCACAAAACAGGGAGCAAGACAAAACAGGCTTTGGAGAGTCAAAGAGTAAATGAAACACCGCTTTGCTGAAAATGGCTTCCTCGTGGCTTCCCAAAAACTGTCCGGTGGCCACAGGCATTGAGGAATTCAGCACTGGAAGGGGCTGCCCAGGGGGTTGTGGAGTCTCCTTCTCTGGAGACATTTAAAACCCACCTGGACATGTTCCTGTGTGACTGGATCTAGGGGATCCTGCTGTGGCAGGGGGATTGGACTGGGTGACCTTCCGAGGTCCACTCCAATCCCTAATGTTCTGTGGTTCTGTGATGAAGAATGTTCTGTTCTTACTCATATCCTAGTGGTGAGCCTAGACCCTAATGATTCTATGATTTAGCCATTCCTGCAGAAGCACTAGCCACCTGAGAGCCTCCACAGAATCTGAGAGCATTAGGGATTGGAAGGGACCTCGAAGGATCATCCAGTATAATCCCCCTGACACAGCAGGATCCCTTAGATCAAGTCACACAGGAACATGGCCAGATGGGTTTTAAATGCCTCCAGAGGAGGAGACTCCACAGTCCTACCTGGGTAGCCTGTTCCAGGGCTCTGTCACCCTCACTGGGAAGATGCTTCTTCTGATATTTATATGGAGCCTCCTATGTTCCAGCTCACACCCACTGCCCCTTGTCCTACCACCAGATGACATTGAGAAGAGCCAGGCTCCATCCTCCTGACACCCACCCTTAGCATATTTATAGACATTAATGAGGTCACCCCTCAGTCTCCTCTTCTCCAAGCTCAGAAGACCCAGCTCCCTCAGCCTTTTCCTGTACGGGAGGTGCTCCACTTCCTTCATCATCCTCATTGCTCTACACTGGACTAAATCAGTCTGATCTTCCACAGGCAGGAAGGTGCTGTGGGCTGGGGCTGGGTCAGCTCTTCATTCATTCTTTAGGGATGCAGCTAAGGATTCTGCAACCTCTGCCCTCTTCTCCAATGTTGTGTCTCCATGCCCACTCTTTTACTGGTCCACGAGTTCCTCCTCTCTGCGATCTGCACGTCAAGCAGGAAGGTTTTATGCTTCTGTCTACTTGCTGATTAACAGTTTGCCCAGTGGAGGTGGGGCTTACCTGTCAGAGGTGAGTTCCAGCCTGTGCTGGAAGAGGAGTGGCTGCTGTGCTGCAGATGTGGGGGCAAGACAAGGAAGCCTGGCTGTGTCCTGGTTGCTCATACAACCCTTTCACGCGATCTCATCCCCACAAAAAGACCTTTACATAGATGTGCTTCTGATGTGAAGCAGAAGTGGGGGGGGGGAATATCATGAGGGTGATTTATTTTCAAAAATTAATCAGCAGTGGGCACTGACATTTAATAAAGTCGCCTGTAGCATCCCTAGCCATGGAAGATCCTGGGAAAAACTCCAAGCTGCCAACACAATTGCTGGATGCAGCAGCCTAAGGGACCCGGAGGGCACTGCCAGAAGAAACACCCCCTGTAACGTTCAGCCACGGAGACGCTGGGCATTCATTACCAGAGAGGTGGAAGAACAGCATGATGTGCTCGGAATAAATTGCTCGGTGGGCTTGTTCAGATCTTGGAGTTAACTCTTGTTTAGGCCATTTTGCTCCCAGCCTTTGCTCTGGAGAAGGTGCAGAACAGTGATGAGAAGGAAGTGTGTGTCCAGCACATCTGTCTGGACAGCACATCTCTCTGTACCGTGTTTTGGGGGGGGGGTTAGATTGTTCAGGATAGGGAAGGGAATGAATTAATTCTTAAAGCCATCCCCCTGTCAGTTGAGATAAATCTCATTTAGACCCTGGGCTGAATGTGGCAGCTTAGGACTGGATCCAGGGGATGCTGCTGTGGTGGGGGGATTGGACTGGATGATCTTTTGAGGCCCCTTCTAACCCCTAATGTTCTGTGATTGTGTGATTCTGTGATTCTATGACTCTAGGTCTGAAGAGCAGAGAGGAGCGATGGTTGTTTTAGATACCTCTTCAGCAGACCCAACCTCTGACTGTCCCCCAGGAGCAGGACGTGTCTCCACCAAGTTCTCTGGGCTGTTTGCTCCAAATCCTCATCTTTCATAGCAGGTGAGTCACTTTGGTATTGGACTGTAGAACAGGAGAAGGAAACGACTCTTAGGACAATCACTTGCCATCCTGAAACTCGCTTGTGCCTCATGATGGAACCAAAAGTCCTAAGTAACGTTATCCCTGCGAATCAGGGCAACCAACTCCGAGCTTTTGCTTACAAATCAATTACTCAGCCAGTACCAATTTCAGTTTTGGGTTGAAGAGAAGAGAATTTGGGTTGCTGAAGAGCATCTGGATCATAAATTGACAAGTCCTAAACTGGGCCAGTGACAGGGTGAATGATATAAGGACCCTCACCACAGAGCCCCAACTCCTGCTCCCTCTTGGAATAAATACTCAAAGTTTTAACGGAGGGGGGGATAAATCCAAGACACTGGGAAAGCTTTGGATTAAAATAGATCATAGCCTTGTGGTTAGAGATGTTTCTGGGGAGAGACAGATGAAGTTTTTGATCCCATTCAGGCAGAAGAGGGAGATGAAATGAGTCTCTAGCCTCCCAAGGGATGGATCCAGCCACCAATAGACAAGAAGGTGGTTGTGTTCCCTCCAGGTGCTTGCTGTGAGGCACCCACCCACCTAGGAGACAAGTTCTGGGAATATGAAAGCTGGGCAGAGGAACTCTTAGTTTGTGGAAACAAAGACACAAGCATCAAGCTCCTTAGAGCCAGTGGAACTGGTGTCCCTCTCAACTGGAACGTAAGGTAACCCCATCATGTAGTGCTAGGCAGCTGTAAATGTAGGGGACCAAATGAGAGGGGTCTTGTCATAGATTCATAGAATCATTGGGTTGGAAGGGACCTCCAAAGGACATCTAGTCCAACCCTCCTACAACAAGCAGGGCCATCACTCACCAGAGCAGACTGCCCAGATCCCCATCCAGCCTGTCCTTGAATGGCTCCAGGGATGAGACCTCCACCACCTCTCTAGACAGCCTGTTCCAGGGATCCCCTACCCTCAGATTCAAGAACTTTTTCCTGATGTCTGACCTAAATTTACTCTTTTCCAGCTTCAAACTGTGATCCCTCTTCCTTGTCCTCGTGAGCAGCCTTCCACAGCTCTCTGACAGCCCCTTTCAGGGCTTGGAAGGTCACTGTAAGGTCCCCCTGGAGGCTTCTCCTCTTCAGGCTGAACACCCCCAACCCTCTCAGCCTGCCTTGAACATCTGACCAGCCCATCATTTGGTCTATTCAGGAGTTTAGGATCACGTGTTTGTATGGTTACTGTCATCTTCTCAGCTCTCTCCCCAGACTGCTATTTGGAGCAAACCTCAGCACCCACAGAGGGCTCCCTGACCCATCCACCGACCGCTGACTTTGCTCTGGGACTAACTGCAACCCCGAGCCTGCTTTTCCCTCCCACCTGGCAGCGGAGCCAAACTGCTGCTGACTGAATGACCACTGATTCTCTTGGAAGCAGAGCTGCACGAGCAGCAACAGCCAACTCTGTCACCATTTGCTGAGGATTTGTAGCTCGGGCCCGGAGACATCTGGCCGAGACGTTCACGCAGCCCTGCGTTGCGCTCACATCTGGAGTCTAGACTGAGTGACTCTCCGGGCTGGCCTTCTGAGCCTCCGAACAGCTCACGTCCCCCCCTGCTCTCTGGCTTTGTCTGTTCAGTGCTTCACTGGTTTATTTATTCGCTCTAGGTGCTTCTATCTCATCTCTCAGACATTCCCGTCACGGCTGCGTGAAATCTGAGTGATGCCTCTCTGTCGGCGAGGGATGCCAGGGGCTGCAGCAGACTGGGTACAAGCAGACAGCACAGGTACTGGGGAAGGCTGTTGGAGGTGGTCACGTTGAGCCAGGCAGGGAGCTGAGGTGGCCACTACCCTGGGTTAGACCCATCAGTGAGCCGCTCAGCTCATCGCAGAGCTGAACTACCTCAGGTTGGTTGCAGCTGGTCCCCATTCACTGTCCTGCTTGGAGGGTGAAGAACAGAGGGGCTAAAGCATAAAACAGGGCACTGGGTAGTGTTCAGCTGCTTAAAAGTAGAGATCTGAGCTACCTGAGACATCAGCAGGTTCTATGCAGGGGCTGGGGGGGACTTGGAGGATTCAACATTTAGGAAATGAATCCTGCTCTGGCAGAGAGTTTGGATGAGATGATCTTTCGAGGTCCCTTCCAATCCCTAATGTTCTGTGATTCTGTGAGTCCCTGCAGTCAGTCACACATCCTGTCAGTGGCTTAGCTGGTGTGTATTGGCTTGGATGTGGGATGCTGCCAGCTGTAGCCCTGTGCTGGTGCTGTACGTCCACAACAGGCAAACTCCTGCTTGAGCTGATGCTGTCCCAGTCACAGAATCATTAGGGATTGGAAGGGACCTCAAAAGATCAGCCAGTCCAGTCCCCCTGACACAGCAGGATCATCTAGACCCAATCGCACAGGAACACATCCAGGTGGTTTTTAAATGTCTCCCAGAGAGAAGGAGAGTCCACAACTCCCCTGGGCAGCCCCTTCCAGTGTTCTGTCACCCTCACCATAAAGAAGTTCCTTCTCATATTTATATTGAATCTCCTCTGTTCCAGCTCACACCCGCTGCCCCTTATCCTATCATTAGGTGCCACTGAGCAGAGCCTGGCTCCATCCTCCTGACACCCACCCTTCACATATTTATCAACATTAATGAGGTCACCCCTCAGTCTCCTCTTCTCCAAGCTCAAGAGCCCCAGCTCCCTCAGCCTTTCTCCAAAAGGCAGGTGCTCCACTCCCTTCATCATCCTCGTTGCCCTACACTGGACTCCCTCCAGCAGCTCCGTGTCCCAGTTGAGCTGAGGGGCCCAGTCAGTACTGGCAGCTGCTGCCTTCCCGAGTGTTGCTGCCCTTATTCCCAGGCTCTCTGCATTTCTCTCCCCTGGGTCCCTAGTCTGCTAGTTTCCCTCATTCCTCTGCCTGTCTCGCAGCCTCCGTGTAGCTGTTTTCCTTTGTCTCAGACTCCCCGGTTGCCTCACAGCCCCGTCTGCCGCCACTGAAGAAATACTGCTGGGGAGTCAAGGGCTAAGGACTGCCGACAGCAGCGGGGTCATGACCTGGAAATGTAGTGGAGAAACTGAATGGGCTGATGGTGCAAATGCCTGTAGGGCTTGAGAAGAGGGTGCTCTTGGATGCACCCGCTCGTGTAGGCAGGTCTGCATGTACCAGGGCAGAGATAAGGCACCATCTCCATTAGGAGGATGTCACAGACTCTAGAAATGCACTGAAATACAGTCCAGTTTGCCCTGTGAAGGGTGGGACGGGATTTCAGGCATCCTCTGTGCATTCTGAGTAGCCAGCACCAGCATGATGAGGCTGAGTAAAGGGCTTTAATCAGGGTGTGTAACGAGACTGGGATGGTGCTTGAACAACACGTCCAGCTCCCCAGCACCGTCTCTTTCCCGCTATCACTGACACCCATTGTGCAACGACAACGCTGGCGCAGAGATATGTCCTGCTCTGCGCACGGAGGCTGGAGTGAGGTAGCCGCGGGCTGCTCCAGCCGCGCTTAGAAAAGTCCCCGAGGGCCCGGCCGCCAGCTGCCGACTGATGTCGGGCTGCGGTGGCTGATAAGAGTGTCCACGCGCTGGCTTGGGGCTGAGCTAGGCGACCTAGGGGCGCAGCCAGATGTGCTCCACCAGGACCCAGTTCAAACCTGTTTAAGAAGTTCTCTCCCAGCAGAGGTGGTTTAAGCCAAGTGGTTCTGCTGCACATTGGAAGGGCGATGGGCGCTCATGCAGTCGACTGCTTCGTCTTGGCGGTGACGTGGACACAGACAGGCAGCTGAGAGCTGTGACAGCTGAAATCGCACCTAGATGCAAGTTGCTAAAGGTGAATCACCACGAGAAGTTTGTCTGCTTGTGTGCAGCAGAAGAGTTATGCTGCCTGCTTCTCTCTTGCTGCCCAAGTAGCTGAAAGCAAGAGGTGCTTGGGCTTGTTTGAAGGTGCAGATCTCTGTTCACACTGGAAAGAGCTGTTGGTAGAACGTTGTTCACAGGATCACAGAACAGTAGAGACTGGAAGGGACCTCAAAAGATCATTCAGTCCAGTCCCCCTGCCACAGCAGGATCATCTAGATCCAGTCACCCAGGAACATATCCAGGTAAGTTTTAAATGTCTCCACAGGAGACTCCACAACCTCCTTGGGCAGCCCCTTCCAGGGCTTTGTCACTCTCACTGGGAAGAAGTTCCTTCTCATCTTGATGTGAAACCTCCTGTGTTCCAGCTCACACCCATTGCCCCTTGTCCCATCACTAGATGCCACTGAGCAGAGCCTGTCTCCATCCTCCTGACACCCATCCCTCACATATTTATCAACATGACTGTGGTCACCCCTCAGTCCCCTCTTCTCCAAGCTAAAGAGACATCTTGGACAAAGGATGGTTGTAACAAAGACCAGCTTTGTCCAGAATAATTTATCCTGTCTGCTAAGCGATCACTTTATTTCAGGGTGAAATGGCAGGTGAAGAAACACAAGAATGCTTGAAGTCTTGTTGCCCTGGCAAGGATCCCACTGCCCACAGTGGTATTTTACCTCCACATGGACAAAGAGACCAGCAGGACCTGAGCAGGTGGTCACTTAGCTGGGTTGTGGGTATTTCTAGCCTTCTAGTAGGTGGTGCTGAATGCAAATGTCTTGTAATCTGAACACAGAGATCTGAAGGCATCACTCAAGGCCTCTTGAAGGCGGTGGCCCGGCATACAACTGGAAGCTCTAATCTATAATGCCGCAAATCCTTCATGAGGATTATCTCTGTTATCTGACACCAGAGAATTACATGTAATATAGACACGTCAATGGCTTAGTCACAGAGAGGTCCCTTCGAAAACGGGAGCAGAGGGGAAGTACTGCTTGTACTGGAATGCCGAATGGGTCGGAGCGGAGTCCTCTCTGGGTTCTCTGCAGACCTTCCCAACTTGAGAGCAGAGGGAACAGACAGGACAAAAGGGACAGAAGGGAAAGGGAAAGGAGTGGAACATTCCCCTGATGAGGAAAGGCTGAGGGAGCTGGGTCTCCTGAGCTTGGAGGAAAGGCTGAGGGAGCTGGGTCTCCTCAGCTTGGAGAAAAGGAGACTGAGGGGTGACCCCATGAATGTTGACACATATGTGAAGGGTGGGTGTCAGCAGGATGAAGCCAGGCTCTGCTCATCTATCATCTAATCTACCATCCTATCATCTAATGATAGGACAAGGGGCAATGAGTGTCAGCTGGAAGAGAGGAGATTCTACATCAATATGAATCACACACAGAATCACAGAGCATTAGAGGTTGGAAGGGACCTCAAAAGAGCATCCAGTCCAATCCCTTCACACTGTGAAGAAGTTCCTTCTGATATTTCACGGTGAGGGTGACAGAGCACTGGAAGGGGCTGCCCAGGGGGGTGGTAGAGTCTCCTTCCCTGGAGATGTTGAAAACCCACCTGGATATGTTCCTGTGCGACTGGATCTAGGGGATCCTGGTGTGTCAGGGGGATTGGACTGGATGCTCTTTCGAGGTCCCTTCTGACCCCTAATGCCCTGTGATTCTGCGCCATGTTGGCCTCCCTTGTCATTTTAAACACTTATTTTGTCCTCTCCCACTTTGGGAACCGACTCAAACCCCACTAAAAGTAAAGCAGTCTTTCCATGGAGGCAATGATCCTCAGACCGGGCTCAGTAAAACCACACATGACGTGAGTCAGGGTTCAGGAAGGGACTCCCGTGTTTTCATCCAGAGATGGCTCATTTCCTGTAGCTTTCACACTGTCCTTTCCATTCGGCCGCCCTCTGTCTGGTCGCATACAATCTCCTTGATAGCGGCTCTTACGGGATAAGTAGCTGGGTGTGCAGAGGAGAGCGTTCCACTTTCCGAAAGAGTTTCTTGGATTCCCTGAAGAGATTAGCACAAAATGTTAATTAGGGGCACTGGCAGCGTTCCCAAACGCTGGGCGTGTTAGGCTGGGCTTGGCGTTTGCGTCGCCCACTTCGGCTCCTATACAGGGTCTCTGACGAGTCGTCGTCGAACTGACGCGCGTCTCGTCTCTCCAGCTCTCGTCCGTCCCCTTGACACAGTCGGAGTCACGATCAGCAGCACGGTCGTGTCTTTCCCATCCACAGTCTGGCGAGGCTGCCCGATCCTCCGAGGACAATCGTCCGGAAGATGTCAGAGTTTGCAGCGACCAGCAGAACCAAAGCTCTGGAAGGCACACAGGATGCGAGGGTCATTAATTAAGCCCTAAGAACCTACAGTGCTGTGGGAACCTGGCATCAAACCCACAGGCTGAACTTTGTTTGCGACTTCCTTCTGTTTAGGAATTCATTAAGGGCTGAAGCATTCACGGGGATTCCAGGACCCGGCGCCGGAGCGGCTAATTGCTGCTTCACTCCTTTGTGTCCAGCGTGGCACAAAAAAGGGCTGCGATCAAAGAACGCAGGTGCTGCTGAGGGCGACGGCAAGGCAGCTCCAGTGGCTACTTGCCCGATACAATACCTGCTGTCTCATTTAGCCATCTTTGCCTGGCTTTGCTTTGCTTGATGCCGTGGCAGGGATCTTCTAGGAACTGCTGAATGATTTTGGATGAGGAGAGGCTGAGGGAGCTGGGTCTCTTCAGCCTGGAGAAGAGAAGACTGAGGCGGTGACCTCATTAATGTTGATCAATATGTGAAGAGTGGGTGTCAGGAGGATGGAGCCAGGCTCTTCTCAATGTCATCTAGTGATAGGACAAGGGGCAATGGGTGTGAGCTGGACAGAGGAGGATCTGCATCAATATGAGAAGGAACTTCTTCCCAGTGAGGGTGACAGAGCCCTGGAAGGGGCTGCCCAGGGATGTTATGGAGTCTCCTTCTCTGGAGACATTTGAAACCCACCTGGATGTGTTCCTGTGTGACTGGATCTAGGTGATCCTGCTGTGTCAGGGGGATTGGACTGGATGATCCTTTGAGGTCCCTTCCAGTCCCTAGTGTTCTGTGATCCTGTGATTTTCATGTGTTGCTCTTACTAAATAGCAGCAAGAAGTCCACAGTGAAGATAGTCCTCACTGGAGATATTCAAGACCCGACTGGATAAGTTCCTGTGTGACTTGGTTTAGGTGATCCTGCTGTTGCAGGCGGATTGGACTAGATGATCTTTCCAATCCGTAGTGATTCTATGATTCTAAGACTTCTCCTGTTTAACAACCACCCTATTTTATCACCCCCCCAAAAAGCATAGCACAAGCCCAACGAAAGAAGAGGACCTGTGGACCCTGGCTTGGAGGCCGTGCCTGAGTAACTGAATAACAAGCCCTCCCACCACTGTTCTTGCAGGGAGGGGGATCACAGTCTGTGTTCACAGGCTGAGAGCAGGTGTCCGCGATGAGATCCCATGCTGTGACATGCACGTGGCACAGTCTCACATGAAAAGCCCTGGGTGATGAAGCGACCACAGGAAGACAACACGGAACCCCCCCGCACGATCAGGAGGAGCTCAATAAACTTCTGCGTTTAATTTCAAAGCGACTCTGCGCCTGTTTCCAAAGAGCACAAAGAGAACAGGGCTCCTGTTTTCAATGACAGTTTGGCCTCCCCAATGACAGTTTGTTCTCGAGCAAACCCTCCTGCCTTTTGCATGGCCAAAGGCTGCCGTGACTCAGCACACGCGCCTTTACGTCGATGGGGTTTAGCAACTTGGCCACTGCGGTCTCCCAGCGTGTTTCCCGGTTGCCGATGTTCTCGTCTCTTTGGCAGGAGGCAGCGCTGAACCCGCGGCTTGTGAGTGATTCTTGACGCAGATGTAATTACATGAGTGGAAGCCCAGGGAGGCTACAGATTGCCTGTCATAGAATCATTAGGGATGGGGACTCCACCACTGCCCCAGGCAGTCCAGTCCAGGCTCTGATCACAGTTTCCATGAGGAAGGGCTTCCTGACATCCAACCTGACCCTCTCCTGGCAGCTTCAGGCTCTGCCCTCATGTCCTAGTGCTGGTTTCCTGGGAGAAGAGCCTGACCCACACGTGACTACAACTCTCCCTTCAGGGAGCTGGAGAGAGGGAGAAGGTCCCCCCTTAGTCTCTTCTTTTCCAGGCTTAACACCCCCAGCTCCCTCAGCCTCTCCTCATGGGACTTTCCCTCCAGTCCCTTCCCCAGCCTTGTTGCTCCTCTGGACCTGCTGCTGCTGCTCGATCTCTTTCGTGAAGTGAGTAGCCCAGAACTTCCCCCAGTGCTTGAGGGGAGTCCTCCCCAGTGCCCAGTACAGGAGGAGAATTACATCCCTAGTCCTGCTGGCCACACCAGTGCTGATCCAAGCTGGGATGCCACTGGCCTTCTGTGCCACCTGGGCACCCTGCTGGCTCCTGTTCAGCGGGTTGTCACCCAGCACTACCAGGTCCCTCTCTGCCCGGCTGCTCTCCAGCCGCTCATCCCCCAGTCCATAGCTGCAGGGGGTTCTCATGGCTGGAATGTAGGACCTGCACTACACGAGGTGCTCATACCCATCTCAACGCAGAAGATGTGGTCAGAAACTGTAGCCTGACCATGCAGCTGGATCGACGGGGTGTGAAAATCTTCAGGATTCATGAACACCTTCGCTTCTCTCAGCGGGAGGATTTGTTCCCTCCTCCTCCTTTTGCATTGTTCTGGGGGTTCTCCTCAAACATGAAAGAAAGCTCTATCTGAGAAATTCATTAGTCAAATTAGACATAAAATAATGAGAGGTGAGAAGGAGGCCACAAGGGATGGGGGGTTTGGGAGGGGACACGCGGACAAGGATAGCTGGCGACGGTTCTCTGCGAGGGCAGCTGATTGGAACAGCAGTGCAGTACCCTGACTAATGGAGAGCTAATTAAAACTGGGTAGGACAAAGCTCTTCTAAATATCCTACAGGGAACAATCCTTCTATGGCAAATCCATCCCCACCGAAATCCCACTGACTTCAATGAGCTTCCTTCTGGGATGAATTTGGCCTGATAACCTAATAAGTCTCTTTTTGTTTTATCTCTAATGTCTGAGGACCTTCCGTCAGAAGCACCACAAGGAACTTCAGGCTGGTTTCAGAGGTGCTGAGCACCCGAAACTCCTCCTGAGGAGGATTCCAGGAATTACAGGTACTGGAAACTGCTGGAATGAATGAACTGGTTTGTGTTTGCCGTAAGTTTGCTTCTGTACAGAGCTGTCACATCTGCACGACCCTACGTTCACCTCCTGATGTCTGCAAGTATGTGAGGGGTGGGTGTCAGGAGGATGGGGCCAGGCTCTGCTCAGGGGCATCTAGTGATAGGAAAAGGGGCAATGGGTGCTCCTCTCCCAAGCAACCAGCACCAGGACAAGAGGGCAGAGCCTGGAGTTGCCAGGGGAGGGTTAGGTTAGATGTTAGGAAGCCCTTCCTCATGGAAAGGGTGATCACACCCCGGACTGGACTGCCCAGGGCAGTGGTGGAGTCCCCATCCCTGGAGGTGTTGAAGGACAGCCTGGCTGTGGCCCTTAGTGCCCCGGTCAGGCCGCTGGGGTGATGTTAGGTGCTGGTCTGGGCTGGATGAGCTCAGTGGCTTCTCCAGCCTCAATCATTCTGTGATTTTCCAGTTTCATCCCTGACCTGCTGCATTATTAGAGCAAGTGGCTTCTTCACTTCTTGTCTACATGATGTCCATCCTCCATGGAGCAGAAGCAACTCAGAGTAGACTTCACCACAGCAGTCCAGTCAAAGGACAGATGCTCTGGAGAGCATGTTCTGTGTTTGACCCAAACCCCTCAGAACAAGTCTGATGTGGGTTTCCACGATCGCCCTGGTCACCACAGAGATGCCAAATGCAGGTCCTGTTGTAAATCTGATGGCTGCACAAAGGTTTTATGGGCAGCACCTGAAGGAGCATTACCTGTGGGTGAAGAGTCACTCATGCTGTGCTGAAGGCAGTTGTAGGCTGCATGAATTTATCTTTGACCGCTAACAGTGTGGCTTTTACAGAGTCATAAAGGGACAAGTTCTCTAAGTTCACAAAAACCATGAACACGCAGGACAGAATTGAGCCAACAAATCACAGGCAGCCAGTTGGAAACTGGGTAAGAAAAGTAGCCCCATCTATACACAACTAGCCCAGAGGCATATTGCCCATTGCCCTTGAAACACAGACACTGTGAACTTCCAATTTACTAATTAATTTTGCTCTATTAGTGCCAGGAGGCCTTTGCGAAGCTGAGCCTTGTGCTCTGTGAGGTGTTTGAGCTTCTCCCTCAGAAGATGTATCACAGAATCACAAAACATCAGGGATTGGAAGATCATCCAGCCCAACCCCCCTGCCACAGCAGCATCACCTAGATCAAGTCACACAGGAATATGTCCAGGTGAGTTTTAAACATCTCCGGAGAAGGAGACTCCTGGGATCTCTCTGGGAGCCCCTTCCAGTGCTCGATCACCCTCACTGGGAAAAAGTTCCTTCTCATATTGATGTGGAACCTTCCAGCTCACACCCACTGCCTCTTGTCCTATCACTAGGTGACATTGAGCAGAGCCTGGCTCCATCCTCCTGACACCCACCCCTCACATATTTGTAGACATTAATGAGGTCACCCCTCAGTCTCCTCTTCATCAAGCTCAAGAGACCCAGCTCCCTCAGCCTCTTCTCATAAGGAAGGTGCTCCACTTCCATCATCATCCTCGTTGCTCTATGCTGGACTCCCTCCAGCAGCCCTGTGTCCCTCTTGAGCTGAGGGGCCCAGAACTGGACACAACACTCCAGATGTGGTCTAAACAGGGCAGAGTAGAGGGGGAGGAGAACCTCCCTCAATCTGCTGACCATCATCCAAGAACATTTCAAAATCAGCAAACACAGCACGGGGTTGTTTTTATTCACCCCTCCACATCCACACACCTCCTCCTCGTGCTGATATGCTGCCTTGAACCCTGCAACTGCAGCTCCTCTCTGGGAAGCTCTTAGCCAGCCTCCACCAGAAGCATGCTGGGCTCCCAAATGTGATAAGAAGCTGATAAAAATGATCTGGGCGTTAAAACAGCCTCGGTGGAGGAATGTTTAGCTCAATAGAAACCATCTGTCCCTTACAGCGAGCCCGTCCTTGTTCTGCCCTGGCCTGACCGCCAGTGCTTGTGTTGTGCAGGCCATATGTGGACTGGCTGCTGTTCCCAGGACCTGGGGCAACCGTTTGTGCAATGTGGGCTTCATGAGAAACAGTTTCAGTCGCAGGGATTTATTTCTCTTTTCTTTCTGGTTCTTTTTAAAGGATTAAGGATGGGTTAATGAGAACAGCGTTTCCTCCGAGCACGGCGACGCGCTGGGCTGGAGCTCAGCTCAGCCACGCGGCCAGCGCAGCATGTTTCTTCAGGCGAGGAACCCCGAGGAGCTAAAAGCAGCCAGCAGGTCACCTGGGAGAACGCGCCCGTCAGTAACGAAGAGTGCAGAGCTTTCGCAAGGGACACGGGCAGTTGGCACACGGCATCGCCCCTGTGGTTTTGTCTACCTCTTCGCATCCTCACGGGAACAGAGCTCGGCTGCAGTGACGTGACGGACGTATCGTGGAGCTACTGCGCAGATCCATGGGGAAGAAGGGTGAGAGGGTGGCGTAGAACAGTAGAATCACTGGAACAGGCTGCCCAGGGGGGCTGTGGAGTCTCCTTCTGTAGAGGCGTCTAAAACCCACCTGGACATGTGCCTGTGCGACTTGGTTTAGGGGGTCCTGCTCTGGCAGAGGGATTGGGCTAGATGATCTTTCAAGGTCCCTTCCAATCTCTAATGTTCTCTGATTCTGTGATCATTTAGGATGGAAAAGACCTTTAAGATCATCAAGTCCAACCTATAAAGTTTGTTTTTGTTTTGTCCATTTAGTCAGTTGTTCTATCAGGCAATGACCCCAATCACAGAATCACAGAACATCAGGGATTGGAAGGGACCTTGACAGATCACCCAGAGCAGGATGCCCTAGATACAGTCATTTGGGACTGGAAGGGACCTCAAAAGATCATCCAGTTCAATCCCCCTGCCAGATCAGGATCCCCTAGTCCAAGTCACACAGGAACATATCCAGGTGGGTTTTAAACGTCTCCAGAGAAGGAGACTCCACAACCCCCTGGGCAGCCTGTTCCAGGGCTCTGTCCCCCTCACTGTTTTGTTCTCTCCACATAGATCTGCATAAACATATAGATGCAGTGCCCTGGTCATCCTTTTGTGTGGGAGATGACCCCACACCTCCCCTTTTGTTGAGCATGGTTGGCCTTGATCCTGTGGTGCTGGTCAGACACACTTCCAAGGTCACAGCCTTGGGCACATGTGGGATCTCAGTGACATGGACAGGAGGGGGGATTGGACTGGGTGATCTTTCGAGGTCCCTTCCAATCCCTAACATGCTCTGTTTCTGTGAGAGACCCAGCACTATGGCCAAAGGATGTGGAGGATGCGAATGCATTAGTCTCAGATGTTTTGGAAGCGTGGTACTGGGTTGGAAGGATGCTTCGTAGTTCCGAATCAGAAGGTGTTTTGGATATAAGCAACAAAAACAGATCAAAATTCCCATTGTTGGGAAGCTTTGGGGTGGTTGTGCTCTCCTTGTGAAACGCTTGGCTGCTGCTTGGGAATGGCAGTGGTTAGGAAAAGTGGACCCCGACGTGGGTTTTGGTTCTGTGTAAAAAGCCCAGAAGGGATCTTTAGGAGGGGAGAGAGAGAGAGAGAGAGAGGGAGAGAAGATGCCTGTGGAAGGGACTTCAGCTGGGGTGAGAGCAGCATCGCACCAACGGGATGGCGTTTGGGGAGAGACTTGCGATGGGGTGTTTTGATACAAGATCAAAACTGCAGGTCTTGGGATGGGAAGCAGAGGCTGAAGCCCCTGGCCAGGTGACTGCAGCAGAAACTCTTGGACTGTCCATAGCTGCAGCCAGAACCCAGTCAGCTAAGGGGTGAAATCCACGTCTGCTTCAGAATTCCAGGATTGTGCTTGAGAATTTTGGGTGGAAGGGCCAACCGAAACCTCTTTGGATGAGTTTGTTGCCTTGGTCTTCACAAGCTGGTTAGAAGGGTTGATCTCAGGACCTGGTCTCTTTCCCGTGCACGTGTTACGCAGATTTCCTCCAAAAGGAATCTTGTGCCGTAGCCAGGAAGATAAATAATGAGAAAACATCTGCTGTTTAAGCTCTGGACTGACCTATAAATCTTCATGACAAAGGCAATCCCAGAAGCAGAAATCATCTACAGATTGCAAAATTCTCTCTGTCTCTTTGGTTTCCCTTTTATTCTCTCTGCTGGTTTGGGCCAGGGGGGGTTAAACAACTTCAGGGTTGTTGTTTTAACTTGGGAGCCCGAGTGTTCGGGTTTCCCCCATCTCACTGTTTCACATTAGCTGATAGGAGCTGCTGAAAGGAGGGGATGGCAACCACAATGACACAAGTGAGACGGAACAGACAGCCTCTACAAGGAGCTGACAGGCAACCGATAATGACAGGGTAGAGGATGAGTAACTAGTAGGATGATTTACTCTCGAGAAGCTCTGGAGGGTGGGATGCTTCCTTGCCTGTTTATTTCAACTCCACACGCTGAAGAAAGGAGTTGGCTTAGCTGCTTCCATCCACTGCTGCCTTTTCTCCTGCCAGGGGATGGGAATCTGCTTCTGAGTGTTTCCCTCAGCCCCCCAAAGACAGAGCTGCTCTTTTCTCTCTCTTTTTGCCTCTAGAGCTGCAGCAGAAGGGGCTCAGCAGACGCTTCAAGCAGCCTTAGAGGGTAGAATTCAAAGTGCTGTGGGGGATGTCAGGCTCAGTGTCCAGAGGAGATCAGTGTGGGGCATGGCTCACCTGCAGCACCAGCACAGAGAAGGGAACTCTCATGTGGAACTGACCTGAGATGCTGGGTGGAGCTGGAGGGCCTCTCCCACAGCAGGTTGCTCCATTGGCTGTTCGTGTGTTGCGAGGTCAGGCTCAATTTATTCTCCATTTCACGTTGCTTTAATCAAAGCATCCAAAGAGGTGATGCTGGGGCAGGTGTCTCGGGAGACTCTGAGCAGCATACGGACCACTCCTGTTGATACATCATAGAGCCATCTGCCTGCCAGTGGGCAGGGATGGAGTAAATCTTCTAGAGACCCTAGAATCCCACAGGTCAGTGTCCTCGGTCTGTAATTTCACAGAACCACAGAACATCAGGGGTGGGGAGGGACCTCGAAAGACCTTGGACAGATCTGTGGGTAAGGTGCCCATGGAAGTCATCCCATTGCCTGTCCCAGACTGGGACAGGAGGGACAAGTAAGCTGGGCTGGAAACTCAACCATCTCCTGAGAATCACAGAAGCACGGAATGGGATGGGAAGGGACCCTGAAAGATCATCTAGTCCAGTGGAGCTCCCAGGGGAGACACCACCCCGTTCTGAATTAGACCAGAGAGGCACAACTGCCAGTCTGGAGCAGCAGGGCTGACACCATTCAGGCACCAAGCAGACTAAAAATAAGACCGTGTTTTGTGGTTGGAACAGCAACTCGGGGAGCGAGAGCTAAAATTAAACACAGGGTGCTACTCCTGTTCGGTTGTTCCCTGTGCCCTGGAAACCATCTGCTTGAAAATCAGGTGAACCCACGTGTTAGTCTGAAGGGCTGCCCTGGTTAGATGGAGCTCTGCTGAAAGTGGAGCAAAGAAATCTCTGGAAACCAGGGAATAAATAGGAGTCTTATAAGAAGATGCAGGAGAGACCACAAACTGCTCAGTGATCGGAAGAGGGTGAACGGGTCTGACTGACGTCTGGACGAAGCGGCGCTGTGATCTTCAGCTCTTGCTGTGTCCCTGGTCAGACAACTGCTCCAGAGGCATTTCCATTGTCTCCCAGTAGCTGTGCCTCAGAAGTGTACTGGGCTGGGAAGAAGAATCCTCAGGCCAGCTACTCGGACACAACATCCACTTACCAGGAGGCGCTGGAACTTCTTCCCAGTGAGGGCGACAGAGCCCTGGAAGGGGCTCCCCAGGGTGGGTTGTGGAGTCTCCTTCTCTGGAGACATTTAAAACCCACCTGGATGTGTTCCTGTGCAACTTGATCTAGGTGATGTTGCTCTGGTGGGGAGATTGGACTGGCTGATCTTGCAAGGTCCCTTCCAATCATAGAATCATTAGGGATTGGAAGGGACCTCAAAAGATCATCTAGTCCAACCCCCTGACACAGCAGCATCACCTAGACCAAGCCACACAGGTGATTCTGTGACAAAGATCCCGCAGAGGCTGTTAAGGACTGACTATGGTACCACTTGTTATCAGGATGTGAAGATCCTTTGCTTTATGTTCTGGAACCCCCCGTGTTAAAACACTCCTATCCTGCAGGGCTTTTACAGACTCCTTATTGTTCTGCCAACGTTCTGCCCAAAGACTTGTGAATCCCTAGTAAGGACCTAGAGTGAAGTCGCTGGATTTTGGGCTGCAATTCAGTTTTGAATTATAGAGGAGGGGGCAGGAGGAGGAGGAAGAAGAAATCACATTCTTTGTGTGATGGCTTCTGAGCAGCTCTGACACCTCGGAGACTCGGCGCAGATGTTTGAACTTTGGCACATACCGTATCCCCAACCGCAGCTGCGCCTTTGGGGTTTGGGAGCAGTTATCGCGGCAGAGATGGAATGTGAAAGCTAAGAACAGAGCGGAATCGAGCGCTGCCCGTTTGTCCAACGGCTGCGATGCCTCGCTGAGCTCTCGGCCTCCTGCATCGCCCTCGGTACCTCTGTACAGCAGCAGGTTGGTTTTCATTACTGGGTTTCCAGCTTTCTGTAGTCGTGGCTCTCGTTCCATGGAAGCAGGTAAGGTGGGAATCATTTCCTTTCTCTCTCCACCCTCGTGCAGAAGCAGGCTGAGCAGACGCTGGTCGTTATGAGGAAAGGCTGAGGGAGCTCCTGTCCAACTTGGTCTAGGGGGTCCTGCTCTGGCAGGGGGATTGAACTAGATGATCTTTTGAGGTCCCTGCCAATCCCTGATGATTCTATGGCTCTATGATCCTGCTGTGGCAGGGGGATTGGACTAGATGATCCTTCAAGTTACTTTCCAATCCCTGATGTTCTGTGATTCTGTGAAAAGAGGAGAGTGAGGGGTGACCCCATGAATGTTCATATAATATGGAAAGGGTGGGTGTCAGGAGGATGGAGCCAGGCTCTGCTCAGTGGCACCTAGTGACAAGACAAGGGGCAAAAGAGGTGTGAGCTGGAACAAAGAAGGTTCCACATAAATATCAGAAAGAACTTCTTCCCAGTGAGAGTGACAGAGCACTGGAAGGGGCTGCCCAGAGGGGTTGTGGAATCTCCTCTGGAGAAGGTTAAAACCCACCTGGACATGTTCCTGTGCAACTGGATCTAGGTGATCCTTCTGTGTCAGGGGGATTAGACTGGCTGATCTTTCGAGGTCCCTTCCAATCCCTAATGATTCTATGATATAGACACGTGAAAGCCATCCCTATAAAGCAGCAAGATGCACAGCAGACACCGGAGGGAAGCGCAGAGGATGACACGTGCATCATACAGGGAAAACACTGCCCTAACTAAGTACAAACACACGTTTTCTTGGGGGTTTCATCTCTTGGAAGGAGAACAAAGGGGACAAATCAACAGGACAGGGAGACCCCGGTGAAACTCCGCTGGAGTCAGTAGAGCTCCACCAGGGACTCACTTGGCTGAGTCTTGTGCTGAGGGCTGTACGAAAGCCTCGATATAGAGTTTCTGCCGGCACGAGGAGCCTGCCAAGACAAACGCAAAGCGCTAAGTGGAACCTCTTGATTTATTTAAATAAAAAATCTGCTACAAAAAAAAAAAACAACCCCATGGATAATTGGAGTGGAATGGATCCAGACTGGAATTGTCTTGTGTCTCCGGAGTGTCTGCGGGAGGAGCGGCAAGGAGTATCTTACTCGTACACCTAAGCGATGTAGGATGTGCAGGTAGCAGATAGTTTCTTGTAACTGCGTTGTTCCACCAAGGGGCTCAGAGCCCTTTGGAAGACAAAGGTTCTAATCAGATGTGAAACAGCACTGTTGGCTGCAGCTGATGTGGACTGGGGGATCACCAAATAGAGCCTGGTCTCAGCTGTTCATCACTCATCTTCCCTGCAGGCGTCTGCCTCCCTCTTCCCTTCCAGTGCAGATCAGCCGGTGTCCTATCACAACGTTAAGGCTAAAAGCAATCTTGTTGTGCCCTAAGTGGGTTGGAGTGTCAGCACAGAGACGTGCCATGGATGTGGGAATGCAGCTACCTGGGCTGGGCTAGAAGAGGTGGCATCCTGGTGTGGATCAGCAGCAGCCTCAACAGCACCTCTGACAGCAGGATTGGTGTCAGGAGGATGGAGTCAGGCATCTAGTGATAGGACAAGGGGCAAAGCAACAGGTGGGTGTCAGCTGGAACAGATGAGGTTCCATGTCAGCATGAGAAGGAACAACTTCTCCGTGAGGGTGACAGAGCACTGGAAGGAGCTGCCCAGGGAGGTTGTGGAGTCTCCTTTTCTGGAGGCATTTAAAACTCACCTGGACATGTTCCTGTGCGACTGGATTTAGGGGATCCTGCTGTGGCGGGGGGTTGGACTGGGTGGTCTTTCCAGGTGCCTTCCAATCCCTAATGATCTGATGATTCTGTGATTCCTTGTTCTACCCATTAGCCTGTTCCTGTGTGAGTGGACCTAGGGGATGATCTTTCGAGGTCCCTTCCAATCCCTAATGACTGGATCTAGGGGATCCTGCTGTGTCAGGGGGATTGGACTGGCTCCATTGGATCCTTTGAAGTCCCTTCAAATCCCTGATGTTCTGTGACTCTGTGGGACTGTCTGCGATAAGAAACAGCCAGCAAGAGGAGAGCAAGAAACTGGAGAGAAGCTGAAGCCCTCCAGGAAACCCCATCAAACCCCTGCATCTGTGTCATTTCACCACTTCAAGGAGCTGCAGCAATGGAGGAGTTATCGTGGTGAGTGTCGCGATATCGCTGTGTTTGGGGAAAGTAACTGTTAGAAGTGCAAGTTGGAGTGAGGGGGCTTGTTTGTGTTGGGATGGAGAAGGACTAAAATGTGGACCACAGAAAGAACTAAAGGTGAGATTTCCAAAACTACTTTCAGAAAGTTACACAGACCACTAGGGGTTGGAAGGGACCTCTCAGGGTCTTCAAGCCCCAAAACGACTTTTAGAAAGTTACACAGACCATCATGGAAGGGACCTCCCAGGGTCATGAAGTCCAACCCCTCTTGCTCAAGCAGGATCATAAAACCTAAGACAGGTTACACAAAAATGCATCTACATGGGTCTTAAATATCTCTAGAGGAGACTCTACAACCTCCCTGGGCAGCTCCTTCCAGTGCTCTGTCACCCTCACAGTAAAGAAGTTTTTCCTCAAATTGAGATGGAACTTCTTGTGCTCCAACTGACACCCCTTGTCCTATCGCAGGGTGCCAGTGGAAAGAGCTTGTCCCTTTCTTCTTGACTCCCAGTCCTCATGGATTTATAGACAGTGATAAAGTCCCCTTGTAGCCTTCTCTCCAAACTGAAAAGTCCCGGGTGTCTCAATATCTCCTCATAAGGCAGGTGCTCCAGTCCCCTTATCATCCTTGTGGCCCTCTATCTAACAAAATCAAGTCTCTGTCCTTCTTGAACCAGGGAGCCCAGCACTGGACATGACATTCCAGATGTGGCCTCACTAGAGCAGAGTAGAGAGGAAGAAGAACCTCAGAGTTGACCCTCGGTTCTGATTTCTACTGGAGAAAAAAGTATCCAGACTGGACATCTATGAAAAGGCCTCCTTCTGCCAAAGGGGTGTGAATCCCACTTGACTGGTTGGTACCCTTCAGCTGTTCAAGCCCTTTATGTTGACTCACGCTGACTCATGTTGACTTGTGCTCATCACCGTGAGTCAACAACGACGGGCTTGGTTGCCTCAGTGACGTTAACATTAGCATCCCAGTAATGAATGAATTCCTTGAGGTTTAGTGTCTGCCTCGTCAAGAAGTCACAGAATCTCAGAATATTAGGCATCAGAAGGTGACCTCGAAAGACCATCTCCTCTGAGCAGGGCTAATATGACAAAGAGTGGCAACTGTAACGCTGGCCGAGCCAGGTGCCTTGGAGCAGTGCAGCAGCCTGACTCTGACATCCCAGAGTTTGGACACTGACGTGTGCAATCACCCTGTACTTTCACAGCCTGGTCCAGCGCCCGCACAAGTCAGACAGAAAATCTCTGGTGACTCCAGCAAGCCCTGACTCACACTGTTCATCAGGCTTTTTCCAGCCTCTTTAACATCTGATCTCATGCAGCTTTGGTCCTGTAACAAGACTCCTAGGGAATCTCATCCATCCAGAACCCACCTTCTGCCTAATTTCTTAGAAATCTTAACGAGGCAGTTTGCTAACAGTGCTGAACTCGGAGCCTAAAGGCTGCTGATCTTGAGACACACACACACATATCTAGACACTAACGGTTCACGCAGCACAGGATGGGGCTTCTTGGCTACTACGATGCGACTCTGTGAGAGGTCTCAGGTCCAGCTGTGGTTTCTGAGATATAAGAACTATCCCCATCTTAAAACAGTAACTGAGCAGGGTGTGAAGTCAGGTTTGGGATCACTTCTGATGTTGGGAGCCTGTTGTGCAATTGAGCTCATCCCCTAGACAAGACAACGTTGCTGTCCAGCAACTGATGTGTTGGAGCAGACCCCTGGGGCTGTGCACTTTACTCCTGGCCTACAAACCATGTTGTATGAATTAGTACAACCCTGCCAGGCTGAACTTCCCTCCATTTAAGGGAAGAATCATAGAATTACTTAGGTTGGAAAAAGACCTTCAAGATCATTGAGTCCAACTGTTACCCCACCTGTCCCAAGGCCACCGCTAAACCCTGTTCCTAAGCTGCAGATCTCCATGACCGTGAAACATATCACAGAATCACAGAACATCAGGGATTGAAAGAACCTCGAAAGATCATCCAGTCCAATCCCCTTGCCACAGCAGGATGACCTAGACCAAGGCACACAGGAACACATCCAGGTGGGTTTTAAACATCTCCAGAGAAGGAGATATGTCCAGGGATGGTGATCTGATCCAACCCCCTCTCTGGAGCTGATTCAACCCCCTCCCTAGAGCTGATTCAACCTCATCAGCCTGTTCCAAGACCTGATGACCCTTTCCAGAAAGAAATTCTTCCTTGGCTCCGACTTAAACTTCTCCTGATGCAACTTGAGGCCCTTTTCTCCTGTCCCATCCCTTGAGAAAAGACCAACCTCACCTCTCTAGAACCTCCTTTCAGGTAGCTGTAGAGAGTGAAAAATCTCCCCTCAGACTTCTTTTCTCCAGACTCAACAGTCCTAGAGAATGAGGGGGTTTCTTTCCACCAGACTCTTTGATAGGTTCTTGTTTCATTGATTAGGACCAGTTTGTTTCATGTTGCACAGACAACAAGAGAAGCACAAAGAAGTGCGGTTTGCAGGGGGGCGTCACATGCCAGGCCCCGCAGCACCCTTGAGCCCTGCCTCTCTTCCCCAGTTTCAGAGAACGGCCCCTGACTCACCACTGCCTGGCTGAGCTTGGCAGGTGGGAGCCAGTCATCTCCAAGAAAAGGCCCAACCAGCAAGCGCTGCCCCAGTGCAAACCCGCCTGGACATGTTCCTGTGCAACTGGATCTAGGTGACCCTGCTGTGGCAGGAGGATTGGGCTGGATGATCTCTCCAGGTCCCTTCCAACCCCTAATGCTCTGTGACGTGACTCAGCAGATAGACAACAAGGTCCTGGCACCCAGAGACGGGATTCTTCCCACTCTGAGCTTGCTGGGCCAGCAGGAGGTTGGACATCTTGCTGGAAAGGAGTGTGAAGCAGAGGGCTCAGCGCATCCTAGTGAGGTGGCTCTTTCTGCAGCCATGGATTGATGGGGGCAAAAACGAGGCTTGAGGGAACTGCTGGCCTCAGTCCTGCCCTGAGATTCTGTGGCTCTGTGATTCCTGGGACCCAGAGTTCCTAAGGATGCCAGTGCAGTGACAAGATAATGGACTAACAAACACTTGCCCTGAAAAGCTATTTATGCATAACACTGCTCCCGATGGTCCCACGGCAACTTATTTCTCCTCTAATTAGAGAGGTGCCTGTGTGTCGCAGGGAGGTTGGACTAGCTGCCCTTTAGAGATCCCTTCTGACCCAACACACTCCATGAGCCTACGGTTCTTAATGACCGATGTTTACAGCATCGGCTGACCCTCCCGTCCACTTCTTGCCTCTCCATCAGCCCCGTCCATAGGGCACCGCGAGCGTTTGCGCATGCACAGCACATCAGCGCGATGACACACGTGTCCTCCGGTGTCACTGCTCCCAGAGCAGAGCAACACTTCACATATGAAATGAATTTGCACAGAAATAATGCAACAGAGATCATTTTTTCCACACACACCCCACCCCCAGCCTCTTTTTCCTAATACATGAGAGAAATGGAAATAGTGACTCACGTCAGATCTGCAGCCACGTGGCGTGAAGAGAAATTCCAGCTCAGGGAAGCTCAGCTCCGTGTCAGGGTGCAGGAGGAAGGCTGCAAACACGGGCTGCACAACATACATCACAGCTCGGGCTTTCAGGAGGATGGAGCCAGGTTCCTCTTGGTGTCAACTAATGACAGAGGTTTAAAACCCGCCTGGACGTGTTCCTGTGCGACTTGGTCTAGATGATCCTGCTGTGGTGGGAGGACTGGACTAGATGATCTTTTGAAGTCCCTTCCAATCCATAATGTTACAGAACCCTGTGCAACCCCTTCCAGGGCTCTGTCACCCTCACTGGGAAGACTTTCCGTCTAATATTTATGTAGAATCTTCTCTGTTCCAGCTCACACCCACTGCCCCTTGTCCTACCATCAGATGCCACTGAGCAGAGCCTGGCTCCATCCTCCTGACACCCACCCTTCACATATTTATCAACATTAATGAGAACATTAGGGACTGGAAGGGATCTTGAAAGACTATCCAGTCCTATCCCCCCACCACAGCAGGATCCCCTAGATCCAGTCATTAGGGATTGCAAGAGACCTCCAAAGATCATCCAGTCCAATCCCCCTACCACAACAGGATCCCCAAGACCAAGACACACAGGACCATGTCCTCTGCGTGGGGGTCCCTCTACCAGCGGTCCAGCTCCGCTGCTCTCCCACCGGCAGGTCTCTGCCTTGCCCTCAAAACAAGGGAGCTGCACTTAAAGAAAGAAGCGCAAGAGAAAACAATAATTAAAAGAAACCAGGCAACAGCCGGGGTTAAAGCGGAGACCTGAATTACCAGAGAGCAGAGGACAAAGGGGGTTAAAAACGGGAAGCACAAGACTTGAGGAGCTGTGACTATTTGAATTTCTTTTGTTTGAGAGGGTTGGTGGCTGGTGGGTTTGTTTTTTTCAAGCCTCTTGGCAACGTGGGGGGATTCTTTCTTCCACCCAGGTGCTGTGCAGACGTTTTTCCCAATTAGAAGAGTCTCCTTTATCCATTGAGTGCAGTTTGGAGGGGAGCGGGAGGATAGGGGCTGCTGAGGAATGCTTCAGGCTAGCGCTGGGCTCTGCGAGCCGGCTTTTGTTGCGCCAATGCGAATCACTTAATAATTCATATTTCAGACCGCATTAATGCAAATGATCATTTCAGCTGGCTATTGAATTTTTAAATATGCACCACGAGCAGTTTGGGTTTCTGCTTGTTTTCCCAGGTAAAGCTGTTTAGACGGATTTAACATACGCTTGGGCTGGCGCCTCGTAGATCATCCCTTTGTTTTAAGTCGGGGTAATTAAGAATTAGGAGCGTTGCAAATAATACAGGGAGCCCTGAGCTCCTGGGATGAATCATAGGATCATTAGGGATTGGAAGGGACCTCGAAAGATCATCCAGTTCAATCCCTCTGCCACAGCAGGATCACCTAGATCAAGTCGCACAGGGACATGTCCAGGTAGGTTTTAAATGTCTCGACAAGAGACTCCACAACCCCCTGGGCAGCCTCTTCCAGTGCTCTGTCACCCTCACTGGGAAGAAGTTCCTTCTGATATTTATATGGAACCTCCTCTGCTCCAGCTCACACCCACTGCTCCTCATCCTATCACTAGAGCCTGGCTCCATCCTTCTGACACCCATCCCTCACGTATTTATAGACATTAATGAGGTCACCCCTCAGTCACCTCTTCTCCAAGCTCAAGAGAACCAGCTCCCTCAGCCTTTCCTCATAAGGGAGGTGCTCCACTTCCTTCACCCTCATTGCTCTGTGCTGGACACCCTCCAGCAGCTCTGTGTCCTAGCTGAACTGAAGAAAAATAACGTGGAGCTGATGTTCAGTCCTGCAAGTTGAATGAGAGAGTATTTTATCTTCCTCCAGTGAGGGCTGCACAGAGGGACCTTGAGAGGCTGCAGCAATGGGCTGAGGATGACTGACTGGGTTTCAATGGAGCCAAGGGTCGGGTCCTGCATTTTGGTCACAACAATCCCCTGCAGCACTACAGGCTGGCAGTCTGGCAGAGAGGGAACTGGGGGTTCTAACTGACAGGCGGCTGAATACAAGCCAGCACGGTGCCCAGGTGGCCAAGAAGGCCAGTGGCATCCTGGCCTGGATTAGAGACTGTGTGTCCAGCAGGAGTAGGGAGGGGATTGTCCCACTGTACTCAGCACTCGAGAGGCTGCATGTTGAGTAGTGGGTCCAGTTTTGGGCACCTCAGTACAAAGCAGACATCGAGATGCTGGAGTGAGGGTTACGAAGCTGAGGAAGGGTCTGGAGAATCAATATGATGAGGAAACATTGAGAGAGTTGGGGCCGTTGAGTTTGAGGAAGAGGAGGCTGAGGGGACACCTCATCGCTCTCTACAACTATCTGAAAGGACACTGCAGAGATGTTGGTGCTAGTCTCTTCTCACAGGTCATTAGCGACAGACCCAGAAGGAAGGGCTTCAAGCTTCAACAGAGGAGGTTTAGACTGGACATCAGGAAGAAAGTCTTCCTGGAGAGAGCGGTCAGGTACTGGAATGGGCTGCCCAGGGTGGTGGCTGGGGAAGAAGAAAAACAAAAACTGAAGGTGCTGTTAGAAAGGAAACAGTGGTGAGAAAAAAAGAGATCTCAAGGAACCAAAATAATTTGTTATAAATTAATATTACAACCTGGGGAAATAAACGTGTCTGGTTATTGGAACCCACGTCCCCCCCCGCCACCGGCCCTGAAACCATTGCTCGGAGCATAAAACTTCCCACGACATGCCGTAGTGGTCAATGCATCTCTGCAAGAAGGTGCTTTGTATCTCAGAGGTAGCAGAAGAGCCATTAGATGTGGGTGTTGCTATGGTAACTGCTCTTTTTTTTAATTGAATAGCATAGTAAGTAGTCTTGTAAAACCCACCAACCCGTAACTTGCTGGTGCCCTGAGGCAGCATTAATGCGAGCACCTTTCCTTTTGTCTTCCTTTCCTCCTGGAGAGATGCAGGTAGCGCAGCACGAGCCCCGTCCTCACAAAGGCAGTAGCTGTGCAGGAGAGTGAGTCCAGCTGCCTCTCAGGACAGGGATGGCAATCAGAAGGTCAGGTGAGGTGCACCAGCTTCATCCCAGGCTGCTCTACACACTGCAGGGTCAGGTAGACACAATCACAGAACATCAGGGATTGGAAGGGACCTCGAAAGATCATCCAGTCCAATCCCCCTGAAACAGCAGGATCCCCTAGATCTAGTTGCACAGGAACATCTCCAGGTGGTTTTAAACATCTCCAGAGAAGGAGACTCCACAACCTCCCTGGGCAGCCCCTTCCAGGGCTCTGTCACACTCACCACAAGAAGTTCTTTCTCATATTAATGAGGTCACCCCTCAGTCTCCTCTTCTGCAAGCTCAAGAGACCCAGCTCCCTCAGCCCTTCCTCATAAGAGAACCTCATAAGAGACCCTCATGGGACCTCATTAATGTGAAGGGTGGGTGTGAGGAGGATGGAGCCAGGCTCTGCTCAGGATCACCCAATGATAGAACAAGGGGCAATGGGTATGAGCTGGAACAGAGGAGGTTCCACATCAATATGAGAAGGAACTTATTGCCAGTGAGGGTGACAGAGCATTGAAAGGGGCTGCCCATGGGGGTTGTGGAGTCTCCCTCTCTGGAGATGTTTAAGACCCACCTGGACATGTCCCTGTGAGACTTGTTCTAGGGGGCATCTGCTGTGGCAGGGGGATTGGACTAGATCACCTTTCGAGGTCCCTTCCAACCCCTAATGGTTCTATGGTTTAAAACCTCCCTGGATGTGTTCCTGTGAGATTTTGTCTAGGTGATCCTGCTGTGGCAGAGAGATTGGACTAGATGATCTCTTGAGGTCCCTTCCAATCTCTGATGAGCCTATGATTTGGGAAGTTAATTTCCCCCTAGAAGAGACCAGTCCTTAATCAAAGGCCTGTGAGAAGTGACTGATTCTTGCTCGGGTGGCAAAGGCTTCTCGTTCCTTTTGATATTTTTTGTCCCATCTAGGGGAGTGTCCTTTGTGGGAAAAGACAGATCTAAAAAGCAGATTAAAAGGGGGGGAAAAAAAACCACAAAGAGGAGGAAATGCTTGATGTGCACTTGAGGAGCCCGGATTTGTTCACATCCGAGCGTGGAACAGTCTGAGTGATCTTCACATTCAGCTCACAACATCGCTGCAAGGAAAGGTCACTTTTGCTCGTGTTCCGGGGCAGCTCCTTCCCTTTTGTCCCCTCGGTAAGATCTCTCCTTTTGTATTATTCTGGAGGCACCTCGGCTCTGAACTTCTCCTTTTTCATCTTCCTCTTTTGTACGGGGGAACGATAATTTTTTCATCTTTCAAAAAGATTTACAAGGTAAAAGAAGAAGAAAGGAAAAAGGAAGCGATAATACAGGCGCCACTGTGGCAAGGCGACGTCTCCGTCCCTTCGTACCTTCGCGTTTCGCAGGGAGAGATGTCGCTCCTTCCAGATCCGTGAATTAAGATGCGCTATTTTTTTGCTGAAGGCTATTTTAAATTAGGCTAATAAATTGCTGCTCTCTGCCTCGCGTGATAATGCATTACATTATCTCCTGATGTACACGTATTGTTTGACTCTAATGGTGTGGAAATTAAATGTTAGACATGGGCCAGATGTTCCTATAGATGAGTATGAAGTATGACTCTGTCGTGGCTCAGTCTCAACGGGACGAGAGGTAGAGGATGAGCATTTCTGAACAGCAGCGGCGTGAAATTCTTAAGTAGGTCACTCGTCCACACCCTCACACTGTCGAGGAGCCTAAGCCCCATTATCATTCCTCAGCCAGAGCCAGTGATGCTTCAGTGCTCCTTCATGGTGAGGATAACTGAGCATTGGCACAGGCTGCCCAGGGGGGTTGTGGAGTCTCCTTCTCTGGGGACATTTGAAACCCATCTGGATGCGACTTGGTCTACGGGATCCTGCTGTGGCCGGGGGATTGGACTGGATGATCTATTGCGGTCCCTTCCAACCCCTAATGCTCTGTGATTCTGTCATCCTGCTGTGGCAGGGGGATTGGACTAGATGATCCTTCTCTGGAGATGTTTAAGACCTGCCTAGATGTGTTCCTGTGTGACTTGGTCTAGGTGATCCTGCTGTGGCAGGGGGATTGGACTGGCTTATCTTTCGAGGTCCCTTCCAACCCCTAATGCTCTGTGATCCTGCTGTGGCAGGAGGACTGGACTAGATGATCTTTCGAGGTCCCTTCCAACCCCTAATGCTCTGTGATCCTGCTGTGGCAGGGGGACTGGACTAGATGATCTTTTGAGGTCCCTTTCGATCCCTAATGACTCTGTGACTCTAAACCACACAGAGGTGCCTGGAAGGCTGGTGAACATGTGCAGTCAGACTGGCTCGGGGCACATCTCTGGCTCCTGCCTCAGCCACAAGGGCTTTGACACCCTCCCCCTTCCCTTCCCCCTCTCGCTGTGTGTGTTCACGCCATGGCTGTGGGGACAAACAGCTGCACATTACAGTGACTATTAATGCAGGTCCCCCACCAGCACGTCCTCTCGGGAAATGAAGGGAGGTCCCTGAAGGAGTAACGGGAGGTGCCCTGAAGAGTGAACTGAGGTCCCTCAAGAGTGAGCTGGCTCCACATTGCTGCTAAGGTCAGTCATTTCTGAAGTAGAGACGCGTCTTGGTTGAGAGCTCCATGTCCTGACCCAGTGCCCTGTCGAGGTAAGACTTCTGCACTGATTTTGGATCTAAGCTTGGGTTTGTGGGCCTGAGCTCGTGGAAGGCCAAAGATCACAAGGACTTAGGTTATTCCTCCTGCTGAACGTGGCAGTAACCCCCTCAAGGGCATCAGACCATGACAGTGCCAGCCACATCCATGTCTCCCACAGCTCTGTGAGCTGTGTGGTGTGGTGAAGATGGGCACATGGTGTTGTGGCTGTAGGAGTCATCAACAGGACCCCACTGTGAACAAGCCCAGGGGAGGTTGAGATTAGACATTAGGAAAGATTTATTCACTGAAAGAGTGTTGGAACAGGCTGCCCAGGGAATGGGGTGGCATTGCTGTCCCTGGAAGGGTTCAAAAAACAAGTAGCCGTGGCTGTAAGAAGAATGATTCAGTGGGCACTGTGGGGTCAGGTTGAGGGTTGGACTGGACCATCTCGTAGGTGTCTTCCAACCTTAGTGATGCCATGATTCTCCGATCCCACCCAAAGATGCCACAGCAGTGACCCCAGGTGAAAGGTAGCATCAGGCCCTGCGCGCCGGGTTGGCGGAAGGCAAGGCTCACTCCCCATCTAGCTGCCCTGCTCGTTAGGCGCCGCGGGATCGAGCGGAGAATGTTTTCATCACAGTTAACAGAGGGCTATCCAGATTGCTTGTAACTGTTTTTAGCACAGTAAACATGTAAACCCAGAGCCTGGGGAAAGGGAGGGGGAACAAGAGGAAAAGCCTGGCCCTGCACTAGCTGATCATTTTTAATTAAATCCCAATCTATCAATCTGGTTGCTGCACGAAAGGCAGAGAAGCAGCCCCTGGGCGAGTCAGGATGTTGGTGAGCTGAGAGGGTCGCTGGCTCTGCAAACCCAACCGAGGCACTCTGGTTGCCAGCGTGAGGCACAGTGGTCCCACCAGCCTGGCCTCCATCGTACAGCCTGTTGGATGCAAGAATCCACGAGAGCCTGCAGTGGGTTTCCATCAGAGGTGATGTGCTGCCTCACGTCACAGCGGTCCTATGGAAAATGGGGTTTGTAGCAGCTGGGTATCGTTGATCACACAGCATCACAGAACATTAGGGATTGGAAGGGACCTCGAAAGATCATCCAGTCCAACCCCCCTGCCACAGCAGGATCACCTGGATCCAGTCGCACAGGAACACATCCAGCTGAGTTTTAAACGTCTCCAGAGAAGGAGACTCTACAACCTCCCTGGGCAGCCCCTTCCAGTGCTCTGTCAGCCTCATTAGGAAGAAGGTCCTTCTCATATTTATGCAGAGCCTCCTCTGTTCCAGCTCACACCATTGCCCCTTGTCCTATAATTAGATGCCACTGAGCAGAGCCTGGCTGCATCTTCCTGACACCTGCCCTTCACATATTTATCAACATTAACGAGGTCACCCCTCACTGATGGCTCCACACTGAGCACTTCTGCTTGTGCTGCTGCACTGCTGGCTCCCTCCCCAGTTGGAGGTGCTGGGCATGGCTCAGGACTACTGGATGCCACGGCAGTTGGGTGTGAGGTGGGCAGCAGAGCACAGGGCACTCTCCTTGGGCACCCTTGACACCTGTGGTCCCACTCCTCTGTGGACAGGGAGAGACTGAAGGAGGTGTGAGTTACCTGCTGGTCTCTGGGCTCAAGGATTTCCCCTTTCTAGTGAAACTGCTTCACAGTCCTTAACAATAGGAAGGGAGAGAGGGTTCATCTGCATCTTTCCCCTGCCCAAGTCAATGTTAGCCAGGTCATTCACGAGTGAAGGAGGGGAAACAACATGGAAAGAGCTGCCAGTTTGGGGGCTGAGTGGAGGCTGGAGGGGAGAGAACAGGAACAATGAACCCTAAGCCTGAACTGATTTCCTATTTGAAAATAATGCCTAGAGAGATGTCTATTTAGCCAGAGCCAATTCAGCTCCCTCTACAGTCCCCAGCACCTGAGAGCTTGTAAAGCACCTGCTGGAATCATAGACTCTCTGAATCATGATGGGTGGAAAGGACCTCCAGGATCACTAAGTCCAGCTCTCACATCTCCCTAACCCCTGGCATCTCTTCTTTTCCACCACTTGCAAAGCAGTGAAAACTCTGTTTCAGATGCAACCAAAGCTGATCCACCAGGTCTTTGAGAACCATCCCAGAGAAGGACAGACCCAGAGAACAAAAGGGTGCAGAAAAAAAATGGGAGAAGGGTTTTAAAACCTGAAACCTTACAAATATTCCTTCTTATCCAGAGAGCACTTCGACAGCAAAGGCTGCCCACATCAACACTTTCAGACACACGTGCTCACACGTGTGCTCACGAATCACTGGAGACTACCTGAACCAGACACTTCTCCTCCCAATGGACAGCATGAGGTGAGAACTCCTTTAGATGGGATTTGATACTCTGCTTCTTTTTGTAAACTACTCCTGTCAGTGAAGAGGGTCATGACAGCACCAGGGTTTGGTTTGGGGCTGTACCCTCCCTCTGTAAGAGGGACTGTTTGCCTGTAGGTCTCACTACACATTACTTTCATCCTCTGTGGGTAAACAATAAGGTCTTAGGAATCTGAGCGCTGTGGCCTCCTCACAGTGTGCACAACCTCCTTTACTATCTGCTCTCATGACCAAGCTGCCCACAACTTCAACTCTTAGTCATCTGGTCTAGGCTCACCACTAGGATGTGAGTAAGAACAAAGCATTCCTCATCACAGAATCACAGAACATTAGGGGTTGGAAGGGACCTCCCATGTCCTTTGTTAGAGAGATTTCTTACAGCACAAAGGGACTCTCATATCAGCCAGGCAGCACTGGATAGCGAACGTCAGGAGTTTTCTCCACCAGAAGGTGCCCAATGACCTCACACAGGAATTCCTCTCCTGTCTACGACAGGTAAGTGATGGGCTTGCCACCTTCTTAATGACAAGTTGTCCGCCTTGTACAAGCCTCTCCTTTAAGTCTCTGTTTTCATTGTCTCTGCAGAGACTTCCATGGAAATGCTTGTATGAGAGCATCTTCTCCTTCTTATCATGTGGACCTGTGGCCAAGCAAGACTTAGCCAAGAGCTCCAAACTCACACAGGCCATGGCCGCCACCACCCACAACATCCATTCTGGAGACATTGAAGAACCCGTCTTCACATGTTTCTACATGACCTGTCTTAGGTTTTAAGATCCTGCTTGAGCAGCAGGGTTGGACTTGATGACCCCTGGAGGTCCCTTCCAATCCCTAACGATCCATGTGTCTGTGTGTCCAGGCAGAACTGCTACCACAGAACACTGAGCCCATTTCAGCTGGTGACCCGGCTGGTCACTGCTCACACGAACCAGCCAGCGCTCTCATTACAAACAGCTTTAGCTGGAACTAAATGCCTCAACCAGTCCCATCACCAGGAGAAGCCAAGACCGAGAAGATCTTATAAAAACTGTGACTCCAAATGATAAAAGAAACCCTCCCCTGCCTTTTTCTTTTTAATTCCCCCTGCAGCTTCCCATCGTGGTGAGTCAGGACATGTGCACAGCATGTACGTGTGAAGTAAGTTGTCTCTTCTGTCCTTCCCCTGCCACAGCTGCTGCCTCACCCCCTCATTCGTGCTTCTGGACCTTATTCACCAAAACCTTCTAGGAAAGAAGGAAATAATCTCACCATCAGCACCAGTACAACGTGTTTAGTGTGGAGGGAGCCAACGGCTTCAGCCCAGGACCGTGCTCCCGAGCTCTGACTGACGACATGAGCAGTCTCCCTGCCACACAAAGCTGATCAGCCCAAGCCAGCTCCAAGTGTCGGAGTGAGACGGACGACTGCTAAACGGTAAAGCGATGGGAAAGAAGAGCCTTTCTTTCACACCACGAGCCTACCAAGGGCTGTTTGCTAGTGATGGAATCTCTCCAAAGACATCCCTGCAAATACCTCAGTTACAGCCTCATTTCAGAGCTGCTACAGGAAACACTGAGCAGTGGCTTCCTCTTTCCTAACCCTAACCCTAAACATATTCTGGTGTAAAAAAAGACAAGTTCAGGTTAACCGAGTGCTTCAGGTTGGACCCCTGGCCCCAGACATTGGAATTTCATCCCACTGAAAGGGAGTCGGATGAAACACTCCTGCACAAGGGGGAGGACAGCCATGGGTCCTGTGATCCTGCTCTAGCAGGGGGATTGGACTGGATGATCTCTTGAGGTCCCTTCCAACCCCAAATGACTGGATCTAGGGAATCCTGCTGTGGCAGGGGGACTGGACTGGATGATCTTTTGAGGTCCCTTCCAACCCCTAATGACTAGATCTAGGGTATCCTGCTGTGTCAGGGGGATTGGACTGGATGATCTTTTGAGGTCCCTTCCAATCCCTAATGTTCTGCAAAAGGAACAGGCACATTCTCTGTTAAAAAATCCTATCCCACAGCTATGTCAAGTTCCTAACACCACTTGCATCATCTGAAATGCTGCATTCCTCACAGATGAAATGAGAGCCTGCTGGCTGCTGACAAAACAGTAACCACAAGCAGCCCCAAATGCAAAATGAATCTGTGTGGGCTGGTTCGTGACCCTGACAAAGCATCTGTCCACGCAGTAACCCTTATCTTTGGTCAGAGCGTAATGAAATTGGCAGATTTTTGTTACCTAACATCACTCTCTTCTGAGAGAGATAGGAGGAAACTTAAATAAACCACACGGAGTTAAATAAACCACCCCGGGGAAGCACATGGTTTAGCGACAGAAAATAGTGACTCCAGAACTGTCTCTGCTGCCATGACCTCGCTTAACATGAGGAGTAGTGTTGTCTTCTCCTAGCTGGGCCATGCTCTCATCCTTTTTTTAAACAGAGAATAACTCCACCAGGGACAGTTTCTAATGCCTCCATGAGAAGCCTACTCATTCCAAAGAGAGGTCACTCTCCCAGTGCAGGACTGGACTGCAGGATGGCTGCTGAGGCTCTGCTGGTGCTCTGCTACTCATACAGACATGGAGATGGTTCTCTAGGTCATGACCTCATTAATGTTGATAGATATGTGAAGGGTGGGTGTCAGGAGGATGGAGCCAGGCTCTGCTCAGTGGCATCTAATGACAGGACAAGGGGCAATGGGTGTCAGCTGGAACGGAGGAGGTTCCACATCAACATGAGAAGGAACTTCTTCCCAGTGAGGGTGACAGAGCACTGGAAGGGGCTGCCCAGGGATGTTGTGGAGTCTCCTTCTCTGGAGACGTTTAAAACCCACCTGGACATGTGTGACTGGATCTAGGGGATCCAGCTGTGGCAGGGGGATTGAACTGGATGATCTTTTGAGGTCCCTTCCAATCCCTAATGTTCCGTGATTTGTCATCTGCTGATGCTCATTAAAAACAGGAGTAACCGGGATGAGGCAGAGTAAAGACTGAGCAAAAGAGAGAATCTCAACTTTAATTCCAATTACTTATCGTTTTTTAATCCAGAATCAGGTTGATTCTGGCATCTTTGTCTTCTTTCCTTACGCTGCAATTCCACATTATCCATTTAAAACATCCTTTATATTTGCAGGCGAGCACAAGAGTCAGAGAAATGCATCAGTGCCTTTGGACGGCAGCTGCATAAAAGGTTTAAGAAACTGTCTTTGACAGTTCCTTGAGAAGGGAAAGCAGAGGAATTACTATAGTAACATTCAAAGGTGGTTGCAATGAAAATAAACCAGTTCAAACTAAGGCAATATTTGCTCACAGAACATGAGTCACTTGGATTGTGAGCGTCTGACAATGGTGAAGGGGAAAGTTGTCAGGGAAGAGTGACAACATGTCTCCACTTGGCAGTGCAGAATCCAAAGGTTTCTCGCTGACAGTCGAGGAAAAGCCAACACGACAGAGGAACATCCATCCCTCCCGAGCAGATTTAAGATAACACTAACAGTGGGCTGAGTTCTGTTTCCACATATGCTTTGGATTGCCTCTTGATTTCTGCACAAGCGCCTGTTTATAGCAGCGAGAGATCTGTGCAGGGAGGGACCCTGGATCAGGCTGTGAACATGCAAGACACCAGCATGATCTCGACAGATCAGAGAGATGCAGAAAGAATCTGAGGGGTGATTTGGCCCTGCACAAGTGCATCAAATGCAGTCATTCCTGCTCTGCCCCCTGCGAAGGACATGTCAGTGTAGAAATAAACACAAAGCTTCTGTGCTCCCAAAAGCCTCTGAACTCTCAAACAAAGGAAACTGAGCTAAACCTGTGCGCCCAGTTCTGTTCTGGCTCCAGGGAGGTGAAGACAGGGAGAGTGGGCAAAACACATCTCATGCTGAATAACTTGTATGTTGGAACAGCAGCCTGGAACTGTAGAACAAGGAGTGGCACTGCCTGGACATGTTCCTGTGACACTGGATCTAGGGGCTTCTGCCGTGGCGGGGGGATTGGACTGGATGAGCTTTTGAGGTCCCTTCCAACCCCTAATGTTCTGTGGGTTTGTGACTGGATCTAGGGGATCCTGCTGTGGTGGGGGGATTGGACTGGATGATCTTTCGAGGTCCCTTCTGATCCCTAATGTTCTGTGATTCTATGATTCTGTGCTTCTGTGACTGTCATTCTTAGCCTGATTCCAGGTGAGGTGATTCCACAGGCTGCTACCTGCTCTGGTGGAAGAGACTGGAATTTGTCGGTGGGGGAGAAGGATATGAGCAAAGGAAATACTTCAGCTTTAGTCTCTAAAAGTCCAATTCTCCCCCAGAAAAGCAGATGTCTTCAAAAAATCTCCTTGACAGCCATTGTAACTAAGCCTGAAGTAGGAAAGTTGAAAGATATTGTGCTTCTATTTCAATTTTAATTAGTCTGTGGGTAAAAGGGGACCTCTGAAGTTGTCTACACAGTGATTTTCACAGGCCCTGTTGACTTGAAGAGGCCAAAGTCTCTGGCAACACGCGAAGCCGCCCTCTACCCATGGGTAAACGCTTCCCCACAGTGCAAACGGGCTGCCTCAGGTCGTAGCCTGAAAGATCCTTTTTAAGGCCACGCATGCTGAATCCAAAAGGAGACCTTCCACGCAGCTCTCCACAGAGCAGCTGCGAAGTCAGGTTCCCCAAAGTGCCCAGACCTGTAGCCCAGTAGCAAACCACTGCGTCTTAGTCCAGCTCAAGATGCTCTGAGCAACAACAGAGCGTAAGGCGAGAAAAATCACCCTGTTTGTACAAAAATCAGGTTGTGCTCATTTCCCCAACAGCCCTGCTTTGCTTGAGCTACTTCTGACTTACAGCGAGAGACGAATTTGACTTGCTCTCTGTTCTCTCTCTCTCATCTGTTGGGCTGCAGCTGTGCCCTCTAGCACTGGATGTGTATTCCAAGCTCATCTAGATGTCGAAACAAAAGCACAAATTAGATGACAATCTTCCATTCTTTCTGTAAGCTGCCAATACCTGTTTGCCACCATAATGGTATTAATCATCTTTCATTTATAGCGGAACACTGGAAGCTTCCAGTTGTATTTTTTTTCTTCCAGCCCCCCCTTTGATTTATTTGTAGGACAACAGGTGCACAACTTAAGCAGGTGTGAGGATGTGCACATATGTTGGGAGTTTGCTGACAGCCACAAAACATCTTTAGCAGATGATTATTTGTATGAAAGCAGCCGTTATTTTTATTTCATGCCTAAACTTAATTCCACAGCTGTTCGCTCCCGCAGTCCGTCGCCTACTTTGTGTCGCAACAGCGGTGATGCAACTCGGGGGCCTCCAAATGCCCTCCAAAATACCCCACGAGCAACTCGTTTACCAGTATAGGCTGGGGACTGACCTGTGGGAAAGCAGAAAGGGGATTGCAGGTCCTGGTGGACAGCAGGATGACCATGTGCCAGCAATGGGATTTTGTGGCCAAGAGGGCCAACAGCATCCTGGGGTGATCAAAAGTGGAGTGGTTAGCAGATTGAGAGAGGTTCTCCTCCCCCTCTACTCTGCCCTGGTGAGACCACATCTCGAATATTGTGTCCAGTTCTGGGCCCCTCAGTTCCAGAAGGACACAGAGCTGCTGGAGGGAGTCCAGCGCAGAACCACAGAGATGATGAAGGGAGGGAAGCATCTCCCTGATGAGGAAAGGCTGAGGGACCTGGGTCTCTTGAGCTGGGAAAAAAAGGAGCTGAGAGGCGACCTCATTAATGTTTATAAATATATAAAGGGTGGGTGTCAGGAGGATGGAACCAGGCTCTGCTCAGTGGCACCCAATGACAGGACAAAGGACAACAGGCGTGAGCTGGAACACAGGAGATTCTACATAAATATGAGAAGGAACTTCACGGTGAGGGTGATGGAGCCCTGGAAGGGGCTGCCCAGGCAGGTTTGGGAGTCTCCTTCTCTGGAGACGTTGAAAACCCACCTGGACACGTTCCTTTGCAACCTGCTCTAGGTGATCCTGCTGTGGCAGGGGGATTAGACTGGATGATCATTCGAGGTCCCTTCCGATCCCTAATGCTCTGTGATTCTGTGGGGTTTGTGATCCCTAAACTGGCTCCAGTTTCTCAAAACTTGGGGAAGTACTGGAAGTCTCTGCTGCGTTTCCACCGGCAGCTGCTGCAGAAGAGCATCAAACCGGCTCAACAGCTGACACGAAGCGCCTTTCCATATGTAAAGCTGCGCCTCAAACACACGAGGGACACCAAGAATAAACTCGGCACTTTCTGTTTCTTTTGTCTAACAGCAAATGGGTTGTGAAGAAGTGCTGGATGCTTTCAAATAAAAAAGCAGTTATAATTTTGGATCCAAGCTGTGAGAACACTCATTGGAGACAACTGTTCTCTCATGGGCTGGCCTTGAATAAACAATCACAGCACTGTGTGATATCACTTCCCAACCAGATTCTAGCATGGAGCCGTTGCCTTGCCATGGTTACTTGCCTTTTAAACCAATGTTTCTTTTCCTTCCCTTTTTGCCAACATTCTTGCTTGCTTGGCAGTGGCCCGTTCTCCATTGAACTTTTGCCCTACTTTAATCTCCACCAAACTTCTCCTCTCAAAGAATCTTTTCACTGATATCTCATTGTTGTCCCAGATTTCTTTTCTGCGTGTGAGAACTTTCCTGGGGACATGGCTTATGGGAAAGAGCCCAAGTGACTGTCTTCTGCTGAGTATCCAGCAGCTGGCAGGCATCCGTGAAGAGATTAGAAAACAAAGCCACAAGAGCACAAGCTGGTAGCCACTCCTGAAATAAAACTGAATAGGAAGGAAGGACATAACACAACCACCAGGTCATTCACGTGGAGACTTTTTTTGTGCTTGTCGGCCCCTGAGCTCGCAGGAATTCAATTCATCTGAGGATAACACCATTAAAACCCATGTAAGAGCATCACTCTACCATGTAGGGGTCCAGGGAAGAATCCCTCACTTGTGTTGTGCCCCTGCACTTGGCAGGATACTGGGACCCCATAGCAGAGTTCTAGGGAAGGGGGACATGTTCTGGAATTCCTTAGACAATTTAGAAGAAACAAACCAACAGCTTCTAAAAGAATGTAGAATTCCTCTTAGAGGAGAACAGGCCACTTTTTTTTAGTGAAAGAGTGGCGAGGACAACAGAGCACTGGAATGGGCTGCCCACAGGGGTTGTGGAGTTTCCTTCTCTGGAGATGATGTTTAAGACCCACCTGGATGTGTTGCTGTGTGACTGGATCTAGGAGATCCTGCTGTGGCAGGGGGATTGGACTGGATGATCTTTTGAGGTCTCCAGTGAAGGAGACTCCACCAACCACCCTGGGCAGCCTGTTCCAGTGCTCCGTTACCCTCACTGTGAAGAAGTTCCTTCTCATATTTATAGGCAACCTCCTGTGTTCCAGCTCACACCCATTGCTCCTCTTCCTGTCGCTAGATGACATTGAGAAGAGCCTGGCTCCATCCTCCTGACACCCACCCTTCACATATTTATAGACATTAATGAGGTCACTCTCGGCCTCTTCCAAGCTAAAGAGACCCAGGTCCCTCAGCCTTTCCTCATAAAGGAGGTGTTCTACTTTCTTCATCATCTTCCTTGCTCTACGCTGGACTCCCTTCAGCAGCTCTGTGTCCCTCTTGAACTGGGGGGCCCAGAACTGGACCCAATACTCCTCACTAATACTTGTTATTGACAAAATCCACTTTCTTACTGGAAGCAGACCTGCCAAATCCCTGGTGTTGGTGGGCACACACTTACAGCTGTTTAGAAATCTCTCACTTGGGCTCACAGGCTGACAAATATCTTAATATTTCACCCTTTCAAAATCTCCTGACATTTAAATTTGGGAAAACCAGCAAGTTACCTCTTTTTAAAAGAGAAAACCTAACCTTACCAACTTATTCCCTGTTAGCTTTTAAATTAAATCAGGCAATTAAAAGTGTCTCCTTGCTCACTCTTATTTATTAACTTTTAAACAGCAATTGTCTTCACAGCGGCAAAATCAATACCCTGAAATAAAATTCCTAACAGGAATTTCCTTTCTCATAAAATTGGGCTGGCAGTTTCATTTCCCCCCACTGTACTCAAAAGGCAAAATGTAAAGAACAATGTTCTCATTTTGCTAGAGTCTTTATTTACTTTGGATCACAAGCAGGAGGAACATTTTCAGCTGAGGTCAATGATTGTCTACATCCTTGGTGTCTCTTCCTTTGCTCAGCACCCTGGCTGACAGAAGAATCACAGGCTGGTTGGCTGCAGCCTCCTTCAAGGGTTGGTTACTATCTGCTCCTCAACCCTCTAGTGTCTGAGTGGGAAGTGGGCAAAAGTGCCCATCTAAACACAGCACCAAGCAGAATTGAGCTGTCACCTCAGGGTAATTCACCCTTTGATGCCTTTGATGGAAGGGATCTCTCGAGATCATCTTGCCCAACCGCCCCTTCAGAGCAGGATCACCTAGAGCAGATCACATAGGAACAGTCCAGGTAGGTTTTGAATGTCTCCAGAGCAGGAGACTCTGCAGCCTTTCTGGGCAGCCTGAGCCTGGGCTCTGTCACCCTCACCATGAAAATGTTCTTCTTTGTGTTTAAACTGAACCTCCTGTGCTCCAGTTTGTGCCCATTGCCCCTTTTCCTATCGCTGGGCTCCACCAAAAAGAATCTGGGCTCATCCTCTTGACACTCTCCCTTTAGGTAGTTGTAAGCATGAGTGAGGTCCATCCTCAGACTCCTTGTGTCTAGGCTGAACAGACCAGTTTCCAAGCAGGGTCCTCTAACACAGCAGGAGACAGAGCAGGAAGGCTGCTCAGAGCCCTCCACGGGGCTTGGCCACACACCAGCAATGCTTTGCTCCATTCTGGGCTCTCCCATCTGATGGCTCCAGAATTATTTGTATAGTTTGAGCCATCAGAAGATGCCAAGGTGGGCACAAATACTAAGCCCAAGCTATGGCAGGAAAGCAGGGACTCAGCTGAATCATCATAGAATCACAGAACGTCAGGGATTGGAAGGGATCTCGAAAGATCATCTGGTCCTCAAAATGCTTTGGGTTGCAAGAGACCATCAAACCCCCTGCAGAGAGCAGAGTACATCTCCAGCTAGAGCAGGTTTCCCATCCAGCCTGACCTAGAGTCAGGAAACCTCTGTCCAGGAATGACACTGAGAGCCACACCTAACACAGCTCCTGCTGCAAGCTTCTATCTCAAGCTAGAACTGATCCTTCTGGAGAAAGGAAGCCTCCTTTGATAGCTGCCTCATGCACGACGAGCCAAACCAGCCCAAAGGGGCCCCTCACAGCCGTGTGGATGAGACCACACACAGCCACACGCTAGCACCAGGTAGCAGTCGGCGCAGGATTTGTCCTACGCTACGCAGGAGCAATAAGTCAAGTCTGCTGTCAAAGCCCCTCATGTGGCATCAGAGAGTAGTTCAGTCAGGCTCACACGGCCAGCACAGCTCAGCCTTTGGGAAGGAGGCTTCTTCTCCTACAACACTGACTCAAGTCCCGATGACTGCAGTGTTATTTTCCCACACTGAGGAGCCCCTTGATCTGTGAGCAGCTCCTGTGACTTCTACAGGGACTCCTCACATAGGACAAAGCAGCTCAGCAGGCTCTTTTAAACGTGTGTTTGGGGCTCATTCATCAGCAACAATGACCCCCTCTAATCAGTGACAATTCCTCCAGGCCACCCCGTGTGAAAACCTCTGTGCTGTCACACCAAGCCGATGGCAGAAAAACTTGTGCAGCGGTGGTGGCTTTACAACCAACACGGTCTTCGCATGGAGCGGAGAAAGAACAAGAAGTGGGGAGGGTGAGACAAACACGAAAGGAAACAGGCTCAGGGAAACAGAAGCTGGAGGTAATCAATAAATCATAGAAAAAAAGTAATGAGAAAGAACCTTTAAAGTGCCCAGGCTCAAATGTCAAGAGTATTAGAACAAAGGAGCTCCGCGCGGGAGGACGTGTGACAGAGGAGTACGCCGAAACTCTGACAGACAGCACGCTCGCTCCCGAGCAGGGAACGCGGTGCAAAGGGCAGCAGAGATGAACAGCATAAGAAATCAGCTTCCTCAAGGAGTTTGAACACACAGGACAGGTATTAGTGTTTCTAGAGGATTCTGAGGAACAAACCCGGCAAAAAAGAGCCATCACGGTGGTGGAAATGATCAGTTTTGAACTACAGGCTGTGCTGCCACGCACACGTGAAGGTTTGCCAGCGATACAGAACAGGATCCTGCTTACCCTGCACAGCACCACAGACAAACGGAGCCAGCCAAGGCAGGACTTGTTATATCCATCCCCAGACCAATTCATATGGCTAAAATTTAGGGGGGTTTCCTTCTAACGACTCTCTCAGTGATGCACTTAATCACCCGTGGCTCCAGGCGTATGTGTTTGCCCCACTGAAACCTATGAATATAAACATCCACTTAAAGTTAAGCAGCTACTCAAAGTGTTTTTCCAAGCTGAAGCCTATGTGCTGATGGATTACCACCTTGGCTATAAATTGCACTGCTACGTCTGGTTTTGGCCACTGGCTTCGGAACAGATACCCGCTCTGTTTGAAGGAAGCTTATAATGACTGTTATTCATGTAATACAATAGATCCTCCTGGCACCACACAGGTCTACGCTGTGAAAACAACATTTTCCGTTCAAACGGGGTTTGCAGTCAACTGGGCAAAGGCTGCTTATGCTCAGCTCAGCAGGAAAACATGGAAAGAAACTACCACAATTTGATGTACGTACAAGAGCAGAATCACAAGGCTGCTGGGTCAAGCCTTAGGAGAAGCAGCTTAGGGAGCTGGGGCTGGTTAGTCTGAAGTGAGGGAGGCTGAGACGAGACCTTATTGCTGTCTGCAACTACGTGAAAGTAGGATGTAAAGAGGTGGGGGTTGGTCTCTTCTCATAAGTAATAGGACAGTAATAGAAGAGCAACAAAGATGATGAAGGAAGTGGAGCCACCTCCCTTGTGAGGAAAGGCTGAGGGAGCTGGGTGTCTTCAGCTTGGAGAAGAAGAGACTGAGGGGGTGACCTCATTAATGCCTATAAATATGTAAAGGGTGGGTGTCAGGAGGATGGAGCCAGGCTCTTCTCAATGTCATCTAGTGATAGGACATGGGTCGTATTCAATAACCCTGAAGAGCTTTTCCAACCTAAATGATTCCATGACACCTCCGTCCCAGTGAAAGGCAGATAAACCTCGGAGCCAGGACATGGCTGTAGTAAAACAGTCATTAAAAACCACCCATGCAGGGCATTTGTTGTAGGACCTAAAGAGTTTGCATCAGGTAGTGATACTGATGGGGAAACAAAGCAGCTTAGTCCATTTAAAAGGTCTTCATTTAAGTGGAACTTCATTAAACCCTTCTGCTGTGCGCACACAAACAACAGCAGTGATGTGCAGCAGCAATGTCAGCAGGTAGGCTGGGTGCTAATTCTTGTGTTAATGTTGCTGAGCACACCCGGTATTAAAAAACAGAGGGATGTTTCCAAAACCCTGCTGGGTCTGATGTGAGCAGAATGCTGAGTCAGGAAAAGGAGTTACTGCGAGTACTCATCTGACAGCAAAGGACTCAACGAGACATCTACAATTTCCCTCATAATTTTATGATATGTCTCTCGTTCAAGTTGTCAAAGCCTGACAGGCTTTTTAACAACATCAAGGGGTGAACGGTCCTTCATCTTCTCGCTCTTGTTCAACTGAATGATCAATGAACAAACTAAATCTGACAGCTGTTGTGAAGAAATCAAGAATTAAAGCGCTTACAGAAGATGTTTCTACTCCTCCCTGTCTAATTAAGCCTAAAGAAGTTTATTTTCCATTCCAGAAGCGGTTGGGAAAGCAAGAAGTAGCCTGGCCTTAAGTCCAGCTGTTCTGCCCACCCCAAGGAAGGCCACTGGAGCAGCATGAGGAAGGGCAGCTCATGTTACTGGTGTCCATGAGTTATCTTCTGGCTCTGTGTGCCCCAGTGGGGATCACAGCTGTGTAAAACTGCAGTGTTCTGCAACCATGAAACCTCACATCAATTCTGAAAAGCTCTGCTACACAGAGACCTCAGCTCCAGTCCCAGAAGAAAAACTCAACACTGAACTTCAGACAGACTTTGGAGTCAAACTGACACATAAGCTTGAGGATAAGAACGCACCACAGACAGCAGAGGGGACAAAGAAAGACTCTCAGAAGGCTTCAAACTGGAGGAAATCCATCCTTGCCAATGAGGAGGCCTTGAGGAACTCAACCTACAAATTATTGATTGTCGCCAGGGCGAGGAGAAAAAAACACTACAAAAGCATCCCAGAGCCACTCGAGCGCACGGAAAGCTTCTCTGAAAACATCTCTTCTCTAGAGCTAGGAAGATGCAGGACCCTTTTCTTCCCTGCTTTGTTCCTTTGCGATTCAGTTGTCCCTGCTCGTTACCTGTGAGTCGGTACGACGAGACACATCGAAATCGAAATGTAAACAGAAGTGAGTGCGTGTGTGCGCGCAGGAGCGCAGCCATCCAAACATATGTCTGTTTATTCCCGCTCTCTGTGTGTACAACTACTACAGCAAAATCCTTTCTGATGCAGAAATGTTTTTGCAATTCATTAATTTTCTGCCTTCTTCCTGCGTTTCCAGTGCCAGCAACCAATTAATTCACAGGGATTATTTCTAGTGCAGCGATCCCCCAACTGGGGTGGCACTGAGCTCAGGAATCATAACTCTAGGCCAATATTTGGCCAGAGCTGCCTGCTAAAATAAACACAGGGCATGTGTCTTTGTGTACGAGGCTCATCCTGCCCTTCTCTGCTGCCCAGCTGCTAAGCAAACAGCCCCTGATCCTTCTCCCAGCATGAAGCAGGGTGGATGGGAGTAGAGAGGTAGAGTCCTTTTCAGCACCCCACACAACTCATCTAGCAAGGAGCAGCATGCTGTCACTGCCCAGGCTCAATATTGATGACACCACCTGTGTGGGGAACTTTGTGTTGAGTCCTGTGTTCAGTTCTGGGCTCCCCAGTTGAGTCTTGGGTCCAGTTTTGGGCTCCCCAGTTCGAGAGAGACAAGGAACTACGGGAAGCAGTCCAGCAGAGGGCTAGGATGATGATGAGGGGACCAGAGCATCTGTCTAAGGAGGAAAGGTTGAGAGACCTTGCTCAGTTTAGCCTGAAGAAGGCTGAGAGGGGATCTGATCAATGCTCATCAACATCTAAAGGGCAGGTGGCAGAAGGATGTGGCCAGACTCCTTTCAGCGGCACCCAGTGACAAGACAAGGAGCAATGAGCACAAACTGGAGTCCTACCATGAGGAAAAACTTCTTCACTTTGAGCAACAGAGCACTGGAACCGGCTGCCCAGGGAGGTTGTGGAGTCTCATTCACAGAATCACAGAACACTAGGGATTGGAAGGGACCTCCAAAGATCATCTAGTCCAATCCCCCTGACACAAGCAGGATCACCTAGAGCAAGTCACACAGGAACGTATCCAGGTGGATTTTAAATGTGTCCAGAGAAGGAGACTCCTCTGGAGACATTCAAAACACCCTTAGCTGCAAACCTATGCAACCTGCTCTGGCAGTGGGATTAGACTAGATGGTCCAGGGGTTCATTTCAACCCCTACCCTTCTGTGAATTGGAGCTTCAGTCCTGAAGCTAAGTCCCTCTGGGCAGCAACACCCCACCATTGCCCCAAAAGTCACCCCACTGCATGCAAGGTTTCGTGGCTCAAAGAAGCCTGGGACCTTCATGGTGGGCAAAGAATCACAGAACATTGGAGGGTGACAGAACACTGGAACAGGCTGCCCAGAGAGGTTGTGGAGACTCCTTCAATGGAGACGTTTAAGACCCACCTGGATGTATTCTGTGTGACTTGGTCTAGGTGATCCTGCTGTGGAAGGGGGATTGGACTAGATGAGCTTTCAAATATTATCATACCATAGAATCTAATAGAATAGAATAGAGTCTAATAATAGAATCATTAGGGATTGGAAGGGACCTCAAAACATCATCTAGTCCAATTCCCATCACTGGTGGGCAAGCAATCAACCAGGCCACTGAGTCCTCATCAACCCGCTCAGTGCACGTGCTGAAGTTGGTCAGCAGCTCCTGTACCTACAGAGGTAAGTTGCAAGTTCAATGCAAGACACTGTTGCTTTCCTTTCCCACTCATCTGTAGGGCAAAGGTGCCTTTTCTGCTCCCCTTCCCTCAGTTTTTGGATAAACCCTGACTTGTTTTCACAGGAACACTAGCTCAAATCTGCTGCTACCGTGCACAGCCGATAAAACTCCTGCCTGCAAAGACCATATGTCACACGGAACTGCTCGAGAGGCACGAAGCCCTGCTTCTTTTTTTCCTGCCGATCCTTTAAAGATACAATTTTATGCTCAGTTAAAATGCAAAAGAGCATTATGTTTAAAGATAAACCCATCTACTGTGCAACCACTCCACTCAGTTCTGTCACCAAATCACTTGTTAGTGAGACATTTGGACTGCCTGCTCCGCAGAGAAAAAAACTTGTTACACATCTCTTTCTCCTTGTTTACCAGTTGCTATGACGATGCCAACGACAATGTCACCACCGACAAGGGCTAAAAATCCTCTCCTACAGGCAAGAGACCACAGAACCAGTTCTGAGGAGAAAGTTCCCGTTCTGAATGTACTCGCGGCTATCCTCGCTGACCCAGCTGGTCAGCCAATACTCGGGGTCCCGACAGGTTGTTTCTGTTCGGAGAACAAACGGATGAGGCAGTGAATTGGGCTTTTTACTGGGCTTCTGTTTGTTTAGAAGGAATGTGCACAATGTCCTGTTCCTGGGGCACAGCGGGACTCCACACAATAGGCTCCGCTTTCTCTTTTCATACTTTGAAGCGTCTTTTGAACCGCAACTCGAGCTTGCTGGCTCTTGTCTTTCTCTCAGGGTCAGGCTACCAGGGTTTCTCCTCACTGGCTCTGGTGTGTCCTTGCTGCTTCCTCTGTTCTGCTCCTCTGATGTTTCTGCTGTCACTTTCTGACTCGCTCTGTTCCATCATATGCCACCTCGTCCCCAGGGGCTGTGGTTAGACCCTGCAGAAAAGCCTCAGCCCCCACAGCTCAGCACTGCCAGGCATGTGCAGAGCCATGTGTATGCTGGCAGCTCCTGGGGTCTCACCAAGGCCCATCACAAGGAAGACCTTTGGTGTTTCTTTAGGACAGGGAAGCTTTCTCAGCCACCATCTCCAGTGAGGGCTGAGGGAGCTGGGTCTCTTTAGCTTAGAGAAAAGGAGACTGAGTGAACCCAGTAATGTTTATAAATAACAGGGATGGGTGTCAGAAGGATGGAGCCAGGCTCTGCTCAGTGGTATCTAATGATAGGACAAGGGGCAATGGGGTGTCAGCTGGAACACAGGAAGTTCCACATCAATATCAGAAGGAACTTCTTCATGACGAGGGTGACAGAGCACTAGAACAGGGTGCCCAGGGATGTTGTGGAATCTCCTTCTCTGGAGACATTTAAAACCCACCTGGACATGTTCCTGCATGACTGTGGCAAGGGGACTAGACCTGATGATCTTTCGAGGTCTCTTCCAATTCCTAATGTTCTGTGATTCTCTGCTGACTTTCCACTCGTGTGTTTTTGCTCCTTGTCAGATCAGTTTCCGCACATCACTCACACCAGGAGGTGCAGAAAACACGTTACTATTTCCTAACAAAGCAACCTCTGATGCAACTACAATAAAGTTGTGAAAAGGTCCAGGTGGAGTTAAACAGATTTGACAGCATTTAATTTCCATAAATTTAGGGCCTGATCCTGCTTTTGTTTTGCTAATGAGTACTAGAGGGAGATAAGGAATGAGCTTCAGACAAACTAGCAACAGAAACAATGTCCCAGCTCAGCAACAAAAGGCAGGTGTCTGACAGGGCTGGTGGGACGTTTTCATGCCCAACAGAGGTAACTCTAGTGCTCCTGCTCTGGGTTCAACCCATCTCTGCTGTCACCAACAGGCCTCCTATTCAGGCCTGACTGAGCTGTGGAGATGCTGCTTTTGGCAGCAGCTCTGCTGCTGGCTCATGGGGCTTTACTCTTTGATGGGAACAGAGGTTGCACACAGTGTAATCTCTGCTCAAGCAGGGCAGAACAGCTCTTGCCAGTTGCCTTTTCTTTTGCTTTTAAGGAAAGAAACTCAAGCAGTTTATGACACAGCTATTGACATGGCCCACTCAACACATAAGGAAGCTGCTTCTTGCTCTCCTCAGGCAAAACACATCTCTGCTTTCCACAGCTTTATTTTTATCCTTCCTTCCTTATAATGTTCTACCACTCCCCACCTCCATCTTTCTGTTGGTGATGGGCTGTGACAGGGTTCAGTGCGGACTCTGACTGAAAAGATCCTCTGGCGTGACCTCACATACCTCCAACACTGACCTCCTTCACCCCTGCAGGCAGAATCGCAGAATCACTAGGGATTCAAAGGGACCTCAAAAGATCATCTAGTCCAATCCCCCTGCCACAGCAGGATCACCTAGACCAAGCTGCACACGAACACGTCCAGGCGGGTTTGAAACGTCTCCAGTGAATCACAGAATCATCTCCGTTGGGAATGACCTTCAGATAATCAAGTCCAAACATCAACTGAACTGTCCCAAGGCCACCACTAAATCCTGTCCTTAAGCTCCAGATCTGCATGACTTCTAAAGATGTCCAGGGTTGATGATTCAACTCCCTCTCTGAGCAGCCTGTTCCATAAAGCAGCTTTTCCTAATGTCCAACCTAATCTTCCGCTGCCACACTCACAGCAGCAGTACTTTGTTACTGAGGAGGCAGTTAAAGCTGTTTTTCCAGAGTCCAAGGGCACAGACCCATCAGCACTGGTGAACTTCAGGCCATGAAAAGCGTCTGAAGTCAACAGAACCTAATATAAAGGGAAGTCCACGGGCCAGAACAGAGGTGTGCACCATTAACTAAAAACCTCAAGCCATTTCCTCACCCAGCCAGTCATTAATCCCCAGGAAAGGCCCTTTGCCAAGACCAGCATTTCTTAATTAATATATAATGAACAGTATAAATTTGGGAGAGTTTTCTCCAAGCACTGGAGAGAATCAGCAGCCATTTGCAAGGAGCATCCAGTTCTGGGCACACGGTAAACTCAAGTGCCTGACTCCCCTGGGTCCTTAGCGGAAGATGGGAGTCTGGGGTAGCCAATTTGTTCTATTTCTGCTGAAAACTGCAAGGAGGGGAAAAAACATTCTCCTTTTAAAACTTTGAAGGAAACCATTCAAAAAGCTCTAGTAAGTTGGCCACAGAAGGCACAACAGGTGTTCTCAGGCTTGTGTGTTCCATTTTCAAAGAACTGACAGTCGCTTGATCAAAGTCTGAATGAGACATCTCCCCCCTTGAGCAAAAACCTTCGATAACCCACTCCAGAATAATAGTTCTCTGTCCCAATCCCTCTCAGGGCAACGATCTGAGAACGCAGCTCCCATTCCTGAATCGCTGTCGGTACACACATCAGCAGTACCAGTATGATCCAGTCTAGAGGGGAGCATCCACATTTATTTCTCTTGAATCTGCCATGTGATTGCTCTTCATGCTGCATTTATTCTTACACTGACCTTTTGCTGCCCACAAGACAACAGCCAGTCTCAGTCAGCGTAAAGCTAAGTGTTAGAGATAACTCATCGGCATTTTTGGAACCAGTGAACACCCAGTGTCAGCACTTGCAGCACGAGGCTGGCTGGGAAGTATTCGATGGCACAGGAGGAGCACGGGAACTGGGCTTGCTGCATCACTGAACCGCAGCCTCAGAAGCATGCCTTGAGTGCAAGGAGATTGCCTTATGAGGCCTCAGTCTCTCCTTTTGGATCTGTTCCATTTTGCTTGTAATGCTTCCACATTCCCCGAGTCAGAGGATAACCCTTTAGTGAAGGGCTCAGGGCATTTGCTGGAGAGGAGAAACACACGGGTTCCAGCCTGCAACGGAGTGCTTCAGCAAAACAGCAGCAGCGACAAACACCTCTAGCCCCTCACTGCTTAGCTGAAATCACACAGCATCTGAGGAGGACAGATGTGGCATTTGGGGTAACAGACATCCCCATCCCATTGCTCTACCTGGGACCACTGCCCATGTGAGAGAGAGAGGTTCTAACTCAGCCTGTCCCTTCCTACCCAGCCACCACATGGCCTCCAGCTCCTTTGCCACACCAGCTGGAAGAACTCTGTTGGTCTGGGCCTGTGCAGCAACCTCGGAGAGATTCCAGCCCTGCACATCTCACTGCACCCTCCTGCCTCTGTTCTTCCTCCATAACTGTTCTGCTTTGTTTATGGCACCTGGCTTACAGCTGCCATGTACCCTGGCAGGCAGTTTTTCCCAATCTTTACCTATCCATGGGGCACCTGATTGACAGGATCCATGCATCAGGTCAGGATCTCCTTTGTGCCATCAGCAAACAGGCTGTCAGGATTAATTTAAAACTCTGCTGTGTTTAAGGAGGCCAGATAGGTGGTTTATGCCTTTCTTCACCCTTACATCCTCCTTCCCTTCTGTTCGGCACACCCTTTGCTGCTGAACCAACATTTGCAGCAGCTAATCATCCTTTTTCTCAACAGACCAACCTGGTACCTCCATCATCCCACTCAAGCAATCCCACCCTGGGCTTGATTAGGAGCAATCCAGTCCCAGGTTTTTATTTGGTGACCTATTCCCACTTCAGCTCTTGCCACTCTGCTAATTCAGCCTTCATGAGCAGCTTTTTGCTGCGGACCAGAGCTCAACACTCAGCTAAAGCCACACCTCGCTTAACCCACAGGCCAAAAGCCTCCTGTGACCCCTTGACATCAGGTCAGGCTGCACAGGCTGTCTGTTGTTAGTAACCATAGTCATGCCTATCCTCGAGAGTAAAATATTAACACATCCCTGTGGGAAGGGGAAGTTCTGATTTGTACAATTGTACAATTTCTAAACAAAAAGCTCCTTGTTCTTTTCCATAGCTGTCACACCTGACTAAAAAGTCTCCTCAGAAATCCAACCCTACAGTTTTCTGGTCCCACACACCTAAACTCAATTAGTTTTGAAAAGCCGACGTGAGCTGCTTGCAAGCCGCTCTATTACCTGCATCCTTCTCAGGATCCCTAGCACAACTCCTAGAAACCCCAGTGCATGTTTCCTCTCCCTTTTCAGAACAGTTCAATTATGTCACATCTGGAGGTTTTGGTGTTTCACCTCGATTTAGAAGCATCTCCTAATAAACTGACAGGTTCTGACACGTCCCAGTAATTTAGAGCTTTTGTACCTTGGAGTCAGAGAGCTGTTTTTATGGTTTCCAAAGGCTTTTTATTCACACTGGCTTCACCTTGAGTAGCTCCTTGAAGGGGGTTGTCAAGACAGCTTTGTATGCTGGGTTGTTTTTTTCCCTGGAACTAAATGCGATGCTGCTTATAAAATTACAACCCCCCTGTCCATGGCAGGGTACATTCTGCAGCAGCTAACTTCTGATGTATTTGATTTCCTATCTTGCCAGCACGACTAGATCCGAAATACTTACACACACTGGTTTTTATTGGTTGCACTTGAGGTTCATCCACTTCAGCGCGCTACCCTCTTTCATTCTATGCCTAACAAATCTGGGCTCATCAGTTGTGCTCTGGGAACAGAAGGTCTGACTATCTACCTCTAGCAAATGGGAAAACAGGAGGAGTTAGGGCTTTATTACTACTGCTCAGTATTTTCAGTAACAACAGTTCAAAGCAATGAGAGGTTTAAAAGATGCCTCCATAGCTCTCTAGCCTTTGGAGTCAAGCAAAGACGATGGGCACAGATGGGGTCTGATTATTCACAGAACCACAAAAAGGTCAGGGCTGGAAGGGACCTTAAAGATAATCCAGTTCCAACCCCCCTGCAGAGGCAGGGGCACCTTCACTACAGCAGGGTACTTAGGGCTCCAGCCAACCTGGCCTTCAACGCTTTTGGATCTACAGGACCACGTACGAACCGCAGCAAACAGAGGAGTTCTTGGAGCTCACTTGCTCATCATCAGCAACCTCTACCCTTTATGCTGAAGGTGATGCTGATGGGATGGGACTCGCCTGAGAGCCACTTGGGGCAGCTGCCCTGGTTGGCTCCAAACTGCTCACGGCCGGCACAGCACAGCTGGGCTGGCTAGCTGGCCCAGTGATACCAGGACACAGACCATCCCACATGATCCACAAACCAGTAACCAGAAACAGTAACCTTTAGGCCACAACTGCTTGAGGAGGGCTGCTTGAGAAGGGAGCCTTAAAGTCAGGCAGATCACCCATTCTTTTAAAAACCCACATGAGGCAAGAACTACGTGGGATCTTTTTTTATCACCGATTGCTGGCAATACAGTTCTCGGGGGAAATATATAATCTCTTTTCCACAGAGTTTCCCATTTCTAAATGCAAATGTTGCACACATTTTAAAAACCTGAATGTTATTTTAAAGGCTAATTTTAAACATTATTTTAATGGATATGTTTTATATAGACTTTTCACACTACGTCTTCACATGTTCATATATAGTTCGTGGCACAGGGACTATTATTACATGTGTGATAACAGGACAGTTGAAAAATGGTTTAATTTTACTGTCATATCACTAAGGTCTCCTGCTACCTAGTGCCAAAACTACTCTTATATATCGCCTATTTGTGCTGTGTGGAAATTATACGGACAGTTTGAGCCTTACAAGGTAAAAGGGAGACGTTCTGTGTTAAGACAGACACCCTCAAAGGGTATCATTATCTTTACCTGTCGCTGCTAGCAATCCCCGTACAGAAATTATCAAACGGCCTCCCAGGTGCTAAGCACACTGGAATTCTTTTCCCGTGGACTTTCCTAAACCAGCACACCTCCGAGGTACAACTCACTTGCGTATCTTGATGATCTGCACACATTTGCTGCTAATATTTCCTCCTCTCACCAACTACAACTGTTTTCCCCCAATGCCAACACTTTTTAGATGAGATCTGTGGTTGACAGCTGAAAAAAAAATTAATCCAACCCCCAATAGCTCTTTATGATTAGACAGGTCAAGATTAATTTCAGCATTGTGCATGAATCTGTGATCCAATCATTCTAATGATACACTACTCAAACCAGCGGTGGGGCTGAGGATGGAAAGAAAACCTTGATTGTAACTTGTCTGCTGATGATTGGAGTTTGTCACAAAAGAAGGAAAAGGTGATCATCACAGGAACCCTTCACCAAAGGCAGGGAATGTTCCTATCTCTCCCTTGTCACTGAACCTGTGGCTGTGTGACAGACAAGCAGAGTTATGCCAGGAAAGATGTCAAGTCACAGGAGGGATCATGTTTTACCCAGGGTTAAGGAAAGGATATATTTAATCAAATTAACACCAGTTCACAGAATCACAGGACATTGCTGATTGAAAGGGACCTCAAAAGATCAACCAGCCCAATCCCCCCACAGCAGGATCACCTAGATCAGGTCACATATCCAGGCAGGTTTTAAACATCTGCAGAGAAGGAGACTCCACAACCCCCCTGGGCAGCCCATTCCAGTGCTCTGTCACCCTCACTGGGAAGAAGTTCCTTCTCATATTTGTATGGAACCTTCTGTGTTCCAGCTCATAACCATCACCCTTTGTCCTATCACTAGATGACACCGAGAATAGCCTTGCTCCAATCTCCTGACACTCACCCTTCACGTATTTATAAACGTTAATGAAGTCACCCCTCAGTGTCCTCCAAACTAAAGAGACCCAGCTCCCTCAGCCTTTCCTCATAAGGGAGGCGTTCCACTTCCTTCATCATCCTCATTGCTCTACGCTGGACTCCCTCCAGCAGCTCCATGTCCTTCTGGAACTGAGGGGCCCACAACTGGACACAGTTCTCCAGATGTGGGAGTTCTCCTTCACTGGAGATGTTTAAAACCCACCTGGATGTGTTCCTGTGTGACTTGGTGTAGGGGATCAGACTAGATCATCTTCTGAGGTCCCTTCCAATCCCTAATGACTCTATGATTCACTAGGGCAGACTAGGGTGGGGGGATTCCCTCTGTCACTTCTCAGCACTTTTACTCCAGACCCTTCACTAACTTCACTGTCCTCTTCTGTCCTTCACCTCAATATCCTTCTTGGAGTGAAGGGCTCAGAACTGAACCCAGTAGCTGAGGTGTAGCCTCACCAGTGCCCAGTGCAGACATGAAAGCCACAGAGTCCATGATCTAACCGTCCCCAGCGGTCAAACAGACCCCAACACCCTCAGCCATGCACCTGGGCACCCCTGACTGTAACTTTCATTATTTACTCGTGCTTTGTCCCAGCTACTAACATGGAACTGCCTCCAGCTCTAGGACAAGGGGCAACGGGCACAAACGGGACCACAGAGGGCTCAGTTTACACCTCAGGAAAGAACTGAGGGTGACAGAGCCCTGGCCCAGGTGGCCCTAAGAGCCTCTGGAGTCCCCTGCTCTGGAGACACTCGAAAGGCCCCTATGGGATCTGCTCCAGATGATCCTGCCCTGGTAGGGGTTTGGACTAGATGGTCACCAGAGCTCCCTTCCAACCCATAAAACCCTGTGATTTTAAGGAGCAAGTGAGCGTGGAACCTTTCGGTGGGGAGAAACAACCCCCCGAACAGACCCTGCCGTTCCCTCGCATCACCCCTCCTCCTCCCAGCAAACAGCTCCCGGGCACGCAGAGCGACAGGAAAAATCCCAAGTGAAAACTCTTGTTCTGGAGACTTTAAACCCCCGGCAAGGGGCGAAGGCTGAAGCAGCGGCTTCAACACACGAGCGAGGGGTGTCCTGTGTGTTACCCCCCTGCGCTCCCCGGCTCCCGCCCTCTCCCCACTCTGCCCCATCATGGCGCCCGCCGGAGCCGCCAATGGCCGCCGCGCGCCCCCTGCGGGCGGCGGCGGCGCCTGAGGGTCGGGCCCGGCAGCCCCGGGCTGTCCCCGCCCGGCCGTGAACGGTCGCGGAACAAGACGAGGCCGCGACCCTCCGCCGGGGGTAGGAGGGGAACACGGGTGGAGCTTGGTGGCCACCGATAGAGCATCCGGGGCAAGGGCTGAGCCCGCAGTGTATGCGATCCCCTCGAGCCGGGATGGGCAGCTCCTGATGCAGGGTCTTAATCACAGAACATGAGGGATTGGAAGGGACCTCGAAAGATCATCTGGGCCAGTGATCAGAACAATTATGATCATGAGGAACTTAATCAGCAGCCATTGTCTGGCCATCACCCTTTGCAAGGCAGAAGGCTCTGGAATCAGAATAGCTCCCTCAAGTGATGGCTGCCAGCACAAGGGACCTCTCACAGAATGGTTTAGGTTGGAAGGGGCCTCAGAGGTTATCACAGACTCACAGAACATCAGGGATTGGAAGGGACTTCGAAAGATCATCCAGCCCAATGCCCCTCCATCGTGCCACCAGCAGGGACACTGCTCACCAGAGCAGGTGTTCCAGAGCTCCGTCCAACATGGTCTTGAACGCTTCCAGGGATGGAGCAGCCACAGCCTCCCTGGGCAACCTGTTCCAGGGCCTCAGCGCTCTCATAGGAAGGAATTTCTTGCTAAGATCTCTAAATCACCCCTGTTTTAGCTTGAAACATCACAGAATATTAGGGATTGGAAGGGACCTTGAAAGATCACCCAGTCCAACCCCCCTGCCACAGCAGGATCACCTAGATCAAGTCACACAGGAACATATCTGGGCGGGTTTTAAACATCTCCAGTGACGGAGACTCCACAACCCCCTGGGCAGCCTGTTCCAGTGCTCCGTCACCCTCACTGTGAAGAAGTTCCTTCTGATATTTATATGGAACCTCCTCTGTTCCAGCTCACACCCACTGTCCCTTGTCCTATCACTAGATGACACTGATCAGAGCCTGGCTCCATCCTCCTGACACCCACCCCTCACATATTTATAGACAACCACTAACCCAGCACTGCCAGGTCACCACTAAACCATGTCCCTGAGCACCACACTTACATCTCCTTTAAATACTTGCAAGGATGATGACTCAAGGAATAGGCTGCTCTACTCCACTGTCGAACAACCCTTCCAGTGGAGAAATTCTTCTGGAATTAGGACAGGGTGGAAGGGATGCTAAAAGCCAGTGAGATATCTACCCCTGCAGGTTCTCATGCTTTAGAGATGCTATCCCACACCTTGAACCTTCCTCTGGCTCTACCAGCACTTCCAAGCTAGCAGGCTTGAACATCACCGTGTTCAAGATGCAGACAAGTTGGACGTACCTGCACCAGGAGGTAGCAAAGTTTTCTGTATTGTTCTTCCCATATTAAATCCTAAAACAAAACACCAAACCCGGCTTTCTTAGTGCTGTTCAAGATAGATCTGGCATTTGCAGGAATAGATCTAGATTTCACAGGAATTCAAGGACGCTGTTAAGGCTGGGAGGTAACAGCCACTCCAGCACCCTCAGCTCTGGATGTAAAGTTCTCTACTGGCATTGCAACGCACATTATCTACACTGCACTTCCTCCTTTGTTTTATCTGCCGCTTACTCAGGATCACAAGATGGTGATTTTGTCATGTGTCATGTTTCTCCTGCCATAAACAACCGTATCTGTCACAGGCTACTTTGCCTCCTTGCTGTTCAACCTCTTTTGGGTGTATGAGTCCAGCAGATGGACTTGATACCTGCTCAAGACCCTGGCAAAACAAGTGGGGCATTGGGGGAGGAAATAGTGGGAACATTGACTGCTTCTCCTTATCAGCCCAATTCAGATCTTACCTAGGTGGGGACTGACCCAGCTGCTCCTAAGAAGTGATGTCCAGCTCATTTTGACCCTGCAGCATATTTGGTGAAGCCTGGCCAGTGTGCGTGCGGCAGCTGTTCCCCTGACATAACCCAAGGATCAGGCCAAAGAAATGGATTCACAACTGCCTGGCATCACAGGGAAGGAGGCATCTGACATGGAGGTGTGGTGGCCTCAGCTGGATGCTGCAGTGGAGGCAGATGGGGTGGCTAGAGTGGAGCCCGCAAGGCAATTCTGGGAGGCAGTGCCCACCCTTCACCCACCTGCTGGTGGTATCATCGTCCCTCCCTAAGCACAAGGCCTGACAGGTACATTTATTATTAATAACGAGCACGGCTTCCAGAGGCAGCCCATGCTTTCTCGCCGCTCGCCGGCACTGAGCGGGGCCAATCGTGCTGCGAGCGGCGTTTGCACAGTCAGAGCTGTCCCCGGTGCGTCCCCATTCCAGCGTGTCAGCCAAGCGTTTAAGACACCTGCTTCTTTTCGCTCCTGCGCTGGCCGCAGACTAATAGGGACAAACGGGAAGAGGACCTAGCAGAATGCAGAAAATAATCGCCCTGCGCCAAAAGGGAATGTATGATCAAAACTACCGTGGGCAGGCAAGCGGCGAGGCAGTGACCCGAGGCAGCGCAATGTGTCAGGAAGAGAGAGCAGCAGCCCAGGGACAGCAACAGCCCAGAGCCTCAATTTGTAATGACTGTGCGGACTGCACGCCAAAAAGTCTCTCCCCACCTCCTTGCTCCAGGGAGCTCTCCGAATGCTCTTGGTCGCTTGGGCACCACGAGCAAAAGAGCCCGCGCGGTTCCAACGCGCGACCTGCGGCATCTGCTCAAGCAGAGCAGTGCCGCCGAACCTGCCTCTGACTTGGAGCGCTCCAAACACCTGTGAGTCAGACGATGGGAAATTCTCCTCGTCTTCACAAGCACAGATGAGTTTGAACCTTCTGGGCATGTTAGCACTTTGCCATCTGCACATATAACCTTTTTTTTCTGAGCACATGGAAGTCTTGTAGGAGGATGTTAAATCCAGGAACCAAAATAAGGAAACATGTTTACACCTGCTACATCTGTTCGAGAATTTCCAGCCTCTATTACACTTTTGACTTTCACGTTCTCCCCCCTCCTCCTCCCTCCCGTTTGGTCAAATGCCATCATGTTAAAAACAAACCGGTAGGTTTTTTCCTTCCCCCCCTTCCCAAGTCTCACAGACTTTCTATCGAATCTTGTGAAAACTTACAGCAAATGGAATAAGCTGTGAAGTGGTCTAGCGATAGAAGCGAGTGCTGGCTGCAGCATCTCTTGCGAATCCAGGGCTGTCTGGATTGTCTTCGTTGTGAAGAAAAATGACATCAGCTACATGATATATGGTGATTTTTTTAAAAAACTGGAATGAAACGAGGGGTCAAAGTGCTTCTGATGCAGATGAAATCCTCCTGCGAGCCAGGTGTGATAGAGCGATTTCACCAAACGCAAACTGTGCAAAAGGAGTCAGCACAAAGAACATCATCTCCGGCAGCAGACCCCCAGTCAATTATAATGCGGTTGTTGTAGGGGAGAACACACACTGGGAGCTGCTGTCAGGGGTGATGTGCTTTGCTGTGAGAATTACCTGTCTGATTAAACCTCCCACAAAGTCAGACCGACGGATAGGAAACACTTACGAAAGGGGAGGATAAAAACAACCCCTTGACTTGTTGGGATGGGGGGAAACTGCAGAGTGATTCCTACCCAAGCAGAATTCAAAGGAGATTTCTTTTCCTAAGAAAAAAAGAGACTTTTTGAGAAGGAACTTCTTCCCAGTGAGGGTGACAGAGCACTGGAAGGGGCTGCCCAGGGGGGTTGGGGAGTCTCCTTCTCTGGAGATGTCTAAAACCCACCTGGATCTGTTCCTGTGTGACTTAGTCTAGGGGATCCTGCTGTGGCAGGGGGATTGGAGTGGGTGATCTTGTGAGGTCCCTTGCACTCCCTAATGTTCTGTGGTTCCATGATAATTTGAACTGAATTTTCTGTTAAGATCATTACTGAAAATATTGTACAATAACTCTTAGTGAAGCGAGTGCTTTGATTAAAGCGATTGTGAGAGCAGCGGCGCTTTTAAAGCCACTCACATGAATGTATTGACAAGGATGTCACAAAACAGAGCAAGAGATGCAGAGAAAGTATTGGGTGGATTCAGGAGGTTTTCCTCTGAGCAATCTATTTTTGATAAAGGCTTTTCTCTTGGAAGATTGACGCTGGCTTTGGGACTGCTCAAGCTGGGTCTCTAATAGTACGGGCAAGGAGGCAGCACTGGGGAAAAATCCTCTGCTCCCTGTTATTTCCTAATGAAACCCAGTTAAGAGAAGAAAAATGCTTTCACAGGTCAACAGGTAATGAGGGAAAGAGCCGTCTGATGTTACGATAGAGCCTGCACTTCGCTGAATTGCCGTGGGATACTTACATGGAGCACACGTCCTACAGCTGAGGGAGGCGGTAACGATGTTAAGGTCAACGTAGGACATGTTTGGGAAAGGCTGAGGCAAGTCCTGTTGCCCTGACTCAGGCAAATTCTCTCTGACAGGCCCTGGCCAATACAATCTGCAGGTGTCCACTTTCTTTCAGGATTTAGTCCAGCATTCAGCGAGAAGAAAACAGTTCTGTAATTCATTAGGATATGATCATGCCGGGCTGGTTACTAATTGTTCAAAATACCATTGGAGGCTCTCCAGGATGCTGCATAGCTCTCCACAGCTGGCAGCCGTGGCACGCAGGCGGGGATGCCACCCAAATAGAGCTGAATAGCACGGGAGGAAACCAAAAAAAAAACCTCCCCCCACTCCTTGCTTCCAAGCCCATGGGAACCTTCCTGTGTTGTGAGGAGGGAGCTGCAGGTGCGGGCGGCTGCGGGCAGGAGGACGAGCGCAATGCGCAGCCCCGCTGCCTCATGCCAAAGAGAAACGTTAGCGGCAAAATAATTTTACTCCTGGCTGTCAAATGGGAACGGCGGGGTTCCTCTCCTAACAATGAAAGGCAGACTACTGCGCATTAAGAGCCCTGCCGGTGCACCAAGTGGCCCAGCCTGTTATTAAACTGTACAGCTAAAGCTGTTGTTCTCCACTTAGCTGAAAGTGAGTTACCATATTGCAGGTCCCCCAAGACGTTCCCTACCCTTGACATATCCTCTCCCTCACATGAGTGGTAATGACTGGGATCAGATCCCTCAGGCTCCTGCCTGGACTGCTTTACCTCGCTTTAGAGCAGCTTCTTTGAATAACAGAGAGCTGGGCTGTTGTCCCCCTGCTTCCCTCCACTCCTCCCACCTCCCCAGCCTTTATTCCTGGAACTCTTTGGTGGCTGTAAGGATCTTTCTTTGCAACAAACACGGCTGAGACAACTGTTCTGAGCAGGTTGCAGGTGGGTTTCCCATGCACAGGGCAGACTGGATTTGAAACACAAGCAAATAAGCATTTGAGTGTGTGACCCCCTGACACAGAAGCATCAGGATTCACTCAGTGACAGGTTTTTCCTTGCACTTTCAAATTCATGTTGGCAAATTTGGCTCCAGAACCAAGAAACGGCAGTAATAACAAGACTTCAACGTCCTGGGAAATTTCACAGCCGTACTGAGCGAAGACTTGAGCCTAAAAACCCGCACAAAGCTGCTGTGGGTGTATTTCAATGTGTACTCACTACAGTTCTTTTAACAGATCTGTTTGATATTAATCTGAACTCCTCAGGATAACTGGGTGGCCTTCACACACAGTGCCATAACAGCTAAGAACCATCCTTTCCCTAGCAGCCTTCTTGTGTCAGCACTTGGCTCCGCTTATCCTGTGTGTATCTAGTCTTGATCTGTCGCCTTCTCCAAGGCCAGCAAAGTAAACTCATTCTCCTGACTCATAGCTCCAGATGGATTCAAGCTCAAGCACACCGTCCCCCTGGAATTTGGCATATGTAGGTTTATATGCCCTAATCAATCAGGCTGATTTCAGTTAATCCTAATCGTCCTATTAGGGTTTCCAGATAGCAACAACAGCAGCCAGAAATCCCCAAGCAGCCTAATTGACTTCATCTAATTACATTCCTTCTTGAGATTTCCATTAAACTACCCCCTGAATTCATTACGGGGCTGGGCTGTAGGTTTCTAGGACTCCTTAAAAAACAGACACAGCTATTGGGAGCGCTAGGTTCCAGGGAGCCAAAGAGGTTCCTATTTTAAAGACAAGGTCTTGTCACCTCCACATCGCTATCCATCAGTCATCCTGCTCAAGCTCATATCAAACATGCCGTCTAAGCACCGCGGGGGTACCGGCTTTGACTCCTGGCTCTGGGGCTCATTTCTGCCGACGTGCTGCCTGTGCTGCTTCCCTTGTAGCTCTGAACGAGCCACACAAGTCAGAGGCTGCCAGCTCCTATTAACCTCTCGCATAAAGGATTTATAGATATGCCTCATTATAAGGTAAGGAGCTGACATTCATCTCAAAAGCAGTTAGCTTGGGAAAGAATGCTCTTTTGTCAGCATTCACCTTCCTCTGTGCTCTTTCTGCGGCAGTAAATTGTAAACTGCTCAGCAGAGATGGCATCTGTCATAGTTGGGTTTCTTCGGCTAATGTGATCACTTCTTCCATTAAAGCTCCGCTCCGGCTTCCAAAACGTTGCTAAGCTCTTGGCTCCTGCCTTTTTGCACATCACAGGAATGCAGCCCCAAATGAAAGGAGATGGCTGTCTTCCACCCTGGGAACTTTGAAGGAGGAAACTTGTGGGGTGAGGATCCAGTTGTTGAGGCCAGTCCACGCAGCCGAGACCAGCTTCCATGAAACCCAAGGAGGCTGAAGGCAAAGGGTGATTTTCAGGGGTGATTTAGCGCACACCATGTGCGTGTGTATCAGTGCTTCCACTCGACTCAAAAATGAACACAACCCCTGCCACCGACACCAGAAGACAGTCACATTGACAACTGTCAGGTCGGAAGGTGCTTTATATGGGAGACGAGCCGTGGCGCTCAGTCTGTTCGCGAACGGATGCCACTGCTCACTTTTATGGACAGTTCCTCTAGGTGGGAATGACACTGGTATCACTCACACGGAAAGTGCCAGATTGATGTCAGTAAGACAGCCGAGCGCTCAGATTCTCTCTGGAAGGAACACAACACCTTTGCTCACATGGGGTCCTTCGCTCTGCACAGAAGCAGCAGCTTGGGAAGGAACGGACCCCTTGCCAAACACTTACTCTTGCACTTTGGCCTCGTGGAGGGTGCGTTCCCTTGCGAGGCAGAGCCAAGGACAGTTGAGCTGCACCTGACTGCCACAGCTCCAGCGTCAAACCCTAAACAACACGTGTGGTCATTTCAGCTGAGGTTCAGACTTGGTAAATCCCACAGTCATACAGCAATGCTGGGGGAGAGATTATATATTACCCAAATATTGACGTTGACACTAGATTTAACGGCTGCTTGCCCACAGAGATGAACGGCGAGCGAAACGTCTACCCAAGGTCAGGCTCTGTTTGAGCTGCAGACACAATAAGTCACTAGAAAGTTTTGTGTAAATGGATTTGGCCTCAACAGATATTTCTAAGAGCTGGCTGAGGTTGCTAATTACTCCTCTGAATAACTTTGAGCTGACGTTTTCTGAATCATTTTCATTCCAGAGGGATTAGTAAATCTTTTCAGTAACAGGAACACACGCTAGAACCTTTAGAATACGCTCACAAAAAAACTTTCTGTAATAATTAACCACCAGTTTGGGGCTACTTTCCTCCCTTTTCTTGTCCTATTTTGGCACTAACTTGCAAAAGGAAGCTCAAGGAGAGAAAAAAGTGAAAGAAAAGACGGGGGGAAAAAAAGAAGGGAGAAAGAGGAGAGAATACAAACGAGGACTGAAGGAACCTCAAGTGCCTCCTCAGAACTGCAGACACCGGTGACTTCATGAGCGATACAGACACTCAGTACTTTGTAGGCACCGGGAGAAGTGAAGGACTAGTTCTTCCACTCGCCAGAGGCACAAACTGAGACAGACTGTTGTTCCAGCAAACACAGGCAGTGTTTCCACTAGTGCAGGATACAGGCTGATGCAACTCTACCGTATTTAAACAGCTCGATTCCTTACGTTAAGGTGACACAAAGAAGGGAGAACAAGGTCATTGATTTGGAGAGGGGACCAGTTGTAGGCCATCTTGGCAAGCACACCTTCGCCGCCTGGCTCACTTTTAGGTTTTAAATATTGGTTTCATACAAGCCTGAGCTGACTCGTTCTGATATTCAGCATTCCACAACTGAGGGGTGACCCCATTCATGCTTAGAAATATGTGAAGAGTGAGTGTCAGGAGGATGGAGCCAGGCTCTGCTCAGTGGCACCCAACGATAGGACAAGGGGCAGTGGGTGTGAGCTGGAACAGAGGAGGTTCCATATAAACATCAGAAGGAACTTCTTCCCAGGACGGCTTACAGAGCACTAGAACAGGCTGCCCAGAGTGGGTTGTGGAGTCTCCTCTGGAGACATTCAAAACCCACCTGGACATGTTCCTGTGTGACTCAGTCTAGGTGATCCTGCTGTGGCAGGGGGGTGGGACCAGGTGATCTTTCAAGGTCCCGTGCAGTCCCTAATGTTCTGTGATTCTGTGACCAACCGACATAGTCTCATAGACTCATCCTTTCATCCTGCCTGCTGAAACACAGAACCGTAGCAGGGCATGGAACACATGCCAGTACAACGAGGTCTCAAAATCATAAGGAGCAGAAACTGTGCTCAGCTAACGCTGCTTTAGAAGCTGTTTGTCCATCCAATCACAATTTCCACCTCTCTGTGGGCCTGGACTGATAGTTGCACCGGCAGATCGTGTTCCTGCAGCAAGGCCACCTTGAAAAAGGGTGCTGGAGAACTAGGAGCTGCAGTTTCTCCTTCCCTTTTCTTGGGAAGAGATGTCTGGAAATGCTACACAGTGGAACCGCTCAGTAGGGCTGAAGTTTGTCAGGGTTGGTTGATTGGGGGTTTTTTGTGAAAGAAAAATGTTCTTTGTAGACCTCCTGTGGTCAGCTGGGCACAGCTCTGGGGATCTGACGCCACATGAGGCAGAAGTGCCTAGATGCTTCAGGAAGCCTCCACGTTCCATGTCATCCCTACTACCTCCTGCTGGCACGAGGACAAGTTCGCTGCCTGTTTCTGGGTCACCACTCCCAGCTGTGCCAACACTCACAAGCACAACGTAGCTGCTGACCTACACATGGGGAACAGCTGGCTCCCCGGGAAGCCCACAGAAGTCAAGGGGAGGACAACATTAGTGAATGACAGACTACAGGGAGGTCCCCAAAGTGCACTCCTGCTCATCCTAGCCAGCCATCAATTTCAGCAGCTCAGCATGTTGGCTGGCAGCTCCTTGAGGTTTATGAAGAACAGGAGGGCACACTGATGCTCTGCTGCACCAGCTAGAACAAGAACTGGAAATGGTGACATCCCCAGTTTGATGGACACACTGCTGCCTTCTTTCTCTTATGGACACAATCACAGAACATTAGAGATTGGAAGGGACCTCCAAAGGTCATCTAGCCCAATTCACCTGCCAGAGCAGGATCCCCTAGACCAGGTTGACACAGGGCTGCATTGTTTGCCACAGTAACGCTGAACACATCACATCTCAGGGGGCTAGAGGTAGGGAATGGCTTAGAATCATAGAATCTCATGGCTGGAAAGGAGCTCCAGGATCATCAAGTCCAGCCCTCATCCCAACAGCTCCCCAACCCCTACACCATGGTCTCAAGTGCTCTAGCTACTTGTTTTTAAAACATCTCCAGGGATGGGGACTCAACCTCCCTGGGCAGCCTGTTAGTTTGAGGAGAAGCCAGTGCTTTTTAGGGAGAAGTGGGAAGCTGCCATGTCTCATACATCTGACAGAGGATGCTCAGTGCCATCTTGAGATCACAGGTGGCTCTAGTGAGTGGGCCAGGTCACACCATCAGAGCTCCGACCTGACCCAAACCCCTAAGGGCAAAACTTAATCCTAGCATCTCCTTCCTTCCAGGGAGACACTGTGCAATAAACACCCTGAGTGGGGGGGATAAAGATGGACTCCCTTTGCCTGTGATATATTTTTCTTAGTGAGATAAGCAAGACGAGAGAAGAAACAAAACCCTCCTGCTCCTGCAACGTGAGCTCCGGCAAAGCTGATCTCACTGTGAGAAAGCATTAGCTTCTCAATTTGCGCTATTGAAACCATTCCGCGGACTTGCAGTTGGTCGGGAGAGGAACTCCGAAGCGAAACAACTGCCGTGCAGGGGAGGCTGCAGATGGCTCAGTAGTAACACACATTCCGTACACCTGCACATGTTTGGCACAGAAGGGTTCGAGTGCAGATCTGTGAGCTAGCCAAGGGAAGACAGATTTATTTCTTTGAGGAGGCGGGAAGATCAGATCACCTCCAGGTGCTACCCTGATAAACACTGAGAACGACTCACCAGTCCTCCACGGTTCTTCTCTCTGATCAACTTCATCCTTGAGATAGGAATTAGAGGGGCGGATGTGTTATCTGGGAAGTTGTCTGGATTCGGTTCCAAGGGAGTTTAGATACTCAGCAGAAGCCTGATACAACCAAGGTCGTTGGGATCCTGTTGGGGTTTGTGGGTTTTTCTCTTTGGTTGTTTGGAACAGCATCATAGGGCAGTTGAGACATCATATATGGCTGAAGCACCCCTGATTCCTTCCTTGCTAATTCTGGGGACCTAGATGCCATTTAGTAGGTAAACCTCTTCTTACTTTGCTTTTTAGGTTCTGCTCAGCAAGTTGAAACTCAAAGAGATTTCATGACCAAACACTCAACCCCCTCTACACCATTCAGAAGAGAAAGACCTCCTCCAGAAGCCTGTCTGCATTAAGAAGGGGCCTCTGGGGGGATTTTCTGGTTGGTCCAGAGGGTTCTGAGTTCAGCCTGTACTTTAGGGCATGGCAGCAAGGGTCCCGTGGTTCCCACCCAGAGTCCAGCAGAAAATGAGAGGTCAACAAAAACATGGGTTAGTGCTCATCCACATTTCCTCATGCCACGTACCGGCCAGCTGCCACGCAGCCCACAGGCTGCACCTTGCAAGTCAAGTACAGCCCAGTTCACTTGGGATGGAGGGAGGCATCACACTTCAAGAGGTACTTGAGCCTCCTCTCTTGCAGCAAGTAGCTGCAGCACAGTACTGCGAGGTCCCACCTGGCTGCAACCTTCCTTAAACACCTCCTGGGGGGGGTCTCTACCTGATAAAACAGCTCTCAAGAGAGATGCACGCAGAAGGAAAGAGCTAAAGAAACGCTTGCAATTTGTCCTGTTCCAGACGAAGCCCACAGGCAACACAAGCTGGAGTGGGGGGTAAAGTAAATCCTTTCCCTTGCAAGGTGCTCACAGCAGGCCCACGCAAGCTCCTTTTCAAGCAGTGATTAAAACTCATACGAGCCACTGTGTGGTTGCCCTGGGTTCAATTGAACACTGGCTGGCATGGAAGACTGCTTGCATTGATTCTTGCCTATCTAATCTAAACGGCCACAGGCCTGATTCCAAATGCACTAAGCCTGCCTGAGGAGCACTCCGCACTCTTACAAGTTCATTAATTAAAAAGAAAACCTTTGACCAAAAGGCTACAGGTTCCTCAAAACCAAAACTCTTGGCTCAATAGTGATGGTGACAGTTCTCTCGTTAGCTGTCGCTGCAGACAGCTGAGGAAAGTTATTTGTGGAGCAGAACGGTCAATACTTTGCCCGAGTAAATACACGGCACAGACAGCCCAGAGAGAGACGCTCATTTTGTGCGACAGCAGCAAGAATGAGAAATAATGGACCAGAGAATTCAGCCAGACTACTTTCTGCATTCTAAGTAAGCTTTGCTGTAGATGAAGCGAACCCAGAGTCAGCCTGGTGCTACGCGAAAAGACAAAGACATTACTTCTCGCCACGTTTCTGCACTCAGGATCACAGAACATTAGGGGTTGGAAGGGACCTTGAAAGATCATCCAGTCCAATCCCCCCGACACAGCAGGATCATCTAGACCAAGTCATACAGGAACATGTCCAGGAGGGTTTTAAACATCTCCAGAGAAGGAGACTCCACAACCCCCCAGGCACCCCCTTCCAGTGCTCTGTCACCCTCACCATGAAGAAGTTCCTTCTCTTATTTACGTGGAACCTCCTATGTTCCCGCTCACACACGTTGTCCCTTGCCCTATCATTAGATGCCACTGAGAAGAGCCTGGCTCCACCCTCCTGACATTTATAGACATTAATGTCACCCCTCAGTCTCATTTTTCCAAGCTCAAGAGACCCAGCTCCCTCAAACTCTTCTCAGCACCCAGTCCTGGCTCCTTTCAGAAATGAGGTGCTGAGCAGGACAGGCTGTTGCTCTCACCCAGCACTGTCACACATCTGGGGCTGAGGGAACCATGCAGCATCAAATTAAACAAGTAGAAGATAGAAAAAGCAAGAGAAGAGGCAAGAGAAGGAAAGAAGGCCAAGAGAAGGTCTTGTCAAGGGTTTGGTAGCTGATGTGCTCACCTCAGGAGAGAAGGACCAAAAGCTACAGTGCACAGAAGTTCGCATTCCAGTCTCCTTCTCTGGAGACATTTAAAACCTGCCTGGACGTGCTCCTGTGCAATTTGGGCTAGGTGATCCTGCTGTGGCAGGGAGATTGGACTAGATGGCCTTTCAAGGTCCCTTCCTAATGATTCTGTGATTCTATTCTGCTCATCACTTGTTTGCCAGTGTTCAGCAGTCCCTGACGGATACCTGCTGGGGCAAAGGATGTTGTGCACCCACTGCTTCCAGTTTGGGACAGGCTGAAGTGAGTGCCTCTGGCCAAGTTACCTTGGGTACAGCACTACTCTTCCAGCTGGTCAAGGACACACATTAGTCCAAGGCTAGTTCTCCACCTTGCTGTGGTGACTGTGCAGTCCTACAGGGACACGATCTTCTAAAGGATTCAACCTTTGCAGTGGCTCTCAGCAAAAGCCTTTCACCTGCTTCCAGAGGCCTCAGCACAAGGATGTGGGCCTGTTGGAGCAGGTTCATCCTAAGCTACAAAAATGATCAGAGGGATGAAGCAACTTCCCTGTGAGAACAGGCTGAGAGCTGGAACTGTTCAGCCTGGAGAAGGATCGGGAGAGACCTCACTGTGGCCTTCCAGTAAGAGAGATGGGGACAGACCTTTTAGCAGGGTCTGTTGTGAGAGGACAAGGGGTGACAGTTTTAAATTAAAAGAGGGGAAATTCAGTCTAAACATTTGAAAGAGATTGTTTACCATGAGGATGGTAAAACCCTGGCACAGGTTTCACGCAGAGGTGGTAGAAGCCCCATTCCTAGAAACCATCAAGGTCAGGCTGGATGGGCTTCGCAGCAATCTGCTCTAGTGAAGATGTCCCTGCTCACTGCAGGGGAGGGGGCGGACTAGGTGACCTCTAAGCATCCCTTTCAACCCAAAGCATCCCATGATTCTAAGGCTGCCTTCTGAAAAGCAGAAGGACTGCTATGTGCATGTGGCTGTGCAGATGGAGAGGCAGCCAACTCAGAGTCACATGTGTATGTTTTTTAAAGGAAAATACCAAAGTTCACATCTCTTTACGTTCACAGCCTTCCATGCACATTTATCAAGCACAGCCTGGTAAAATCAAAAACAACGAGCAGGAAAGAAACATCCAGAAAAAACCCTTCATGTTTTTATACCTTAAAATGCTACTGGGGAGGTTGGGGGAAATCAAATCACCCTAAAAAATGCCAACAGGAAATCTTCCCGTTCAGCATGGCTGGGCTCCAGCAGGCTGGTAGCTCCCACAGCTTCCAGAAGGGCATGTTTACCTGACAGAGAAAACGGGTGTCGCTCTCAGGTGCCAAAACACAACCACCCTAGCGGTTCACGAGCCGGAATCACAGCGCCCAAAGCGGGCAACTCTGCTCCAGGCTGGCAGCAGCGAGAAAACAACGTGCTTCAACTTCAGAGAGCGAGGCTCCTCTCTCTCTCTCTCTCTCCTACTCCCCTTTTTTCTGCTATATTTTTCTTCTGGTGGGTTGAGGCACCCAGTTGGAGCTCCCAAAATAGAAGAGATCCAGGCAGAAGAGCCTACATCCAAGTCTATCAGCAGCCTGCTGTGCTTCGCTCCATCAACAAAGCTTTGCCTCTGGGCTGAGATGTAAAAAGTTCTGTTGGTTTTACTCTCCTTCCCCCCCTCCACCCCAAGTCTTGGTTTGCTTTAGTACTTTTGGATTAAGTATGGAATGAAGAGCCTGTCCCTTTAATGCAGAGGCAGCCAGAAGGGCAAAACAGTTCCCAAGAAGTCAGTAAAAGTGGTGATGCCTATTAATGATTGCAGCAGAGTGCTTTTCAGTTGCCCTATTAAAGGAGCTCTTTGTCCTAATAAATACCAACGAAAAAGCTCGCTCTCAGAGCACCTTCCCTGTACTTTATTTATAATGAGTCTTCTAATGAGTACATAGTGTTTATGCTTCCTTGAGAGACTCATCACTCCCTCTCTCAGCCTGTTATTTAACATACAGTTCTCCGTGAAGGTGTCCCACTTCATCCCAAAAGCCTCCCCGCACAGACATCCACGTACTCCTTGCTTCAAGGGCGGGTGGCAACTCTGAAGGAAAAGCAAGTGCTGGGAGAGATGCAGGCATCCCAAACGTTAGACTCAACACAATAGGATAAGAAACAGGCCATCCAAGTCATCAGCACGGCAACACAGACCACTCAGGACAGCTCTAGAGCCACTCCTCCGTGGGCATCAGGAAAGAATTCACGGCACCGGAATGGGCTGCCCAGGGTGGGGGTTGAGTCCCCATCCCTGGATGAGTTTAAAAGACATTCAGATGTGGTGTTGGGGGATCTAGTGTAGGAGTGAACTTGTAGAGTAGGGTTGATGGTTGGACTGGATGATCCCAGGGGTCTTTTCCAACCTGAATGATTCTGTGATCCTCAGTCAGGAGTGGGCTTGCGGTGGTACATAGATCACGGAGCAGCCTGCTACACCTGGTAGAATACCTGGGAAACCACAATAATCAGCTGGGTGTCCTAGCCCTTAGTAGCTACAACCAGCAAACAAGACCTAAAAACACTCAGCCACTGGGATGGGTGGGTATCCTCCCGATAGCCACACGAGAAAGCAAACCTGCTCCTCTCTGGTGGGTAGCTTTAGGGGGATTGCTGAGCTCATTCATCAAGCAGCATTTCCACCAGAGCTCCTCACGGCTGTAGTTTGCCCCAGCACATTCTATATCGGGCTGTGCTGGGGTGTGACACGAGTCGAATTAGTAACTGCGAGGCTTCACGTGGTTTTCTGCTGCCGTTCGGAGTCATGCCTTGAGATTGTGGGATCCTACATGACACATCCCTAATGTGATCTTGTGACAGAACAGAAGGAATCTGTGTTACCAGGGTGCCTTAGAGGAAAAAAGAAGGAGCCTATTATAGGGTTGTTCCATTGCCTTAGGCCAGAAGATAGACTCTGAAGATTCTCCTTTATTCTCTGTGTTTGTCTTTAGAGCTTTGAAGCCAGAGGAAAAAGAGTTTCCCATCCTCAAGCACATGAATTCCCCATCTTCTTCCCCAGCCTCTGCAAAGCCTGTTTCCACAGGGGACCAAAATTAGGCAGAAGATGATTATATAATGAGACTTGGCATCAATGTTCCACATGAAGATGTGTCTTACATTTGCTGTCCATCACCAACAGAGCCCCCTCAGCATAAATCCACACCAGCAGCAGCTTTTGTGGGACCTGGCACTCTGGCATTCAGAAAGTAAGAAACTGTGTTTGGGACTGAGCAATTCATGGGGATAAAACTGCTCTTTGATCTGGAGGCATAAAAGATGCTGCCCAAAGATTCATTTTTCAGCATTTTATGCAGGCAGGCAGACTCTGGATTTGCTTGGCTTGATCTCCTCTGGAGGCTGCTCCACTACACAACTGGAGCCCAGTGGCAAGGAATGAGGGATTCCTGCTCCTCCAACATCTCAACTTGGACTTTGAAGTCTGTACTGGCCAGCAGATAGCTCCCAGGACAAACCCAGGTGTCCCACATCTTTTGCACTCTTGTGGCCAAGAAGGCCAATGGCACCCAGGGGTGGATTAGAAGGGAGGTGGTTAGCAGATCAAGAGAGGTTCTCCTCTCCCTCTACTCTGCCCTGGGGAGACCACATCTGGAATATCACATCCAATTATGGGCCTTTCTGTTCCAGAAGGACACAGAGCTACTGGAGGGAGTCCAATGCAGAGCCACAAAGATGAAGAAAGGCTGAGGGAGATGGGTCTCTTGAGCTTGGAAAAAAGGAGACTGTGGGGTGACCCCATTAATGTTGATCAATATGGAGAGGGTGGGTGTCAGGAGGATGGAGCCAGGCTCTGCTCAGTGCAATCTAATGGTAGGACACAGGGGCATTGGGTGTGAGGTGGAACAGAGGAGGTTCCACACCAATATCAGAAGAAACTTCTTCGTGGTGAGGATGACAGCACTGGAACAGGCTACCCAGGGGGACTGTGGAGTCTTCCCTCTCTGAGAGATTTAAAACCAGCCTGGACGTGTTCCTGTGTGACTGGATCTAGGTGATCCTGCTGTGTTGGGGGGGTTGGACTGGATGGTCTTTTGAGGTCCCTTTCAATGCCTAATGTTCTGTAATTCTGAAGCAGCATTGGAAGCTCTCTGGGAGCTGGGGAGATGGCAGGCTTGAACCCTCCAGAAAGTGCACAGCCAGTTTCCTTACTGGCTACAACTTACACACTGCATTCACATTCAGCTTCAGATGTGACACAGCTCAATAATCCATCCCAGAGCTGACAGAAACCATCTGGTCCTTGTCTGGACCACATTTCCAAAGCAAGAAGAGAAAACAAGATACTTTGAGAGACAGACGATACCTTGCTGAGAAAAGAAAGAATGATGCCTGCGAGGCATCTGCACTTCCCAGTCCCTGCTCACCCACTCTTGGCTTCTTCTGGATGAGAAACAGGTTTCCAAAGAAACAGAACCCCAGAGAGCTCACCTGGAGAAAAGGGAGGATAACTAGATTTCTTTTCCCCCTTTCTTATCACAGGATGGGCCACCATCTCACCCAAAATGAGACCCAGAGCTTTTGTGGAGGACACCCACAGGATTCAACCAAGTGAGGGAGCAACCAGAGCCATGAGGCTCAAAGTGCAGCTCTCCTGAGAGCTCATGGGGATTTTGTCAAACATCAGCTGTGCGCTTCCTTTTCACAGCTGGCAATTACTGATGACTCAGATCAGAAAGATGAAATCAGAAATCAGATCCACCTTCAGCCATCCTTCCTTGATCACTGGAATGGGCCGCCCAGGGAGGTGGTGGGAGCCCCATCCCTGGGGTCATCGAAGGTCAGGCTTGACGAGGCTCTGAGCAGCCTGACCTAGGTAGAGTTGTCCCTGTGAAGGGAGGTTGGACTAGATGACCCCTAGAGGCCCCTTCCAGTCTAGAACATAGTTCAGTTGTGATCAGAGACCTTTTTCACCTTGAGAGTAGGTTTAGATTGTACCCACTGCTGTACAAAATGACAGCTCCAGACTACATTTGAGGTGCTTCCGTTCCCTTCCCTTAGGAAGCCAAACACCATGAAAACCAAACACCACGAACCTTTTCCTTGACTGATCCGAGAGGGAGGTGCACAGTGAGGACCTAAGTCCACCTAAAGTAAGCCTGACTGCTCAGGAAGCACATTTTATCACAGAACTTTAGGGAGTGGAAGTGACCTCAAAAGATCATCCAGTCCAATCCCCCCGACACAGCAGCATCATCTAGACTAAGTTGCACAGAAACACATCCAGGCAAGTTTTAAACATCTCCAGAGAAGGAGACTCCACACCCCCCCAGGCAGCCCCTTCCAGTGCTCCATCACCCTCACTGTGAAGAAGTTCCTTCTGATATTTGTATGGAACCTCCTGTGTTCCAGCTGACACCCACTGCCCCTTGTCCTACCACTAGATGACACTGAGCAGAGCCTGGCTCCATCCTCCTCACACATTTATAAACATTAGGGGCTAAGCCTCAGCATTATGTTCAGCCACCACGCACTGTGTAACCGTAGAACCACAGAATGTTCTAGGCTGAAAGGGACCTCTAGAGGTCATCTAGTCCCAATAAGCTGTGGACTCCCTTCAGAGCCCACTGAAAATCACCCTCCTTATCTGTATCCCACTCCTAAAACACTTGTGCTAGCAGCCCTGGCACTGCCTGCCCAGAGGAGGCTGGGG